>OZ005650.1:263140539-263498039 GCA_963930645.1 Salticus scenicus | reverse complement strand
TCTAAAGATTATAGGTAATATTTAGTTTAATCTATTAAAAAATTTGTACGTTTATAGTTTAAATGTCCGATTAAACCAATGCATTAGAAAATTACTTTATTATTTTTTCCCGTTGATATAACGAATGTTATATTTTAACAAATATATATATATATATTAAATTTAAAAGTTTCAAATCAATATTTTTATATTTTTAAAACTACAATAAATAACAGTAGTAAAAAATATAATATAAGAAAAAAAAAGTTATTTACTCTTATCACCTATTTTAAATTTTTTAGTGTAATACAATAAGATTAATTTCATTATAAACACATTAACGTATTAAAATCGATTTATTTAAAATTAATATGAAAATTTAAAAAGCGAAAATCTTTACTTAAAATATGCTCTTGAAGATTGAAGAAAAACTTTGCAAGTTAACTGTTACCGTCTCAATTTTTAACGGAGTGTTTCTAGTTGTTTCCTCTTTTGGTTTGTTCTAGTTCCTCAATCAAGGGCGCTATTTAAGTACCGACGAGTAGCCCCATCGGCCGAAGAGGGTTAGTTTATCCGGTAGGGGGTTTCATTTTATTGTATTTTGTAATTTCTTGTATTCTTGTATATTTAATATATATTAATTTGTTGTAATTGTACTACTTTTGTAATTTTTGTAATTTTATTATTCCTTTTGGAATTTTTAAATTATATGTATGTCAGATTTCTTCTTAGCTAATGGTGGTTTTCTGTTTGGTGAGAAGTTGGGGGCTAAGTATAGTTATTAGCTAATTGATACTGTCCTTTCAGAAACTTCTCTTTCACCCCTACACTGAGGGTCCTTCCTGATGAAGATCTCAGTATTTTTGGGGTTTTTATTTCATTTTATTTTATTTTATTCATTGATAATTTATTTTATTCATTGATAATCTATTCCTATATTTAAGTTTTGCATTTCCTTTTGCAGCAATTATGCGCATTGGTTTGCAATTCTCCTTTTTTTTTTTTTTTTTTTTTCTTATCTTTAAACTCATAAATTCGTTACAATAGTTACCTATATGTAGAGAGAGAGATAGATACTTGCTAAAATCCTAATTAATATTCAGTATAGTTGTTCATTCCGCCCTTTTCTTCACACCAGTAAATTTTTAGAATAACATTCTTCAAACGCAATTACGATTAAATAAGAAAAAAAAAAAAAAAAATACTCTAAAAAGACACTGGTGTGAAAAAGTAGGCGGAGCTAACAATACTATGGAATATTAGTTAGTATTTTTGCAAGTATATATATATATATATATATATATATATAAGAAATAGAATATGAAAAAAAATTTAAAGTGAATTATTATTATCATTATTATAATTATTTTGTCATTGTGTGGTACAATACTTTAACGAAAATTACGCTTTTTATGATAAATTTGTTTACTTAAATATTAAAGTTAACTTTATGTAAATAATATTGAAAAATAAATTTTTGATGGATTTTGCTTTAGAAAGTTAAGTTTTGCAAAAAGAAAAAAATATATAAACCGAATTATACGAAAAAGTTCAAAAAGAAAAAAAAATCTTTATGCTTATATCTTTCTTATTAAGAAATGACAAATGCTATGCAACTATTCGTAAAATAGGGGGAAAATACGGGCTTTATTTATTATAGTACTTAAACTTTTCCGCTGAATGAAGCAATGTAATTCAAAGTTTTCAGACAATAGTTATAAATATTTTTAGTTTTCTTAAATTAACACTTTTAAGATTAAATAAAGTTATTAAATTAAATTAACCATCAAATATTTGCATGCGCTAATTTACGAACGAAGGGATTTTATTCAGATAACAGGAATAATCAGAACTTTAAATGTGTTACAAATCGTTGAATCGGTTAATTCCACCTGTATATGTTCCCCGCATGTTATCTATTTAGCTATTTATTACTTCGAGTTGAACTTCACTTATGGGCCGTGAAGCACTGCATTACTTTGGGGAAATTGGTTAATTATTCGTGCACTATCTCTGTTAAGTTATTAATGAGATGATTAGTTAAAAGTCTGTAATGATGTTCACACCTATGGAATCGGTTTGCTATGCTAAATATATTTAGATATTATAAATATTATAATAGTTTCTGTAATTCCTAAAACAATATTTTGTATGTATTTATTTTCTTTAGACCACAGACACCAAAAAAAAAAAAAAAAAAAAAAAAAGAATTTTATTACTATTGCTGTTTATCATACAGCATATATAATAAGAAATGGCATAGTAAACATTTTTCTTTATAATTTAAGGGGAGTGTTCACCTTTGAGGTACTAAAATCCAGCATATTTTACCCTGTTTTTGATTCGCTACAGTTTCTTTAAATATTATCCATTTTAAGCGAAATTCTCAGAGTAAATTTGCCTTAGTTTTTGTATTGTGTCTATAAATTTATTTTATTATAAAAAAAGAACAACTTTATTTTCAGTTAGTAAATATAATACACCTTTTTGGAAATTTCAAATTTATATTGAATTACTCTGCGCAGCCTTACAAGCATAAAAATTTATATTTAGTTAAAATTTTGACATTTTGAGAATATACATACATCATATATGCATCGACACCTATTACTTTTACCATATATTAAAATATATTTTCTAGAAACTACTATTAGTTTAAATATTAGGAAATATCACACAAAAAAATTCATTTCAAACACTGTATGTAAAATTTATCAATTAGCTTCTCATATAAAATTAGATGAAATTTGTAGATAATAACATTATATAATTACTCTGAAATTTTCAAAAGGATATGTTCAAAATATTTTTGTCCAGAAAAATACAGTTATGAGAAAAATGAGTTTAAACTAAAAATTTTACTTGTAACATTATTTAATTATCACTGGCTACTTGAAAATATTATGAATATGCAAAAACTTAAAATTCGATTTTTTGAAGGTTTAAAGGTGAACACTCCCCTTAAACAAAAGTTTCTTTTTTTTTATTTAGTTAGGAATACAATACACAAAATTCGTTACAATTATATATACTATACTAAATTTACGTGAGAAAAACATATCGTATTGACATTATACGGCAAGTATTTTCGTTAGATTTAAGCAAAAATAAACGTTCTGAAGTTATTTCCACTTTTTTTTCTAAGCAAATTAGGTAAAACTAATTTTATTGAGAAATATTTACAAAAGAGATTTTTACTTGAACTTTCATAGATGAAACTTATACAAAGATGTATTATTTTCTATATGATAAAATTATACAATGTAATATATACTTTGAAAAGTAACTTAGACAAAATTCTTCTGCCGAGTTACTTATCGTATATATTTTAACCTCAAATAAATTTTGCAATAGTCATATATGGGAAAATAATACTGATTCAAATAAAATATTTTGTTATTTAAAAGGTTTTTTTTTTATGTCGTTGTGTTTATATACAACGTTTGCTTTTGAACAAACATATTAATACAAAATAAATCTTTACAGCAACACTACTCTGAAATATATATATATATATATATATATATACATGTCTAAACTGTAATAGTCTTAAATTTATTATTATTACTATGTTTAAAAAAAAAATCACATATTATTTTAAAGAAGATAAAATTAATTTTACATCGCAGTGTACTACATATGTAATCTTTCTTGATATAAGAAATAAATACGATGTATACACACAAATATATTGAAAATTACACTGTAAAAACTTTCTGTAGTAGATTACACCACAGTGTACTGGTAAAAGTTTTGCCTACTCACAGTGATGTATTCAGGGATGGAACACGGGCGCAGAATTCATACCAGTATCAATGTAAGAAAATTTTCTACTTCTTAAATAAACGCTATTATAGGTAGAGAAATTTCTTCAACAGATTCCGGTGTGAATCCTGCGCCCGTGTTCCATCCCTGTGTATTTTTACAATGTGCAGTAAAATAAATTTGCTGCGATTTTTACTCACGTGTGCTGTAATTTTCATAGTATGCTTTAAAAATATTTCCTGCAATTATTACACATGCGTGCAGGGAGTAACCCACAACACCAAGCAACTTATATATTTTTGTGCATATGTAATTTCCTTTCGGAGCAAACGGTCTTGGATAGTCCGGGATTTGAACTCACAATCTCTTGGTCTAGAGGCCAGCACCTTGCCAACCGCGCCGTTGAGCTCACAAAGTCTTTCCTTTACAAAAACAGATAAGGTTATCATCAGTACTGATTGGTTGATAAATTATGTCATACGCACCAAAAGACTTCTGGAAAAAAATTTGATACCGATTTACAGCACAATGTGAAGTAACCAGTCTTCAATTATTTTTACAGAACCAGCTGTAAAAATATACAACAATCTATGCTGTATTTATGTTAAAAAAGTGCTTTATTTTTACAGAGATTTTTACAGTGTAAAATCACAACAATCCAAAATTTCTTTAGTTTGAAATATATTAACAGCAATGCTAAAATTTTCATGAAAATAAAAAGTATACATGTGTAAACTGTAAAAGTCAGAAATTATCGTTATTACATTTCAAAGGAATTCACATATCATTATTTCAAAGAAAATAAAATAAATTTTACATCGCAGTGTGCTACATATGTAATATTTCTTGATGTAAGAAATAAATACGATGAATACACAAAAATATTGAAAACTAAAATCACAATAATGCACAATTCCTTTAATATTAAATATATTAACATCGATGCTAATTTTTTTTTCTTTTTTTAATTTAGATTTTTTCTTATATTATTATTATCATTTATAACTTTTTTATATTAAATTTATTGTAGAATTATCTGGGATTTTTTTTTCTTTTTTAAATGCTGTTGTTGTTATAGAGATTAAGACAAAATGTCCACACTTTAAGAGGAAAAAAGAGTTAATACATGAAAAGTAGTTTATTATAATAAAAAATAATATTCTACAGAATAGGTGTATAAAAATTAATAATATTATGGCTAATTTTATGCTTCCGTCTCTAGTCAGATGCGAATTAATAAAGCTATACATAATTAAATATGTTAAATAGACTAGAAAATGTAATATACTATTTATTTAGTTTTAAACAGTTTATAATAAGTTTATGAAAAAGACACTTTTAAAAACACGTGTGTATATATATATATATATATATATATATATATTTAATTAAAAGAGATATTTATAATAAAATACATTTCAAAGCTTTTCGCCCTGAACAACAGGGCATCATCGGCAAATTAACATGATTTAGTTTCACATAATGTACAGCTATGAGTTCAGGTATATATATTACAATAACAGGTGACAAATATACAGTTAAGCTTGATAAAACATCAGTTTAGTTCAAAAAATTCTATCGGTCAGTTAGAGCTGTTTTGGGTTTACAAGGAAGTAACATTTGATATCCTGAACCACTAAGGAACTTGGACTGGCGGTAACAACTGTTGGCAAAAATGTAGATTGGTCCAACAAACTTGTAGGAAACTTGCAGCAATTAGGAATTATAGTCCATTGGAGAAATTAATGGATGGAAACTGGAAAAGCTGGAGTGGAGGTAAAAACTGTTAGAAAAAACTGTAAAATAGTCCAAAAAGCTTGTAAGAAACTTGCAACGATTAGGAATCATAAAGTCCACTGAAAATTAAACGGAAGTTAAATATCTGGTTGTTTAAGAAAATGCCAAATTTTTGGTAGGAAAGCTTAATCTTTAGAATTAATTGTATTACGGCATTTTATAATATTAACAGCTTCCGAAATTAACAGCTCTGTTATATTTTGTGGAGTTTCAATAATTTCTGCTTGATACCATAGGGGTATAGCACCTGAGTTATTGTAAATGAAGTTAACTTATGCTGAACTTATTTCTTCTTTAACACTTCTAATATGTTCTAGAATTTTTTTATTAAGAGTTCTTTTAGTTCGCCCGATATAGAAAAAGATATCAATGTTTAATTGAACTGGAATTTTGTAAACCCCTCCAGTGGGTCTAGTATGATCACGATCATTTAAAATTAAATGTTTAATAGTTAAAGGAGAGCTATAAGGAATTAAAATATTAAATTTACGAAAGATATAATGTTTAAATTTATTGAATTCAGTGATATAAAAAAGGCTGTTAGTGAATTTAATTATAATAAGTGTCAAACCTTCCTTATAAATATTGTGAAATATTTATGAATTTGTATGCTGTAACTGTGTTTATTAATTGCATAATATAAATTTATTTATTTATGTAATTTAAAATTTTATTTATTGATTTTTAAGTAGTGCATCTTTCTGTAGATATATTTCCTTACTTACATTATACGTGACAATAAACTTACTTTAATAACGAATTTGGATTTCTTTAAAAATAATAATATAGTAACACTAGAATAATGTTCTTTATAATATCATAAAATATCCGTAAAAATAACATTCTTACATAATGCTTACGTTTTATCAACAAATATTACTTTATGTAGATAAGTGATTCCCTTAGGCAGCATATGGAAAAATGTTTGGTTAGTAATTGTTCATCTATAATATTTATTTTACTTCAGATGTGTGGTTTTATGAGTACCTTTTAATGGGTTTTATGCTATTAGACGATTTGTTTTGCACAAATATTATTTCTGAGAGAAAATAACAAGAAAAATATATTTATATTACTAGCTCAAAGAACAAAAATACGAATAATTGTTTATACTATTAAGATAAGTGTGTGAAAATATTCATTATATTTATCGAAGTCGTATTTAATTCATTTCGTGAAAAATTAACAACATTTGCCTATAATTTTTGCTCCTATAGATAATACTTAAAGATTAAGGAATTCAACATTGTAATAATTTAAGTATTTTTAATAGTTTTATAAGCAATTATTAAAGTCTTTAAAGTTTTTAAATTTTTATACACCATTGACCAGCTAGTGTGCAATATTTAAAAATTTAAGAGCATATTAAACCTAAAAAATATAAATGTTTTGGACTTATATACCAAAATTTCTACAGGAATTTAAATTCTTGGATTGAATTCTTAGAGAAAACATTTTTTTGTACACTAATTGTCTAACACAATCCTGGAAAACTGTTTTCAGCATTTTTTCCCGAAAAAAATGTCTAGATTACGTAAACTTTTGCATTTATTTAAAATTGTGTAAAAGTATTTTTCATTACTATACTTATCGGTTTATAAGCATGTCTTATATAATTTTAAATTTTTTCTACTTGTAAACAATAAATATATATATTTGATATATATATATATATATTATTAATTTGTTTTAACCAATCACTTTAATGTCAATAAATACAATTTTGGAAAACGAAATGTATAAATTTATGTACTAACAGCTTAATACATGACTGGATAATACTTAAATGCTTTGAAATCCAAGATGCTTCGTATAATCAAGTATCTTCTAACTTATTTAGAGTAACATATTTTAAAAAAATATACAGGTTGCACTCGTCGGCCAATTCGTTCAACATTTTTCGTGATTTTTCCTAGAGACTAGCTTGAATATGGGCAAGGATTCGTGAGAAAGATCACAACGTAATTTATCAAATCAAGTATAGGGTCCAATTGTAGACAACCAGCCTTTAGTTCTAAGCAACTTTATCAATGCAAATTACTCATTGATGAATATATTTAGTATATTTTGAAATACACGTTCTTAAAATTTATATATTTATTACACAAAAATGAACATCTTATATGTATTCCATTATTTAAAATTTAAATGCAAATCTGCAAGTTTTGAAAGTTTTGAAAGTACATACATTCTTATAATGTTTTCTTAAGACGATTTAGACATCAGGAATAATGCCTACACATACGTTTTAAAGTATAATCTGCCAACTTTGAATATAATATTAAGATAATCATTGACTTTTCTTGAACGTATTTATGACATTTTTAATCACGAGACTGTAATAAAATACAAAATTCTAGTTAAGATTTATTGGTATTAATGGATTAAATTAAACATTTAGTACATTTATTACTGAAAAGTACACATTTCCTGTGACAAAATAAGAAATTCAATTACTTTATTTTAGCCATAAAATATTACAATCTAAGGTACATTTTAACGAAATTATACCTTTTTCTGTTTTTATAAAATAACAATTTTTTTCATAAAATATTTACATAATTCATACATCACATTTACATAATTCATACATCATTTTCTTAATATTGTATATTTGAATTTCAATATAACTATCACAAAAATGACGGTATATTACTAAAATATACGTTATTGCTTATAAAGTACATGTATTAAGTTCATTTACATTAGTAATTAAACGAAGTGGAGGACACACATTTTTTTTTTTTTAATAAAAAGTAATATTACTTAAAAGTATTACTTTAAATATTACTTAAAAGTATTATTACTTAATTTTATTCGTATTTATTTTGAAAGTAAAATCGTTAATAACTAATAATGTTATACATAATCAATTGCGTTATTTTAATCAAATTTCAAATACTGTCCTAAAAAAAAAATAATAATAATATGAGTCAAAATGGATAACTTAAAATATTTCTAAAAGATAAATGAGCGATTCTAGTAATGAAATTAAATTTTAATAAATTAAAATTTAATATAAAAATGCTTTAAATATGTATTATAACAATTTTTTTTTTTATATTTCCAGATGCTGTATTACAATAAATCTTAAAAGGAAAAAATGATGAATTGAAAATTTCTATAATCAGCTTTTAGAATCCTTACTGGTAAAATTTATATTCCACTCATAAGTTGTGTAATTAATACACTACTGGCCATTAAATTTTCTACACCAAGAAGGAATAATAATAACGGAATAAAATTTGTTGGACACATACATTATAGCAGGAAGAAGAATAAAATTTCAGGAAATTTGGAGTAATATGTACTGCGAAAACAGTACATAAAGCAGCGACCTCTGTGAGCAATAACAGCACTTATCTGCCTAGGCATTGAATCGAACAGCAATTGGATGACATGTACGGGTAGAGCTCTTCATGAAGTTTTAACACGATGCCACAATTCATCGATCGAAAATGTTGGTGAGTGGTGGAGGGCCAGTCGCTTTTCAATGATTAAACAGTCATTTTCATTGGTACGAGATCAGGAGAACGCGCTGGCCAGAGCAACAGTTGAACACATTCGGCATCAATGAAGGTCCAGACAATATGGACAACTTGCGGTAGTGCATTGTCCTGCTTCAATGTTGCGCTTCGGAGACCTTGAACATAGGGCAGAGCGATGGGCCTTAACTCGTTAGAAATGTAATGGCTGGTATTCAGAGTGGCGGAAATGAAAACAAGAGATGACCGGGACGTGTATCCAATGGTACCACATACCATCAATCCAGGTGGTGACTCAGTATGCAGCTACCAAAATTCTGATTACCCTCAAAACTGCATCACTGATATGGGCGCCATTAATGTGTGATCAACGATGAACCTGGATGCAGGAATGACGTGAAGTCATTTTTCAGACAAATCACAATCCTGTTTACAGCATCAAGATTGCCTCATCCGTATTTAACAGCACTATGAATAATGCACATTGACAGCTGGGATTCGACATCATCATACTGTCCATCATTCGCAATGATGTTATGGGTTCCCATTGGATACACGTCTCGATTACTTCATGTTCGTATTCCTGGCACTCTGAACAGCGGCCATTAAATTTCCGATGAGTTAAGGCCCGCCCCTCTGCCCTGTATTCGAGGCCTCCATAGCACAAAATTTAAGCAAGATAATGCATGACCGCAAGTTGTTTGTATTGTCCTGACCTTCTTTGATACAGAATGTGTTCGACTGTTACTCTGGCCAGCGCGTTCTCCTGATCTCGCACCAATGAAAATGACTGTTTAATCGTTGAAAAGCGACCGGTCCCCCACCACTCACCAGTAACTTCGATCGTTGAATTATGGCATCGTGTTAAAACTTCTAGAAGTGCTCTACCCGTACATGTCATCCAATCGCTGTTCGATTCAATGCCTAGGCAGATAAGTGCTGTTATTGCTCACAGAGGTCGCTGCTTTATGTACTGTTTTCTCAGTACATATTACTCCAGATTTCCTGAAATTTTAATGAATTGTTCTTCCTACTATAATGTATGTGTCCAACAAATTTCATTCCGTTATTATTATTCCTTCTTGGTGTAACAATTTTAATGGCCAGTAGTTTATACAAGTCAAGCATTTTCTTTTAATGTTTCACCAAATTTTTCTGTTCTTTCAAATTTTACGTTTTAGAAAATATAGTGTATTTTTTTGTATAATTAAAGGCATTATGATTTTAATTCATTTACTATTTTAATTTATACCACAGGTAAGATTAAAAAAAAATTAACTTATATGCTTCAAACAATTGGTATAAGAATGTGTAGAAGTATTCTAAGGTTTTATGAACTTATGTTCTACAATCATGTAAATCTGAGTAATTATTATATTAATATGGGAACTAATGTTTAGATACATTTTAATTTATAGACTATTTATATTTTATTCAATAAAACTGAAAATTGAATTTTCTTTTCAATGTAATTTAAACTTAAAAACAGAAATATATTGAATTATATTCTTTGCTAAATTACTAAATATTTTACGATATGCAAACTGTACTTCTCTAAATATATATATTGTTACGAGTTTATAAATAATTCTGTTTATTTTTGTAGAAATTCTATCAAAGAGGCCTAGTAAGTTGATAACATGTTAATTTTCTGCATTTCTAGTTGTTTTAGCATTAAAATAGTCTAAATTTCCCTTAAAAACGCATTACAAAGCTCCAATAAGGGAGGTAATGGGTTTGGCGGCAAATTTGTATAAGGAGATGTTTTACGCCAAAAGAGTCAGTCTGAGATCAGCTTCCGCCAATGTTGCATTGCTATTGAAAGAGCTGAAAACCTATCTGGAAATACAGTTGAATTGCTGTATATGTTAATGTTGTACAGTGTGTACTGGGGATTTGCTGTTGACAGCTGTTATCTAAGCTGTGTTTATTGGTTGAATTGGAGTTGATACTCAGTTTATAGACCTGTAGTTTTCTGGAATTTTCTGTAAATAAATTGCTGTGCTTTTGCAAGTTTCGCCTCTCATTCTCAGACAACTCACGAACCCCCAAGTACGCAACAATATATATATATATATATATATATATATATATATATATATGTATATGCCCTTATATAATGTTCTCGTTCAGTTACTCATTTCTCAATGAAACGTTGCAGCCTACAGAGTTCTTTCCTGTGTAATTTTATTTTTACAGATGGCAGTTTATAAGTCTTTGAAATGTAATAAGTGTGCAATTTGATTCCAAAATGTGGTAACAAAATCGTACATAATGAAAAAGCGTAATTTGTTTTGATGATAATATTAACCTCGAAAATATCATGGTTTTTTTTTATCCCCCTGTATATAAAATAAATGACTTTGATTTGGTGGAAATACCAAGCCAAAAGTATTTTGTAAAGACTTTAAAAACCCATGACAATGAGATTTGCGTGTCCACTATGATCAGAAAGTCGAAACAATAGAGATGACCAGGCGAGTATGATTTAATTTTACATGCCCAAATTGTACGAAAATGGTATCCACCTGTTGAGATAAACTATTTCCCTCTACATCCGTGTTTTATTTCAAACTTTCAGTTCATTCTTTTTTGTTAACTATAGATAGTTATAATAAAAAGCATAATGTATTTTTCTTGAAAAATTTACTTTTATTCTTACATTTAAGCAGAAATGTTTGATCAAGTATTATTAAAATAAGATGTTTTGATTAAAGAATTTGTTGTTTCTCGAAAATTACTGTATTTCGCTATCTCTATAGGTTTAACGTTACGGACATTGGAGGTTAGTTACCATAGTTACAAGCTTTTAGAAAAACCGTTTCTGGAGTTGTTTAAACACGAATTTAATGAATGAGTTATTTACGATTTTGTAGCGAATACGTTTAAATTTCTTTAGCATTCAGCATAATTTCTCTAAATGTTGTTCTAAAATATAAAAAGAAAAAAAAAAAAAAAAGCAAATATTGTTCTAAAATATAAAAAGCAAACTGCATGCCAACTAGATCCGCCCATCCTTTATTTATTTATTTATTTATTTTTCATAAGTTGTGCTACTCTCCGTATTTTTAGCAAAGGATAATTGAGTTATGTGAAAGTATTTAAAAGTGAACCTATATCTTATTCAAAACATTTTAGAATTAAAAATGTGCTTCAAAATACATAAAAAAAATGATTAATAAAATTAAATCTAGTTTCATAGGTGCACAGAAATTTGTATTTACCTGACGCGTGCGTGTAGACTGAAGAAAAAAATTAATATTTAACGTACACGCACACTACAAGGAAATATACATGTAGCGTACGCGGAAATATACTACTTATACTTGCTGTGCGTGTAAATATAAATTACTTGTTTTTCTGAATTTATGCATTATGTTAATAAATTTTTTTCTTGTACATATTTAAATGTAGTGAAAGAGTAATTTTTATAACATGATGATCTCTGTTTTTTAATGGCATATTCATTCCTATACTTACATCACATTTCCATATAAGGGTACAGAGAGATGATGGTAAAGAGAGAAAAATGATGGATTGTTTTTCTTTATGGCAATATTAGGTTATATTCTATAAATTTATGCTTGAAAGTTTCTATTATCTGTTTTCACACTTACAGATTTAATTCTTAAATCTCAGAAAAATACTTTTCGATACTAATATATCGTCATAAATTAAGCAGTGAATTGAAATTGTTCTTTATTTTTTTCTGATAGTCTATTCGCCAATTTTAAACACATATATTCTTATTTATTTTTTCTGGTAGTTTACTTGTTAATTTTAAACACATATAAAGGGTGTCCCATAAGTCGGTAGATATTTTAAAAATTCATAAATATTTAATGAATTGATAGAATTGAACGTGGTTTGCGAAAAAATCATTCTCGTGAAGGAGATTTAAAAATAAATAAATAAATAAATAAATAAGAATAGTAATAATGATTAGGATATTTGTCGATAGGGAGCGCTGTGAGTGACCAAATCACACATTTTCTGGAAAAACTATACTTATTCTCATGCATATGTTAACAGGCATATAAATCCTATTCCATCTGTCCGTCATCACCAGAAAATACAGTTTGTAAACGAATTATAGCACTGCAGCTTCAGTCGGTGGTTCTTTCTTGAGGAAAAACACCATCAATAACGCTTTATCCACCAAGTCAGCATCACAATTAAAACTATGTATGCACAAGCAGGAAGCCAAATAAGAAATAAACTGTTCTAACCGCAAAATTGTGCAATTTATAGGACTTTCATTTTCATATTTTTCTTTCACATCAGTGCAAAAAATTTAACGGTTTGTCTAACTATCACCGAAAAAAAAAGTAACTGTTTTTTTTTTTCCTTAACAAAAAAAGAAAAAAAAAACTTCAGGAGAATGATTTCGCAAATCGCGTTCAATTTTATAAATTCATTCAATAGTTATGAATTTTTAAAATGTCTACGGCCTTATGGGACACCGTGTATTGAATGCCTCAATATGTATGCTGATATAAAAATATTCAAAGACGTGTGAGTTTATAAAACAACATAGTATGCTCTTAAAAATTTATATATTAGTTATTTTTAAGTATTAATTATAGAGTGAGATAAAAAATAATTTTTTAATGCTTCATTTTAAATTAATATAATATTTTAATTTGAAGTTGTTATTAAATGACATTATTTGGATTTCGGAAAAGAAAAAAAATATATAACAAAATCGATTTTATTCCATGTGAAAATTTTTCCATTTTTTTAAATAGTATATAATTATTATTGTTTAAAATAGTAAACATAATTATCTTTATTCACTTTTTTCTGTATAAGTAAACATAAAAATTAAATGATCGCTTACGTCATAATTAATAAGAAATTCCGAATATATAGTTCTGCATTTAGGAGCCGTTAAATATGAAAAGAAAATAGATGACCATTATAAAGAATTTTCCCAAAGAATGTTTGATCTTTCTCGCATTAGACTGGAAAAATTTGATTCTTGACATTTAAAATTATGTCGATCTGTTTACTATTATTTATGAAGTTATTTATTATAGTTAAGAAATCGTTTTTATAGTTAGTAATTTTAGATAGTAATTTGTTAATTTAGAAAAAAAAAATATTTACCGAAATTTTGTAAGGAATTACTATATATATATATATATATATATATATATATATAACTAATTAATTTTTAAAACGTAGCAAAAACCAAAGTTACATAAGATTTAATGCCACCGAACACGACTTAGACCAGTAAGAATTCATTTTAACAAAATTAAATCCTTTGATGACTTTAGTTCAAAAACAAAAATAATTAATACTATTATCTTTAATAAATTTAATTAATTTAAAGTCACAAAAAACTTACCTTAACTTTATTTCACAATAATGATCTTCAATACTATATTTCATACATTACGATGAATAGAAAATGAAGCAAAAAAAAAAAAAAAAGAAAGAAAGAAAAGAAAAGAAAAGAAAAATGAAAAAATATAAACAAGCAGTGATAGAATGAACTCAAGAGGATAACTCAATACATTTTACGAGAAATTAATTGGGAAAATTGCTCATAACTGTAAGGATATCTCATCAGGGGTAAGGATATCTTTCTGATAACTGTAAGGATGTCTCATCATTACAGTTGAGCACAAGTAAAATGCAAGATTTCGAACGCTAGAGCTATTGCAGCAAAATTACCAGCGAGTTTCCCGATCTTGCATTCAAATCCTTAAAGAGAGTGGAAGAAAGTAAAAAAAAAAAAAAAAACAAGTGAGATTAAGCAAAAGAATTAAACGAAATATAACCAAATTAACTATACATTCACTGCAAAATAAAATATGTCCACATGGATTATAGCAAAGTAAGTAAATCATAAGGTTAGTTGTTTGTTGCAAAACGAAGAAAAATGATCACCTCTAGCAACGCAGGGACAGTAAAAATAGTCTAATCAACCATAATACAAGATTATATATATATGTATATAATTTTGAATACCTACAATTTAAATTTGCGTACCATCGGGCACTTTTAGGGCTCATTCCATATCGATGATACCTGCTGTTTTTAACAATGTTTTAATAAGTATCTGATTTCTAGAACTCTCGAAGTTATATTTTAAATTATCAAATAACTTTTATCAGAAATCTATCAAAATATTTCTTGTTCATTAACTGGTTAGCTTGAACTTTGTCACTTAGCACATCAAAAATCAGATGAACTTTACACAAATTTTCATTGGATATTCAGCAAAGAATTTTTCCTGTTCTCTAACTGGTAGTAAAAGGAGTTTGTGTTACTACCACATTGGAATAAAAGAAAGTTAAAATCTGTTACCAAAATAACGCGATACCTTAAGATTATTTTAGCCTTTTATTTTTAAGCCTTGGGCTTTTGTAAAAATATTTTCTCTATATGTGATATGTTGATATTTTATAACAGTATACAGACTTGTATATCATCATTGTTTTTGTATTTAAATTAACCCTTAAATGCATATTGTTGCCAATTGTCTACATTCCAGTTCCACTTAATTTTATTCAAAACTCTGAGTGTGTGCGTTTCTGAACGTACGTGTATAACCATAGACAATAAATCATGTGTGTATTTTATCGTTTCAGAACGCAACTAGAATCTTTGACAATTTATTTCTTTATCTATTTCAATTTTCATATGTTGGCGACAATTTCGGAGTACAATTTCATTTCGGCGGTTGTTACGAAGTAGGATTATTTATATAAAATTTAATAAAAACACACAGGAAAAATTATTTTCGGATAGAAACAAGGTAAGACTAACGAATAATATTTATATTTTCCATATACTGTTAAATTTATGCGAGAAAAATGTATATATATATATTTAATGATGATATAGAAATACATCAATATTTTTTTTGGAAAAAAATCTTACGTGGATTTGTTTTTCTCATTAACTACATCCATTTCCCGGTTGATTTCAAATGTTATTTAATAAAAAAATAAAAATCATGCATTTAAGGGTTGTAAGAGTTTAAAAGTAAGTAAAATCTTACACACACATATGTATATAAGGAAAAATGCGAAAGTATTGACGTTTGCAGATAACTTACAAAATGTAATAATATGATGAATTTCGTTTATTGATTGATGGGTAAATAACATCCAAAATTTGTATTTATTAGATTAATAATTTCCCATTTATAAAATTTAGTATTCTTAATTGAAAAAATGTCCCAATTTTTTTCGTAAATATATTTTGAATATCAAGTGCATGTCCGTGCACTTCATATTCTTTAACTTTCTAATTAACTGTTTTTCCAGATACTTATTTTTCTTCGTATACTATCGAAGTGGCTTATCCACTTCTTGATTTGTCATATGCGTTACAATATTTATTATTATTATTATTATTATTATTAGTAGTAGTATAAAGAGAATATTTTTACCATTTCTTTTCATATGCATTATTTGTAGTTTAAGAATTCTATTATTTCGTGGAAAAGTAATAGAAAGAATGAATTTTAGACATTATATAAAAAAAAAAAAATGTCAGTCATTGTTTCTGACACGTAAAATCATAACATTTTATCATCATTCATTAAAATAGATGATTCAATTGACAGTAAAATATGACTGAATTCTTCCCTTTTATTTAATTTTTGTTTACTGTAATAGGAGAAAATTAAATAAATAAGAGGAGGAAATTCTTGGGAAATATTAAGGTAATGAGCTAAGTTTATAATGTAAGCAAAGTCAAAAAACATCTGTATTTTGCCTTTTAAAAATTATTTTCACACCGGCTCGTTCTGATAGAACATATATTTGAACATCACATAAATATCGATGTATATTTGTTTTGTGAACTTATTTTAAAGGGGAAAATCGTGTTCCCAAAACTGACCTGCCTTCTTCCAAAGATAATGTAGCATTGAAATATTTTACATATTAAAAAATATATATGTTTTGGATTATAGAAACATTAACAGTTGCAAATTTTAACAACACAGAACAAAATGCAACGCGCATGAAAGTTGAAACATTTGTTTTTACCTTTTTAATAAGATATTACATCTCCAAACATGCTCTAAAAAGTAAAGTAGAATAAGGATGATTATTATAAACATATGATTAATTCACCTGCAGTGATAAAGTTGCACAAGAACTATTTTTGCTTGTGTTCTCTCTTTAATGAAACAACAAGATAGTCGATAAACAGCAAAATTATTCTAGTTTTATTATTTCTATCGTCTTCAAATTCTAAGTCCAAAAGTGTCTTTTTTCGTGAGAATTTTAAGAAATTTTATTAATGAATACTTTTTAATTTTTGTTCAAAATTTCCTTTTAATAATAATTAAAATGAAACCATTTTGAGAGTCTCTATTCTTTATGGAAATAAAGTCCAAATCAGAAGTATAAATCAATTCTAAAGCTGCAAATAATAATAATAATAATAATAATAATAATAATAATAATAATAATAAAGTGTCAAATCAATTTACTATTTAAAGCTTATGTAATAACGTATAACCTGTTACGAAATTAAATGGTAATCGCTATGCATATAAATAGGAATATTATTAATCTAAAAAAAGAAAACTAGTTAAATGGCCAGTTTAGTATCCAAGTGCTATAAAAGTATTTAAAAATTTAGGAAATGACACTGACTAATTTCCTGTTACGAATAAAATCAAGTTGATAATCTTGTATTATATACGTTATAGATATATTTTTGCATTATGCATTAAATAGCATAAAATAAGAATATCTCTTAAGATCGTATTTTATTTCAAAAGGCTACAATATAATCTTTGGTTTCTAATTCCAGGATATTATTTTATCATACCTTAAATATTTTATTGATGGTTTGTATCTGCTGCAATCGATGAAGAGTAAAAATATATTATTACGTGATAATAAATAAATAATAAATAATAGAACATTTATTTGTTTGTTTAATATAAGCTGTGATTTTTAGATTAAATAAAAAATTATAATTTCTAAAATATATTCATCGATAGTCCCAGACAAAAATTAAATATAATTATTAAAAGAAAAAAGATCTCCCAATCAAGCAAAGTAATGAAAAATTTCTTTAATAAAAAAGAAAGAAAGAAAGAAAGAAAGAAAATATTGAAAAGATAAATGGAATTATATTTTATTTAATTTCATAATTGTTTAATAATGACTATAACTTGTTGCAAAGTAATAAAAAAGAAATATATCTGCTCTAATTAAAAGCAGATATACTTATTAAATTATGGAATTCAAAAATACCAAAAGCAGATTCTTGCATTGAAATATGTGATATTTTCAGGCCACGCAGCATTCTGAAAGTTTTCATTCATTCTATTACATTGACACCAATATTTTAAAATATTTCTTTTTTTTATATAACATTCACATATTTTTGATCATTAAAACATTCAAGAAATATTTCTCTCAAGGACGATAGTGGTGACAATATAATAAAATTGCGTGTAAAATGTTAGGAACGCGGCGAGGCCTCTATTATTTAAAATAAGGACTTAAATGTTCAAAGTGGATTTATGAAAGTACCTTTAAATTTTCTTTAGAAAACCAAAAGCAATATCTCGAAGTGAGAAGTAAAAACAACAATAAAAGAAGTGTGAAGAATTTCAATATATAAAAGATATTGGACATTTATCTGTTTTTAAAATATTATTTGTCTTTCAAGGATTATCAAAAATATTTTTACAGATATTCTGTAAAGTATGTCAATAGTGTAGGATATCCAAAAATTCTTTGTTTCGATGATCTTGGCAAAAAAATTTTCTCCCTAATATATTTCAAATAATCCTGTTTTTCATTAAGTTCGCTTTATACGTTTCAAGTCTTGTTTAAAGAGAATTTCTAGAATAAATGTTTATACGTAACTTACAAAATAAATATTAAAGTTTATGGAAGAAAGAATTTTTACGTCTTTTCTTTTTAATAAAATGCAAGTAGAGCTGAATAGATGAATGAGAAGATATGAATCCGAAATAATGAGAACGCAATTTTGTTGTTATTATTGCGTTTAAAATTTATAGAAGTAATATAGATTATTTAGATTTTTATTTATTGGATCACTTTACTTTTTAAAAAATGCATTATTTTTAAATTCTGAAAATACTATATGCATTAAATTTGCGATAATAAAATATATGTGATATATATAGGTGATGCGTTTTGAACTTTTTTTTAAAAATAAGATATAAGTAATTCTAATATTAAAACAAATTTTAAATTGTATACATGTAATATTAGTAATACTTTACAACTACTACAGTAATAATTGCGTAAAAGTTCAATTGCAAGATTTTACTACTATTTTTTTTTCTTACACTAAGTTCTTAAATGATTTTGATAAATAATAAATATAATTACTTGAAAATAGATCACTGTATCTACACTACGAATAATATTTACAATGAGATGGAGTGAAATCAGTTATCCAGGTACTTATTTATTTCAATGCAACTTACCTTTCCAATACACTACATTTTAAAGTTGGAATTTCACCAAAAATAGTTTTTAGAAGTCTAATTAGGTCTAGAATAGTTCAAATGTGTCATTTTGTAAAGTCTAGAGCTGACATCTAAATTTTGTGGGTGTGTCTACAAGAAGCGGTTGCTAGAAGGCCCACTACTCAGATTAACACAGAAAGCCGGGTACTTAAATTTGGAATTTCAGCAACTGTAATTGAAAGCAGTCTAATAAGGTCTTGTTTTCTTCCAAAGGAACAATATGGTTTTAGAGAGGAACAAATCATATAAGTTCAAGTGCTTTAATTCTGTCAAAGGATAAGAGACGCTCACAACAGGACACCTACTAATCACACAATAACATCCTTTCTTGATTTATCTAAGGCTTTTGACAAAGTATGGAATCAAAAGCTAATCATTAAATTGTTCGACTTTTTTGGAATTTGCAGCAAGGCTCTGAACTTGATATATAATTTTCTAAGAAACAGATGTATAATGGTGAAATTTAACAATACGCTTTCTAGAAGCTTTAGAATGCATCAAAGGGTTCCGTAGGGATTTGTCTTGAGTCCTACTCTGTTCTCAGTCTTTCTGACAGTTGTCGAGCAAGTCATCCCTGGAAATTGGGAATTAGGCTTATTTGCAGATGATATCGTTCTATGGAAATATAGCACTGATTTGAAGGAAATAGCGAATGATATTAATAGCGCCCTTGACGAATTATGGAAATTTGCTGAAAACCAGAAATTGAGCTTTAATCCTTTTGAATCTACGGTCGGGTTCTCTTCCACTAATAGAAAACGATATAGATATCAGCCTAACATCCTACTGAATGATCAGTCTCTTACCGTGGATAGACACACTAAATATTTGTTTTTTTGTTTTGGATCCTGAGATATTGGGAAGAAAACATACAGATAATCTTGTATTGGAGACGAGGAGATGACATAACATTCCAAAGTATATCTCGAGACAAGATTGGGGAGCTGATACTAGTATTCTTAGAAATACCTGTATTTCTCTGGTTCGGCCTATTTTGGAGTATAGATACATATATTGTTGTGATTCTGACACTAACCTGCAGAAACCTGAACGAGTCCAGCTTAGCGTTGCTTGGATATTTACTGGTCTTCCCAATTATTGTCCGAATGACATTGTACATTATTAGGCAGATCAACAGCCACTGAATTTTAGAAAAAGTGCATATCTAATCAAATACTTTAACAAACTGTGTAGTCTTTGTTCTCGGAATCGGATTTCTGAATACCTTGTAATTTAACACAACAGTCAACGGCTTTAGGAGAAATATTCCATTTGGTCATGTAAACACTTGTAATCTGATCTCTTGTTCTGTGGAACAGCATCATTTAATACAATGTATCGATCCTTCAGATGGTCTTTCTAATGTTGTTTTCTATACCGAACTATCTATACACGTAAATAAGAAAAAGAATTTCCTAATTATTTCAGACAACTAGCTCTTGAAAAAGTTAATAATATTCCAACGGATGCTGCCAAGGTGTACACAGACGGTAGTAAAAATGGTAGTAATAGTATAGTAGCGGAATTTACATAAAGTCACAAAATCAAGAAGCAAGGATTCAGAGAAGGAATCCTAACTACTGCTCTGTTATTCGTAGAGAATTAATAGCCGTAGATGATGGACTTGATTCATTCGGACCACTTTCTGATGGTAAAGAAATCTGCATTCTCTCAGACAGTAGAAGCTCTATCCAATACTTGGCCAATTGATATAGTGTAAGAGATGATATTGGAGTTAATATTCTTAAAAAAGTTGAAGCGCCTCTCATTGTCTCATCCGATTCGCCTACTGTGGATTCCCTCCCATGTTGATATCAAAGGCAGCCAGATTACTGACACCCTACCCAAGGCCGGTGGTATGGAAGCCTTCATGTCTTCTTTGCCTTTCACCTATGTGGAGTTTTTTCAGTGGTCAAGAACCAGAATAATTCCCCTTGGCGTGTTCCACCAGTGTACCATTGGTATATGAGTCACAGAACGGTTGGCTCTCTAGCACTTCATTGTAACAGGAAAGATCAAACCGCCCTCACTTGCTTCATCAATGGTCATCTCATAACTTTGACATATTCGGGTGGTTCAAAGCGTTTTGAAGCTTGTGATAAATGTTCTATAAAGCAGGTTTCCTTTGATCATATTCTCGAGTAACTGGGGATCTTTCTGGCAATATTTTATTGGTTCTTGATTTCTTTGGAGTGCACAATTTCATGGACCTGATTTAGCCCTTGCTAGTTGCTAGGGGAAAACAAGCCAAATTAAACTACTCTTACGTCCGTGGCTCTAAGGTGACATCTAAGTGTGGTAGTACATTTTGAATATCAATTCGATATTCGGGCATGCTCTGTGAAATGCCCTAAAATTAACCTAATTAAGAATGTGAACATTAAACTGAAAAGGAATATGATTATTAATAAGTAAAAGTACTCTTATCAAATAATTCCAGACTCGTATAATTTTAATTAATTTCTTTATTAAATTTCTATTTTTGAATATTAGTTAAAATGATGATTTTCATAATTTCAAAATACATAACACATATGGGATCACAATTACCACCTTTTTAACAACAATTATATCAATTGCATCAAAACAGGATAAAGATTAGTACTTAGAAACAGGCATATGTTTAACATGCGTTTTGCAAAAATTTAAAGATTACTGACCAATGAATAAAATGAGTTTTCTCACCAAATTACCAGATGCTGGGGAGCAGCCAGGGCATGAGAGGTAGATCATTACATGAAACATTTCTTTAAACATCTTTCTTGGGCACTTAATCTACAATTTTTTTTTTACTTAATAAATGCACTATATATTTTTATATAATTTCATCATGTCCAAGGCTAGGCCTTATCTTATAGTAAGCTCAAATGGAGAGCAACTTCTTGACGGAGATGACATAAGTCATAGCGATGAGGCAGTAAACAGCTGTTACATGGTTTCAGCATGAAGACAATCGACAGAATCCACTCTTGAAAATTTCTTATCATTTCCACTGAGGTCTCTCATTATAATTTTTTTAGGGGGTTTTCTTCTTGTATTTTTTTATTGGGAGCTTGAGTCTCACTTGTATTTTCTTTATTGGGTCTTTCTCTGATTGGACCAGGTTTGCACCAATCTGTTTGCTGCTAGATTTCTTAATTCATTTCTTAAGATTTAGCAGGGGCTTCGTGGCGGTCGCAGTATGTGTGGTCCCTTTTGAGTTTTCCAAGTACTGGTCGTAAATATGCATCGTAATTCTGTCTGAAGCTTTTACGTATCTTTTTGTAGTTTTTCTTTTTAAATAATACCCATTTGTGATTTTATTATTTTTTTTTTAACAGACGGCTGATTTTCACAAATGACTGCTTTCTGCCCAGCTTTAGCACTAGTACTTGGGGTTGAGCAACAACAACATGTATCATTTACATTTACCGTTAAATTTAATGTGTGCGCCCACTGCGTCAGATGAACTTTGAAAAAAAAAAGGATTCAAGCAATGCAGTGAAGTGCATAATAAAGGCTTTTAAAGAATTACTGCACCTAAAAAGTGTGGATGGAATTTTGTAGGGATGATTCATATTATTTTCAAAGAAGATTAAAAGTAATTTCTAAACTAAATTTTATTTCGTTTATTACATACAAACAGCGTTTAAATTAAAAATTTTTAGGTGATCCCAAACCGGGCTCACTGAGTTGGAAAGGATACTTAGATCACAGTAATGAATAAGTGGATATTTTATTGATTTTTAGTTCTTAAACCCTTAAATAGTATATGTCTTATACTATTATTATGCATGCTATAAGAATCAATGTTAATGTTACGGTTGAATGTAATTTTTACATGTATGATTGACACTTTGTTTAAATTATTGATATAGATTTTAAATCTAAAAAAGAAATAACAAAAACAAATATTATGAATTTATCTGATTTAGTCTTTGAAAACGACAGTCAAGTTTATAAAATAATGTATCTGGAATTATTTATTTGATTAAAGCATTGATACCTAAATATAAAAGAAATTTTAAAGTGTGGTATTTGAGAACGGTATAAAATAATAAGTAATTTAATAGAAACATAAATAATGTTATTCAACATACATATTTATCTCATTAATCACTGGAAATATTTATTACTTTTTATCTCTAAAATTAAATATTATATTAATAAATATAAAAAAAATTACTTAAAATTTTTCTTTTCTTACATATGCACCTTCTATAGTCTGTCAAATAACTAATAAAATAAAGTACAGATTTCGTCTAGAGATAGATAAGAAGAAATAAACGAATATCCATGACTAAAACTTTATTGTATTTTTCCAATTTTTGGAGTGTTTGCCTTAAGAGTGTTAGCAGAAAATTGTTTGGTTTGTATTGAACAGTATCTGTCATAATATTACTGTATAAAGATTTCTTTTGCTTTGATGGCTTTGATGAAACTATTTCTTTTCTTTTTATTTTCAAATAATAATGCTTTGAACTTGGATTTATATGATCTAAGTTCAAAGTTGTTTTTGAAATTCAGAATATAACGTTTTAACTTTCATGTTTGTGTGTATATTTTGTCGCTTGCGAAAAACGAAAGCCAGAATTATATTTATTAAATAAAACAGTGAAAATAGGTGTCTGTACACAAAGGGTAGAGAAAATAATAAAATAATTTTTCCTTTAAATATGGAGTCAAAATTAAAATATATATATATATATATCCATCGCGTCAACATCGCTATTAAACCTTCATGTATGTGCAAGTAGGTAAGCACATGTAAGCGAAATTTAAAGGACTGTGATTTGCATATTTCTTGTTACTCGTCCGTGAAAAAAAAAAAAAAAAGACTTCATGATAATAATTTTTGCAAACCGCGTTTAATTCTACTAATTCTTTCAATTTTTATGCATTTTTAAAATGTCTACAGACGTATGAGGTACCTGGTATGCGCCTAGAAAAAAATTAGCCACTTAGAACACAACATACATGTAGTGTTTGCGCAAATGAACAAATTACTATAATTAAGAAAGAGAATTTTATTGGCATGTTGAGCATACAAAATGTTAATTTCATTTGGCTGGAAAGCCTCTTGTATCACTTCTACAAGATGATATATGATGGTGTCATAGAACCTATAAAATTACTGATACCGCTCTGCTTGAACTTCTGTCAGAAATATAATAACAGATCAAGTAGTTTGAAGGTATTCCGAATCTAATGAAGTTGCTTTTAAATATGTCTAAATAATATTCTACTAGATCAGAATCTACTAACCTGTCATGTCATGGTACTACATTATATACATTTTTCGACCTCTCATTCCAGATCTTTCCGCACGTATGTGGCGGCATTGAATTAAAAATGAAATTCGATTTTTAAAATGACGCTTTTCTATTGGGACGCTGTCTAATCTCATTGTAATTTACAATTTTATACAGCTCTGAATATGTAAAGTGAAGAAAATTTTTATAATGATCATCGATCCCTTAGCCACTCAATATCTGGCAGTCGTCTCCGAATAGTATACATTGATATAAATATATAGATATTTCTACGAAAGTTGGAAAATAACGTCAAATATCATTGCAAGAGTCATTATTAGTACAGACGTAGTTACTTTCTTGCATGATTCTTCCGCTCATTGGTGGCACGGGAACATCCTAAGCCCCTTTGGCGTATGTTTTACATTATGTTTGTATCTTTCGAAATCGCCATTCAAATACTATTTCTGTCACAAATCAAATACGATATTGCTTTGTAAAATGTGCCATTCGTTCGTTTTCTTTGAGGCATATGATACGAAAACTCTCAACGTTGAATACTTGCTCATAACGCTATCGTGTATGGCTGTGAAGAATCTTATTCGTAAAATATGGTGTTCCCAATCAACAGCGTTCCCACCCGTATGATAATCTTTTCCAACATTTTTAATTTTTAAATAATGTTTCAAACCAGTATTGTTTGAGAGAGAGATTTTATATTCTCAACAATTAAATTAAGTAAATTTTTTTTTAGAAAATTTCTGGTTTGAAGTCTCCCACCTAAATCGGAGACTTGGCAACTGTGTGTACATAATTATCGCACGGTTGGCAACACTGTATGTCGAACCCATAGATGCCAACATCCTAATTAATATTCCTTAGTGCACCCCTTTTTTCTTCGCCCACTCCTTTCTCTATGCCACTTAATTTTTATTTGTCTCCAAATCTAATTACATTAAATAAGAAGAAAATTACTCTTAAAAGAGACGGTGTGAAAAAAAAAAAAAAAAAAAAAAAAAAAAACCTCTTACAAGCAATACTGCGGAATATTATTTAGGATGTTGGCAACTATGATCAAACCATTTAATCCAGTTGCTCACCAGGACTTTTAAATGATAGCTATATGTCTTTATCTATGGGTTATATATCTTCACGATTCTCAGTAATATTGCTATATTGATCGTTTGGATTAAATGGTGATCAAGTTATTAGATTTTTTTAAAATTAATTTTATTTATTTATTTATTTATTTTCGATTCTCTAAAGAAATACTGAACAAAATGGCCCGGAACATCAGAAATGCAAAGAGAATTTAAAAATTCAGATTTTGCACTATCGACTTAGTCCGGAGTACAAATAGGCAACCAAACAGAAATTGAAGAAGAGCAAAAATACTATGAATCATCCTGTATCATTAAAAGCTACAAATGACTTGTAATTTTAGCTCATTCTTACTATGTACAATACACCATGTACAATACACCATGTACAATACACCATGTACATCATTTATACGTTTTGTTACGGAAATTGCGTAATTATTTATGCATATACATATATACTATGTGCATATGCATATACAAGACTTTTTTTTTTTTCAAAAATTATTAATTTTCTTTGTCATTTTTTTTTTTTTTTTTTTTTTTTGCTTACAACTTAAATGGATTTTTCTAAAACTTTACAAAACTTGCAGTAAAGTTGGAAAAAAAATAAAACGTTTACTAAACGTTATTCTGAAAGATAAATTTAACATGTATAATATTTGCTGAGATCTAAGCATTTATAGTAAATATTGTTCCACTAACAATGCGCGAAATATAGAAAAAATGTTTATTACATAGGTTTAAAGCTAAATATATTAGGCAACTTTTCATAAGTTCATTTGAATAGAAGGAAAATTTAACAAATTGTCAGCAAAAAAAAGCGAAATTTTATGTATTTTCCTGAGTTGTAATTTCATAAGGGGTTTTTCACATGCTTTGTATTTAATTTGAAGATCCAGTTATTCTAACCTCGTTGCAAAAGTTCTTTTTTGTAAAAAACCCTTACAGGCTTACTAAGATTTGTGAGTTCATAAGGGGTACTGCGGAAATTTGTATAGGAAAATATAGAAGAAAGTCTTGTGATGGCCACAACATTTTTTATGATTTTCTTTTTATTTTAAAAATGTGCGAAGTTACAAGTTTCTAGGTTTATAGAAACGTATTATTTATGTGCCTAACTATTTCAGGTTTCAAAATGGAACTTTAAAAATGTTTCCAAACTACTAAAATATACTAATTAATATCGAACTTTTCTTCTACAATGAATACATTTAGGGAAAACTATTTCTTCAGGTGCTTAGTAAATTTCGAAAACTCCAGATACTTTATGAAAAAAATCACCAAACGTTTTAAAGTTTTCTTTATTGCTGACATTACGCCAACTTTAGTCATTTAAGAATTGTATTGCTAAAATTTAGTAAATGCATTTACTAAATTGATACATTAGATATGCCTTGAAATGTGTAATAGTTTCCGTCAGCAGATAATGAAATTTCTGATGATCAACTTTGTTGCTATGTGGTGGGTATATTTTCTCAACCATGATATTTGTAGGAGGTTAATTTTAGCTTTAATGATAATATCTTGTAATCTAATCTCTAGTTCTCTGGACACAGCATCATTTAACACAATGTATCGATCCTTCAGATGGTCTTTCTAATGTCGTTTTCTATACTGAAGTATTCTGTACACGTAAATAAGAAAAAAAAAAACTTCCTGATTATTTAAGACAACTAGCTCTTGAAAGAATTAATAATATTCCAACGTATACTGTTTAGGTGTACATAGACAGTGGTAAAAATGGTAGTAATAGTATAGCAGCGGAATTTACATAAAGTCACAGAATCGAGAAGCAAGGATTCAGAGAAGGAATCCCAACTACTGCTCTGTTATTCGTAGCGAATTAATAGCCATAGATGATGGACTTGATTCGTTTGGACCACTTGCTTATGGTAAGGAAATCTGGATTCTCTCAGACATTAGAAGCTCAACACTTGGCCAATTGGTATAGTGTAAGAGATGATATTGGAGTTAATTTTCTTAAAAAGTTGAAGCGCCTCTCATTGTCTCATCCGATTCACCTGCAGTGGATTCCCTCCCATATTGATATCAAAGGTAACGAGGTTACTGACACCCTACCCAAGGCCGGTGCTGGGGAAGATTTCATGTCTGCTTTGTCTTTCACCTATATGGAACTTTTTTCAGTGGTCAAGAACTAGAATAATTCCCCTTGGCGTGTTCCACCAGTGTACCATTGGTATATGAGTCACCGGCCGGTTGGTTCTCCAGCACTTCATTGTAACAAGCAAGATCAAACCACCTTCACTTGCTTCATCAATAGTCATCTCAGTTCTTTGACATATTCGGGTGGTTCGAAGCGTTTTGAAGCTTGTGCTAAATGTTCTGTTGAGCAGGTTTCAGCTAATCATATTCTCGAGTACTTGGAACTTTCTGGCAATCCTTTATTGGTTCTAGACTTCTTTGGAGTGCACAATTTCGTGGACCTGATTTAGCCCTGCTAGTACTTGGGGATGAGCAACAACAACATGTATCATTTACGTTTGATGTTAAATTTAATGGGTGCGCCCACTGCGTCAGATGAACTTTGAAAAAAAATATAAATAAAAATAAGGATTCAAGCAATGCAGTGAAGTTCATAATAAAGGCTTTTAAAGAATTACTGCACCCAAAAAGTGTGGTTGGAATTTTGTAAGGATGATGAATATTATTTTCAAAGAAGATTAAAAGTAATTACTAAACTATCGTTTATTACATATTATCAGCGTTTAAAATTAAAATGTATTGGTAATCCCAGACTGGGCTCGCTGAGTTGGAAAGGATACTTAGATCACTGTAATGTGTAAGTGGATATTTTTCTAATTTTTTGTTCTTAAACCCTTAAATATTTCTTATACTATTATTATGCATGCTATAATAATCCATGTTAATGTTACGGTTAAATTTTATTTTTACATGTATGATTTACACTTTGTTTAAATTATTGATATAAATTTTAAATCTAAAAAAATAACAAAAAGAAATATTATCAATTTCTCTGATTTAGTATTTATAAACGACAGTCAAGTTTTTAAAATAATGTATCGCGAATTATTCATTTGAATAAAGATTTGATACCAAAATATAAAAGAAATTTTAAAGTGTGGTGATTGAGAACGGTATAAAATAATAAGTAATTTAATACAAATATAAATAATGTTATACTTATATATTTATCTCATTAATCACTGTAAATATTTATTATTTTTTATCTCTAAAATTAAATATTATATTAATAAATGTTTAAAAAATTAGTTAAAATTTTTCTTTTCTTACATATGCACCTTCTATAGTCTGTCAAATAACTAATAAAATAAAGTACAGATTTTGTCTAGAGATAAATAAGAAAAAAAATAAACGAATATCCATGACTAAAACTTTATTGTATTTTTCCAATTTTTGGAGTGTTTGCCTTAAGAGTGTTAGCAGAAAATTGTTTGGTTTGTATTGAACAGTATCCTGTCATAATATTACAGTATAAAGATTTCTTTTGCTTTGATGGCTTTGATGAAAGTATTTCTTTTCTTTTTCTTTTTAAATAATAGTGCTTTGAACTTGGATTTATATGATCTAAGTTCAAAGTTGTTTTTGAAATTCAGAATATAACGTTTTAAGTTTCATGTTCGTATGTATATTTTTTCGCTTGCGAAAAACGAAAGCCAGAATTGTATTTTTTAAATAAAACACTGAAAATAGGTGTCTATACACAAAAGGTAGAGAAAATAATAAAATAATTTTTCCTTTAAATATGGAGAAATCACCTGCTTTAAACCTAGCAAATCCCTTCCGCACAGTTCTTTCAACTACAGAACCTTCGCCATAAACAGTGCATATTTTAAATAATCTCTAAGAAAAAAAAAAGAGTTAAATTGAACACGTGTCATTTGTTAAATATATTAAAAACACTTTAAACACACGTAAATTAAAATTTTTATTTAAAAGATGTTAAAAAAAATTATCCAAAGCTTTTCGCTTTAATAGTAAAGAATCATCAGGGATTTTTAATGGATTAAAAATCCCTGATGGTGCTTTACTATTAAAGCAAAAAGCTTTGGATAAATTTTTTTAACATCTTCTAAATAAAAATTTAAATTTACGTGTGTTTAAAGTGTTTTTAATATATTTAAGTGCGTATTTTGTTTGCCGCTTGTATGACAATTTTGCCTTTCTGGTAAAAGGAAAGCATTAAATGCCTGCAATGCACTTTATTTGCTTCCATATTCGAAGGCATATGAAACTGACAACAATTAACGTATCGTAGCTAATTTGTTTTCTTCTAAATATGCGTCAGTACCGACTTTTAGAATATGTACGCATGTCATTTGTTTTCAGCCATTCTAATATATTCAGACCTGTTCTTATGCCACCTAACAAAAATCGGCACGAACTTTTCGAACGACCCAGTAGATTAATTTTTGGTAGTGTCTGATTTTTATACAGAGTTATAATTTAAAATTATTCAAAATGACGTGTTCAAAAAATTGTGGCGCGTCTGTATCAACATTTTCCATATTTCCATAGAATTTTATTTTTTATGATATAGGCTGGTTGAAAATACTGTTCCTTGTAGTAAGTTTCTAGTTAAACCTTTTAACCTAGTTAGATCTTTTAGACCTAATTATACCTTTTCTGAAAAATATAAACTCAAAAATGAAATTTGCCTCTCCAAAGTTTTAAAATATCTATAAAGTACGCAATTAAAAACAATGAAAGAAAAATCATTATTCTATAAGGAGTATATATATATATATATATATATATATATATATATATATATATATATATATATATATAACGTTATCAAACAAGTTTATTATATAACTTAATTAGCTGTCTTATTCATAATTATAGTAACTGGAAATATTGTCATTAAGATACTGTTTTATTTCGAACAAAAATTAGACAGCAAACTTATTTTTAAAATAGCTTTCGTTATTTTGTTGGGCAACTTGATTCGTTAACTTATCTCAGCCTGATTTTGAAATGTGAAAGTTATAATTAATAGTCATAAGTTTTATCTGCAGATATAGCTTTAGCACTGGAGTCTTTTGGAGCTTTTATTTATTTTTATTTATCTATTTATTTGTTTATCTATTTATTTATTGTCATGTAGGCGATGAATTAAAATGACTAAGTAAATATTTTGGCGAGAAATATCCGAACTACTTCGGTGCGAAATTTCAAATTTCACCAAGGTGTTCTGTACTGAAGCTGTTCCATTTCTTTAGCACAATTGTTCTCAATTTTATTTTAATTATTAAAAAAAAATGTTTGCACGCGTCAGTTGTTTTTTTGGACACATAGGGAAATTATTTATTTATTTATTTATGTTTTTGGCATATTTTTATTTATTTATTTATTTATTTTTATTAATTTTAACTTTAATGTGAGGTTTCTTTTTAATATCTTTTGAACCAATTATCCGATTGAACTAAAAAATGCGGTGTTAGCTAAAATTTGTCCTAATTAATAACTGCACCAATTATTGATAAAATGTAATAAATGGACTAAAAGTCCAAACAGATACAATGACAAATTTTAGCTTTAAAATTTTTAAATTAATGTTTGCACGTTTATTCAGAGTAATAGATAGAAAATATTAAAAACGAAAAATTGCTACCCGAAAGAAATAATACCACCTGCCGTATTAATAAATTTATTCTTCCGATGAATTCGGAATGACTTGTTTTTAGAATATAAATTATTCTATTTATAATAAGATTTAAATAAAATCCATAAAACATATATTTTAATGTAAAATGTGAAATCTTTAGAAAAACAAATTTAAATGTTCAATTATATTAATAAATAAATAAATAAAATAAAATAAAATTTATTAATTAACTAATTAATATATGTGTAAAATGCATGTACTATAAATCTTTAAAGCGTAGAATTCATAGGTTACTGGAACATACAAATTGTATGCTTTGGAGATTTAAGCAATAAAAATCCTCTAATTTCAACATTAACAGAACTATTTTAAAATAACATAAATTAAGAGTTTTTTTTTTTTTTTTTTTTTTTGCATAAAATGTTTTTACTACTTTGAACACATATTTTTTAGTGGCTTTTTAAAGAAAAATATATATATTAGTTATTGGTTAGATAATTAGTTAAATATATATTAGTTAGTTGCATAAAATATATATTTATTCTTGGAGTAAATATAGTATATTCATACAATGTTTATTGTAACTGTACCATTTACAATTGTGAATGTATTAGATTACTTGACAAATATTCAACAGACATCGAATCAATCAAATGAAACTACATATTTTATTTGGAAGATTAGACTAAATTGTTTTAAAAATAGTTAATTATTTCTCAAAACACTTCAAACATGTAATTTTTTAATAATTAGTAAACTAAGATAATAATTAGATTAACAGAAAATTTTTGCAAATCCAATTCTTTACATCATAGCATTTAAGTGCTTGAATATAAATCTACAAATAAGTATTGATTAATTTTTATAACTGAAAAGCGTATGACAAGTAACATTTTTGATTTTTAGCATTGTTAAGTAAATATAGAACAGAATGAAAATGAGAAAAAATGTTTTTTGAACTTTAAATTTATGGCATGTTGTGTAAAATTCGAAATTTTAAGTGGAGTAATACTTAATATTTTAATTTATAAGATGTGAAAAATGAAAAGAAAGATATCGTTTTAAAATTAATTAGAAAATTTTGAAATGATTTATTACTCACAGGAAAAGACACATTTCAGTGAAATATATAACACATTAAAATAATTAAAATAATAGTTTTCGAGAGTTCTTAAAAAATTAATAATATCGGAGATATATTACATTCAATATGCATTTTTAATGTATATATTTTTAATATGCACTATTAACATCTTAAGCTCATACCATATTAATTTTATCGTATAATTCAAGTGCTTTTCATAACCAGTTTATAAGTTTTTAATATATCAACATATTGACAAGCCTTAACGTTATATATTCGTTTCTCTAAAAGTAACAACATAATATTCGCAATGTAGAAAGTTAATTTTCAATGATTTTTACTTATTTATTTATTTATATTTTTATGTTGGAATAGCTCGTAAACATAAATAAAAGGGGAACGAACTATAAAAGCAAAAAATATGACAACTTCTTTCAATTTTATGGAAATTTTCCTTTGCAATGAAGTACATTTAATGAAATTTCTGATCCCCTCCCTCTTTCTTAGATTACCCTATAAAATTTTATTAGAACATTAAGTTTTAAATTCTATTTAATACTTGAATTTAGCTTAATGAAATTTGAATAAAGAAACAAAGTTTATGAAAAAAGTTGGCTGAAATCTGACAACTTAAATTAATCCTGAATATTCAAGCACTTATAAAAGTGTTTTATAAAAGTATTTTATTTGTATGATTTTGAAAGTGATTTATTAAATGCTTGTAATAAATCAATTTCATTATATCTTTTCGCTTATTATCAAGAGACGCTTATAATGTAAAGATTTCTTCATTTGGAACCCTGGAACAGAATGATTTCCTAAAACCAGCTTTGTTTTAAATGTACGTATGCATTCCTTTATGACAAAGAATTTTCACGTTTTGTCAGGTTATACTAAACATAGACTCAGAGAAAAATACTATTATTTTCGTTTTAGTTTGGCATCGAGCCAATTTTTATTTATTTTTTACTCGTATAGAAAATTCAATATTGAATCATGTATCATCAAAAGCAAGCACAATGAAAATAAAGTTGTGTTTAATGAACCAAATTTTATAAATATTTTTTAATTTAATTTATTGGACTGATTTTGTTTGATTTTTGAATAATGTTTGATTGTGAATAACTAGAAAATTTCCATTTTTTCCCATGCATTTGTTAAATTTGAAGTGGGCTCTAATACAGAAGAAAATATTTCAATCGTTTGCTGAAGAACTTCTGTTTAAATTTCTTAAAAGTTGCACCTAACACTATTTTAAATAACAAAGTTTTATTTGAACATTTTAAGAGATTACTGGTTACAGAAAAATTTCTAGCAGCCAAGAATTACTTTTTCTGTGATTAACTGAAACTGAACCGATTAATTTTTATTTTACTTTTAACTGTAGGTAAATCTATAATAGATTAAGCGAGCTATAATGACAAATAAAACATATTCCTATTCTTTAATAATCCAATTTATTTACGAAATTTACAATTTTTAGACAGAGGGCTATTAATGTAGTAAAACATTAGATTTTTTCTAACCGTTCATATAGATTCAATTAGAGATATTTTTTATTAATTAAAAAAAAGAAAGAAAAAATAGTGCATAAAATAATTAGGATTCATCTTAGATTTGATAAAATATACACTTAAAAAAAAACAAAATAATATATATGTATATGTTTGTGTACATAGAATATAAAAATTTTCTTAACTGATATTTATTTTAAGAAAAGTGCAGTTAAAGTTTGCTCAAAACAAAAATAATAAATCCTCGGCATACACAGATTATATTATAAAATTTATTTTGTTCAAACAAAGATTAAGAAAAAAAATTAATCTCAAAGAAAAGAAAAAAAAAGAAAAAAATTATTGCGAGAAAATTTTCAAAACTAGTAAATATCACGAACTATATTATATAATTCTTAAATCTGGCGAAATGGCATTAAAACTTTTTTTCAGACATTGTGTAACACTAGGCGAGTCGTATTAAACCTCGGCGATATGTTTGATGTCCCAACCCTACCTTCCCGCTCCTCGATGTCTATTTCTAGTCAATTTTGTCCTTTTATTCCTTTCGGTATAAGCCCCCTTTTTTTTTCACAATGTGAGTTCTTTTATTTTCGGCCCATGTTTTTTCTCATGGGATTTTGACTCTTTTTTCCCATGTTTCTATAGGTTTTAGCTTTTTTTCCTCGTTTTCTACATCCTATCTTTGTGTAATGCTTACAGTAAAATTATATTTGTTTCTATTAATTAAATGATGTATTATTTTTCGGAGTTCATAATTTTTTATTTCATTACGTAGAAAAATTTTATTATTCAAAAATTTAAACATGTATATACAATTTTACTTATACTTTGTTAGATAAATGGATTTAAATACCTTTAGTAGATTGTTAAAAATAAAATTCTACGATTCACTAGAAAAATGGTTTTAAATAGTTGCAATTAGTAGTTTGGTGAAATGTTTCACCATTTTAGTCATAAGTACCATTGAAATGCTGGAACTAAAAACAGAAATATTGGTTTCAACTAAAAATATGTGTTTCACACCATCCTGTTGGTGAAATGTTTAACTATTTTTTAATAGAGCTCAGTAAGTTGAAATATAGTTATTGAGACCTTCGTCTGTACCCTGTAAAAAACAAATATGTGTTTAAAAATATGATATTGTACCTTTGTAATGTTTCCAAGTAATTTTGATTTGAAAATGAGTATGAAATCTCATTATTACGCAAAGATATACGTTCTAAAAAATTACGTAGTCATAGAAATGGAAAATTTTATTTTAATTTCAATAAATTAATGATTTATGGATTAAATTTACGTTCATTAAAAACAAAAGATTTATTTATTTATTTATTTATTTATTTTATTTATTTTTTTTTTTACGAACAGTACTTTCATTAAGATTACGGATTTTTTTTTTTTTTTTTTTTTTTTTTTTTCAAGTACCGTCAAAATGATTAAAAAATTTGCTTAGTCAATGTTTTGCATGAACGTTATCTTACAGACTCTAAAGAAATTATGAGAACTTGTTTGGCTGAGCGTACAAACAATCGTCTGCAGTTCGGTCGTTCCTTGGTTCAAATCCGGCTACTCCCTAGAGGCAAATATGAACACGCTACGACATTGATTGTATTTAGCAATATGAGATGATAGCACATGTGCAAAAAATCAACTTTTTAAATTTTTGTAAGTTTTGAAAATGAGAAAAATCTAGGTTCACTTTTGAGGAGAGAGACTTTCCCACAAACGAAGCAAACATTCTACCATTTTTGAGAATAGGATACTTTTAAAAATAAGAATTTCAATTTTTCAAGTCAAAGTAATTTTGGTTCACAGTCATTCTGAGTAAAGAATGTGCTTGGAACTAAGCATTTTTTTTCTGAATAAAAACAACCCAGAATTAATTGAACAATGTATAACCCCTCATTCATAATAAAGCCAATCGTGGATGGATATGATTACAGAAGTCATATTTAGTTTAAAAGGATTTTTTTTTTAGTTCCCCATCATACTATAGGTGTGGGGAACTTAGGTAATCGTGAAAAATTTCGACCTCGGATTTTCGACTTTTTTTCATGTTTTCAGGTGTGAGGAACCCGAAAGTGAGAAAATTTGTATGGTGTCTGTCTGTAGGGTGTCTGTTAGTGTGTTAGTCCGTTAGTTGGTTAGTCTGTTTACACGATATCTCACATACAAATGATCGCAGAGAGGTCAGATCAGTTTTAAAATATTACTTTCGACACTGGCAAGATCTTATTCATTTGCAACATTAGAATTAAAAAACTTCGTAAGTTATTTGAAATTTACGATTTTCTTAACATGGGAGTAGGAAAAAATTCACTTAAACGTGCATTAAATGGAAACTTTTTACTGTAAAAATGTCAGACCAGTTTGAAAATATCAAATTTGATGCCGGAATGAACATCAGTAACTATAAATATGCTACTTTGAAAATTTCGCAAGCTATTGGAAATTTACGAATTTCTTAACATGACAGTATAGGGAAAAATTTCACATAAAAGTCAATCTTGAGGAATATTTTCATCGTAAAGATGTCAAACCACTTTCAAAATATTATTTAGGATACTGGCATGAATATCATAGACTATGATTTTTCTAATTTAAAAAATTCGTCAGTTATTTGAAATTTACGAATTACTTATCGTGTCAGAATAAGGCAAAATTGAGCATAAACTTCCATTTTGATTATCATAAATACCTTAGACAACTTCAAAATTACATTTATGATATTTGTTTGAACATGATTGAATACAAATATTCTAATAGGAAAATTTCGCAAATTATTCGTAATTTACGATTTTATCAACATAGCCAAATTGTGAATTTTTCATATAAATATGAATTTTGAGGATTATTGCATTGGAAATAGTAGCATGAAAACTAAACAACGGAATTGACCCTGATAAAATAAATTAATAGATTCGAATAAGATAAATATATCGAAGTAAACGGTGGATAGCCTATTAGGCGAGGACTTCATTCTGTCACTGCATCAAGCTTTGGTCAAAATCATTTCTTTTAACATGATTATAATATGTCTCGCTCTAGAAATTTATGTGAACATAAATATGATGGGGAACTGAGGAGAGTCCACCTATGCCAACTATATATATATATATATTTTTTTTTAAGAAAGTTGTTTTGTTATGAATAAGTCGTGAATAGATTGTTTGGAAATACCCACAATTAAAATATCTCCGTCAATCAGAATCTTGTCAAACGTAGTTAGTGAAACGTTTTGTGAGAGTTTTTTAACGTATTCCCAATTAAAGATGCATTCCGAAAATAAAATCCGCATTGTGACGATGAATGCGAAATACAAGTTATGCAGGGTGTACATAGGTTTTTCTTTTTTATGATTGGTTCGCAAACAAAAACAAAAACAAAAAACAAAATATAAATAAAACAATAAAGAAAGAAAGAAAGAATAAAGGCGTTACAAATTTCTATCACTTTGCTAAGCATGACACTGCGAAAAATACTTTGAATAAAGATCAATTTGTTCTCATTAACACACCAACGTTGCCAGTATTGTGCACAATAAAAATATTTCTTTTGCAAAGAAAAAGAAACAATTTTTTGAGGTCAGTATTGTTATCATGAATGAAAAATTTATAATACCAAATGATTATTTTATACATTTGTGGCGACTTCTTTTTCGCACCTGGTTCTTTTCTTCCTGTAGATTCATCTCGAGACACATTAAGACACTGATCACGCTTTCTTTACTTTTAAAGATTTTACTTTTACTTACGGCACAAACATAAAATACATAAACGAACACATAAATTAACATCCAATGAAGTATTTTAAAAACAACATATAGAATGGAACGTTAGTCCATCTTGATTCACATACGCACACACTGTTGCCACACTTTCGAACCAAACTTTTCAGTTCTTGTTTTGGGATACTCTCGAACTCAGAGGTGCGGCGTTCACAACATTATTATGGCATAAATTTTATTGTTGAAAAGTTGTGAATCTCCCTGTATGATGAAATCTGTAAATAAAATATCTCTTAAGAAAAAAAAAAATTGATCTAATTATAATTAACTGTATAAACACAAAATTTTTGAAATATATTTCAATATTTAACTCATTGTTGTAAAAAAAAAAACTAGAATATTTGTTTATGTTTTAGTTTCCTTTTCTTTCTTTCTTTCTTTTCTTTTTTTTTTTTTTCATTTTATGGTGTTCGTTTACAAAATTATACTTATTTTGAAAAGTTAGTTACCTCTAAAATACACCATAATATTTTTTATTATATACTTTAAAAAATAAAAATAAACAATAGAAAAAAATTCGTTTTTTTTTTTTTTTTTTTTTTTTTTTTAAATAACCACTAAAGATGTGGCATTTTAACAGAGTGTTTTTGAATCTTTAAAAAAATTAAATAAATATTCTTTGGCACTGGAATTACCGTTATAGAATGCACATAAAAAAAAGCAAAAACCAAATATGTGATAATTTTGAATCACGAAGAAACAAATTATATCTCTTTTATATGGAAATTTCATTTGCGTTTTTATATATTAAATTTTATGGTCGCAACAATCTTTGTTTTACGAGAAGGATGAATAAAGCATAAAAAATATTAAGAATCTTTATTAGAAAAATATGTAAATATATACTTACTCTGTTAAATTCAAGGAACATAAACTGCTTTTTTAAAGGTATTACATAAAGTTAGTAATAAAAAGTAATAATACTAAATAAATAAAAACAAAAATCAGGAAAATGCTTACTTTAAATTCCATATTGATATTTTCTATGTAAAACTTTTTAATTGAATGTCTATTTTCTGAGGTTAATATGAAAAAATGCAGACATAGAAAATAGAAGGGTTAAGTTTTATTTTCCTTTATATAGTTCATTAAATTGTTAAATAATTCACATTTGATGCGACATTTATATTTTACATTTTTAAACCTGTAAAATTTCATGCATATTTAAAAAGCAAATTACTAATTGTTGTAAAATTTTATATTAATTACTGGTACTTTCAAAATACTAAAATTTATTTATTGATACTAGATAATCAATTTAACTTTAATATTAATTAAATTACAGTTATTCATTTCATTTATATACTTGATAAAAATATAAAACAAAAACTCCAACAAATAATTTCCTTCCACGATTATGTCCAAAGCATATTTTTTATACTACCGTAGTTGTAAAGAATTTTAAAATGTATACCAGATTGTACTAGTTTTTATCTATTTTAATTTATTTGTTTCATAAATTATAAATGAAAACAGTTTTCACAAAAATTTATAAGTTAATATTCATGGAAAATGACATCATTTCACATATTATTGTACCTTCTCATAAAAAAAAGTTATCCGATTAAACGATATACGGCATAAAAATTAAGCTTTTAATTTAATTTTTATTTATTTATTTATTTATTTATTTATTATTGATAGTGAAGGAGCGATGATGGCTAGATTGCAGGGGCATTTATTATTTTCTTCAATTAACCTCTAATGTTTGGGTGTTAGACTTGATAACCAGAGGGATATGAAGTCTTTTGAATATTTCATTTTACAAATAGAAATATTTTACAGTGATAATTGTCGTACTATTGACACTGGCTTTAAAAATAAACATGAAGATTTATAATAAATCTCGGAAAATATATTCACAGAATAAAACACCATTAATATCGATTTCATGCATTTTTAAATATCATATATGTATTAAACAGATTAAAATATCATTAATTCACAAGGGATTAGAAACAATACATTGAATTAGGAGGAAATTAAACAAGCTAAATTATATTCAAATAAAGAAAAAAATTAAATCGTAAAGATTTTTATTGTCGGTTTTGTTTTAGGTATTGCATCATAAATTCAAAAGAAAAGCTGAATGCAAAAATTATATTTGAATTTATAGGGCGATATATAAAAGTTCAGCAAAAATTTATGTGATGACAGTAAACATCCATACAAACAACTTAATCAAAGAATGCATGGTCGGAACTAAAACTCAAAAGGCGCTAGTTTTGCTTAAGGTTATGTTGTTATACGAGGCATAAACAAAGGAAGAACGATTAAGTTACAAAATCAACTTTAATGACAAATGATTACAATAAGTGTTCAAAACAACGACCGACAGTGGCTATGCACGCGAAGAAGTGTTTGACGAACATACACTATACATATTGCGGATTTTACCTGCAGAGGCCAAAATTTCGCGATAGCTCTTTTGCAGATTCATTGTGAATCTTACACATAAGAGCCTTCAGCTATCGTCACATAAAAAAATCCAGACAACTAGATGTGGAGAGTGTGGTGGCTAAGCTACAGGTCCACTTCACCCATCAATTGGTTCGGAAATTTTACGTGCAGAGAGTTTCCATCTTGCTAGAAACATATTTCTCTCCAGAATTGTGAGAAAACGTCATTCATTGCATTTGGTAACACTTGTTGCAGAAATGAGAGGTAATTTTCCCTTTCAATGCGTTCTGGCAAAACAAAAAGTCCAAACTGGTGGCCCCCGAGCATTCCTGCCCAAACACTAATAGAATTGTGTGGCTGAGATGCATGCGAATAAGTGACATTTGTATTTACATCCGACATTACATGTAGACTGCGAGTGAAATGCACCTTTACTGTGGAGGTATACGACGAGTTCAATCCCTTTGAGCCAGTTCTTGGTCTCTTTGAACATGATAAGAATGCAAACGGTCATCTTCATCACGCCATGTCGTGGGGTGTAATACGTATAATTGATTAGTCACTGTTCGTGTGCTTTTATTTGGATGATTAAGCACCATATGAAGAATGGTTTCTTCCACAACTTACTTTCCCTCTGTCTCTGCACAACCTGATCCAACTAGGAAGCTAGAATAGATCCCGTCTCACACAATTGTACGCGCAAGCGCTCAGTTGTTTTAGGTCTGGCAACTACCTGTTGGAAAACCACTTTCCGTACAACCTTCGAACTTTTAAGCTGTCTCCATTTGCAGCTCCGTAGATAAATTGCATACCAGTCTTTCCCAAACAGTGAAAAGCAACGTTACGCTACTGCCACGATTCACAGTCACATTCGAATCAATGATTTTCTTTTCTTTTCTTTCTGTCTTTCTTTGTATTAATTGTTGAGAGAATTTTAATTCGAGTTCTTCTTCTCCATGTTACATTTGTATGCTGTTAATGTTGTTTTTTTTTCTTGGTAACTCGAAACAGGAAAGGAGCTTCAGCGTTTGTAAGCATTAATTTAAAGTGTATTTTTTTTAATTATTAATTAAACAGGCATTTAATGAGGGGTCATGCATGATTTTGTAGCCAAAAGGTTAAGCATTCTTCTGCATTCACCAGAAGTTCTCTATGCATTGCCCAGAAAAATAGAAAGGTAGAAAATAAAAATCTGAGCCAATTAGCCTTGGAATCCCCTACTTAATAATAGTTTTTTTTTTTTTTTTTTTTTTAAGAAATCTAGAAAATAAATATCCATTCAATATTTCTTTAAAATATTATTAAGATGGTGGAATAATTCAAGGGTCTTAGAAAAATTTCCAAAAATATGGAAGAAGAAACCTTACTTAAACATTTTTCTGTAAAATCAGCAACTAGGAATATGAATAAGAGAGCTTATTTGCAATACGAATAATGTTTCTTGTAATATGTGATATACTGTTAATACAAATTAGAAATGATATTTATTTTAATTAGATAAAAGAATGAAAATGTTGCTGAAAAAATACGTATGAATCTTAAACTGAAAAATGTTTTTTAAACATTGATAACTTAACCCCTTCGGCCCTGAATTATGAATTGGGCAGATAAAAAATCAATGATTGGTTAGATGTTCTACATTGTAGTACCTTACAAGTAAGTCCCTTTTACATGTAAGTACCTTAATTATGAAATATTATAACATTCTGCCAATTACCGAATTAACTATAAAGTGTTTTAATAGCAGTACACTAAATTATAATTAACCAAAAAAAAAAAAAAAAAAAGGAATTAAATTTTATGTGCAGTTTACAATTATTTCGTGTGAAACATTTTGTAACAATTTCTTTGTGTTTGAAAGCATAAAAATACTGCACTTTTCTCATAAAATGAAATAATTTTAGTACAAAAGATGCATTTGTCGAGCGTAATAGAAAAGATGCAATTACTTTTTGGCTGAAAATGACTAGACGCTTCCATTATCTTCATTGAAAAATAATAATTAAAAAAAAAAGAAAGAAAGAAAGAAAGAAAAGAAAGCCTCCATCTAGAACGAATAAGTAGTTATTATCTGAAATTCTAAACTAGAAATATAGATTTACGAGCCACACGTGTAAGGTCAACAAATAACGTGAATAAACGAAATGATCAAGAATTTCTAGTCTATACATTTATAGATGGTGAAACAATATTATGAACATTATGGAAATTACGTATTCTTTGTATCCTCTTGATTTCCAAGTTTCGGGTGATATATTAATATTATAGTTACTGAAGCTCGCCTTTTGAGATCGCATTTATTTGCAGACATTTTTAAATAAGTTTGATCACGATAGTATAAGAGTACGATCTAGAATTTTAATAGGAGTTTTTAGAAATCGCTAGCAAAGGGAACAATAATTTATGAGTATGACATAGAACTATTTTTACTAGAGCCACAATTTATTTTCTAGTTTTTTAACTCTGTGTTATCTGCTGGGGGACGTCCTACCATCTATCGAGCAAAAATGGTATTCTTGCATGCATTATTAGTAGGACAATAGATCTTGATTTAAAAATTCTTGAAAATAAGAAATTTAGAGTAATGTAAAAAGGTGTTCTAACACTAGGACGTTAGGGCCGAAGGGGTTAATTATTACAGTATTTTATACATATTTATCCATGATTATTCTTACGTGCTTATTTTGTTTTATATTGTGATTATAAAAACTTAAAAGAGAATAAAAACTGAAAAATATCAACTGTATAGTAACTTATAAATTGTTAATGATTAATACGGACAATAATTCAGTCTCTAAACATAATGAATGTATCACATTTGTAAAAAATCGAACGATTAATGAAACAATTATTAAAATCAAATCATTAATAAGACAGATATTTTCTTTATGGTTAAAAAATGCTAATTCGTTTCTGACTGTCTAATTAAGCAATTTTATTAAACCGAATACTGTATCAATTAAAAAATAGCTTAAGTTGGATTTTCTTTTAATATTAATGACACTTAATCTGGTTATCAGCAGTGTTAATCTTCGATTTGTTTGAAATAATATGGCATTATCAACATACATAAATCATATGCCATTTCTGGAATGTACATTTACAATTAAAGAATTATATATATTGTCCCGAAAAATGTTGAAACACATTTAAGAATCTATCTAAGGTATTACTATATCTAGGAAACATGATTTTTTTTTAATTATTATTGATATAAATAACATAATACATAACATTAAATTATTGAATACAGAAAATTAATTTATTAAACTTCTATTAATTTCTGAAAAGATGTGTTTTTATTTTTATTTATTTATTTATTTATTTTTAATATATGACTCAAAAAAAAAAAAAAAAAAAAAAAAAAAAAAACCTTAATCTATATTTAAAATGCTGTTATATTGAGAAGGGAAAGTCAAGTAACGATAACATGACATCAAAAATACATTAACAAGTTTGAAAATGTTGTAGCCCATATAAATAAAATATTACAGGATCAGAAAATACGTAAAGTGATAAATTATGAGTAAAAATAAATAAATAAATAAATAAAATAAAGCTTGTATTTTTTAACTCCACTGTATAACCATGGAAAACGTGCGTAACTGAACAACTGAATACCAGCTTCAATATTTACAAGTAATATTTGAAAATTAATTCGTTGATAAACATTTTTAAATAATCAAGATACTCATAATTATAAATATATACAAGATTAATAATTAGCCAAATTTAAATAATAAAAAACTTTGTCTTTTCTATAATTATAATGCTATAAAAAAATTCAAAGTGATGTTTTAACTTAAAATCAATAAATAAATAAAGCAAAAAAAAAAAAAAAAAAAAAAAAAACATGAAATCAATATATATATATTTTTACTTTATTTAAATTCGACAGAATTCTATTTAATTAAAAAAAAAATCCTTTTTTTTTCTACTATCTCTTCGATTTTTGTATAGTTGAAAATATTTATTACATGTGTTCGAATATGCAAACATGGAAATGTGGATTTTTCAATTTGTCTGAAAAGTTATTCAATTGATGTCTACGGAAAAATCTCATACAATTGATTTTCAATAAATAATTTCTTTCGCAAAAATGGGACTTTTCTGGAAATAAATTTAAAATAAAACATTTCAATATAAGAAATTAAATTCTAATTTTGTATTGTTTTTATCATTATGTCAAGTACATAAAAACGTAATAATAATAATAATAAAATAATGATTTATGAGCAAATTTTGTGAGGTTAAACTAAAATAAGTATAGCGTAGCTATTTTAATATTGTGAAATTATTCTTAATTATCAATTAAAATTAGAATTTAATTTATATAGTAAATATGAAGACTTCTCTTTTATAGTTATTATTTTTTATTATTTTTCACAATTTCTTACATAATTCTGTATTTTCTAATATTCTCATAATTTTTTAACCTGGCATTAAAAATTTGGTGCCTGATATATATAAGAAGAATCAATATAACTATATGAAAAATCTTGTTTTAGCCAATGGTTATCCAGGTATTTAATTAAATCTATTTTTCATAACTAAAATCATTGCATAGTTTCCTTGTTAATCATTTTATCATATTTTGACAAAACAAATTTCGTTGTTTTATTCAAATTGTACATTTATTAAATTACATTTTTAATATTAACTATTTCTTTAGAATAGCAAGTTCAACAATTATTTAATTTGTTTTCAGTTTCGAAACTGCGTTTTTAAATAATATTATGTACAAAACTTTTGTTGGGTTTAATGTAATTGTTACCTATTTAGACTAGTAAGTAGAAGTAAAATTACTTTAAATTTAATGGTAACTATCACTTTTGGGAATATTTACTCTCAAACTATATATTATTTTAATTTAATCCGATATGGTAATCTAGTAATCTAGTTTTATCTTAAAAAAAAAAAAAAAAAACATAAATCACAGCACATCTTTTTAAAAATATTTCCATACATTGTATATATATACAGGGTAAGTCAAAATGAATATAGCGATTACAAACGACTATAACTATTTAATGAAAAAGAATTTATCGATAAGATTAACACAGAATGTAGACAGAACTTCCAAATTTTGTATACATACCTCACAGATGTTCTCTGTGACTTTCCTTGGTCACACGGACAACATCTAGGCAGTAGTCCATTTCATGCCACAAATTCTGAAGCATTTGTTTAGTTTGCGTACTTTGAGTTCTTCAGTTGTTTTGGGCATGGGAAGCACATACACCCTGTCCTTCACATAAACCCATAGATAAAAATCGCAGGGTCTCAAAGCACGCATTTGTAATGCGCTTGCGTCAGTGACTGCAGACATGCTTCAGAATGTATGGCGTGAAATGCACAACAGTCTAGATCTTATCTGTGTGACCAAGGGAAGTCACAGAGGACATCTATGACGTATGTATGCATATCGATAAATTCTTTTCCATTTGTAATCGCTATATTCATTTTGACTTACCCTGTATATATACAGGGTGAGTTGACATAATCTGCCAATCGAAAGGAGGTGATGGAACAGCCCACGGGGAGCATAAAACACAATAGAAACCCTGTCTTATCTCTAACCGTTTCCGAGTTATGGTAGATAGAAGAAAAATCTGTTTTTACTTTCCGAACACTATAGTGCGGAAAGTATTGTAATCATGTCAAAAATCCGAATTCGAGATTTTGATGTTTCTATACGTTTTGAGGTCCCCTGAGTCCGTTTTCACTATTTTTACGATGATGTATGTATGTGTGTGTGTATGTGTGTATGTTTGTATGTATGTGTGTATGTCTGTGAGTGAACACGCTAGCGTCTAAACGCTTTGTTCGATTAACCTGAAAGTTGGTACGCATATTGTAAGTCACCATAGTACGAACCCTATAGATTTTGGTGAATCTAGAACTTATAGTTTTTTTACAGGGACACAAAGAAAAATTCTTTATCATTATGGCCTATGGGAGCAAAATCTTAAAAGTGCGATATCATCTAAACGCCTTATTCAATTGAGCAAAAAATTTATACACATATTATAGGTCACAAATACTCAATCTGTATAGATTTTGGAGAATCTAGCACTTATAGTTTTTTTACAGGGACACAAAGAAATATTCTTTATCATTATGCCTATGGGGCCAAATTTTTAAAAGTGTGATAGCGTCTAAACGCCTTATTAATCTGAGCAAAAAATTTTTACACATGTTATAGATCACAGTTGAACTAACTGTATAGATTTTGGTGAATCTAGCACTTATAGTTTTTTTACAGGGACACAAAGAAAAATTCTTTATCATTATGGCCTATGGGACTAAATTTTTAAAAGTACGATAGCATCTAAACGCCTTATTGAATTGAGCTGAAAATTTATATGAGTATTATAAATCACTGTTGCACTAACTATAAGCATTTTGGTGAATCTAGCATTTATAGGTTTTTACAGGGACACAACGAAAAATTCTTTATCATTATGATCTATGGGCTCAAAGTTCAGTAGCGTTAAATAAAACATCGTGTAATATATGGAGAAAAATACTCAAACACTCTATTATGGTTTTCTCTCTTTTGTTTGTTTAACAACTCCTCTTTCTTTACTTTATCTACACAACTGTTAATTACTCAATGTTCGGAAAGTCGAGTGGAGTCACTCCAGATTTTTTTTTTTCATCCCGTCTGAAGAAACCCAAATTTGTGAGCTTTCTGAATGACTTACACGCAAAATAAACACATATTTGGAAAGAGCAGAAAAACTCCTATCGGGTGACACCATTTACATCAGGATACCTTAATTTGACGGCGAGCTACAAGCGCTAAAACATTGCCGAAGTTTAAAATCGAGTTGTCACCAAATTCTTTAACCGGCAATTCTGCAAACACCGTCCAAGCTACATTCGGTAAAACTTACCAAAAACTTCTCCATTCCACAAGCTTTAGAATGAGCCCACTATAAACCATATCGGTGTTCTAGTTCAGGAGAAATTTAGCCTTTTGCTTGAAATACATCACTGAAAACGGCGTTCATCGAAATTCGACAAACGAAAGGATGGTGAGTAAATGGAACGTATGCAAATTCGTGACTATCTGCATATGGACTCTTAGTGATATGCAGATGTATTCCAAACTTCCTGCGCGCGCATCCCACTCGCGGCTACAAAATGCGGGTCAATCTGTAACAGCTCATTAGCTCGTCAGCTTTTTTTACGTTTTATGTTGATTATTGCTTCAGCATTTTCTGGAATTTGCCTGAGCTCGGCCGATTCTTTTCACGCTGCTCTCACATCTCTTTGCTCTCTCTTAGTTCATACTTAGTATGTTTTCCTACATTGGTACGAATTAACCAAGTTGGTTCTTATTCTGTAGCACTTTTTTCTTCTACTTTTGTAAATTAATATTGAATTTTTATCCCTTTTTGTTTACCCTTCTGAATTTTATTTTCAACTGAAGTCATCACAGAGATCAAATTGTCATACTTTCCAGCCTGTAAACAGATATGCCTAGTTTTACAAATGAAAAGTACGCGGATTTTCATTTTGTGTATGGATTTTGCGATGGTAACCCTCGGAGAGCTGAAGAAGAGTACCGTCTGCGTTATCCACATCGTCGTGTGCCCAACTGTGCTGTATTTGCCGCAATTCAGCGAAGGCTTAGGGACAGTGGGTCGTTCAGTAGGGTGTACGAAAGGGCCATGGTCGACGCTCCGGCACCGCTGAGGAGTCAGTACTCGACCGAGTGGAGGAAAATCCAAATATGAGTTCACGCATACTTGCGAGAGAAGGTGGAATGTTTTGCGCATAAATGTTTTGCGCAAAAATCAGTATCATCCATACTACTTCACACCAGTACAAGAATTACGCCGCTCAGATTTCCAAAAGCGGGTAACATTCTGCCGCTGGCATTTACAGCGAGATATTGAGGAACACCATTTCCTTGGAACGATACAGTGGACAGATGAATCACTTTTCACTCGGGATAGCATGTTAAATTTACATAACTAACATCATTACGCTCAACAAAATCCATTTGTAACACGAAACTCATCGTTTCAGACGCGATTCGGCTTAAATGTTTGGCTTGGAGTGGTTGGCGATTGCTTGATAGGTCCACATGTGTTTCAATGTCATCTGACAATACATATTTACAAGCAATATATACTTGGAGTTTCTGGAACATCATCTTCCAGGATTTCTTGATGTCATTCCTATACCCCAACGAGCGGAAATCATTTTCCAACATGATGACCTGCACATTCTTCCAATGCCGTTCGGGACTTCTTGACTCAGCAGTATCCGCGATGGATTGGTCGTAAAGGACCAATTCCTTGGCCACCTAGATCGCCAGATCTCACTACATTGGACTTCTATGTTTGGGGTTTCCTGAAGCAACACGTTTACCTCACAGAAATTGTCAGTTTGAAAGATTTAAGCAGCCGGCTCGATGATGCAATAATAAAACTGAGGGATGAGCTTTCGCTAAGAGCTACTGTGGTTTCCGTTCGTAAGCGGGCAAGGGCATGTATCAGGTGTGGGTTGACCAATTTCAGAAGCGGCACTGAATTTCACACATCCTTTAGAATGCATATGTGCTTTAATCATAAACGTGAGATACGTCATTTTTATTTAATTTTTTTTTTCATATTCCTTTGTGAAAGACGTGAGAAACGTCATACTTCTTTTGCTTCCATTCCATTGTGTTTGTAAACTTAATACAACTGTTACTTTTCTTGTTTGTCATTAAAACTTTCTTTTTTGTATCTCACAAAACAGCGAGCTTAAAGCGGACATGAAATCAGGAACGACCATGGCACCCCGTGTGTTTCCTTCGCGACGAACGTCGAGTTCAGTGATGAATGCATTTCAAACAAAAGGCTAAATTTCTCCTGAACTAGAACACCGATATGGTTTATTGCTGGCTCATTCTAAAGCTTGTGGAATGGAGAAGTTTTTGGTAAATTTGACCGATTGTAGCTTGAACGGTGTTTGCAGAATTGCCGGTTAAAGAATTTGGGGACAACTCGATTTTAAACTTCAGCAATGTTTTAGCACTTGTAGCTCGCCGTCAAATTAAGGTATCCTGATGTAAATGGTGTCACCCGATAGGATATTTTTTTTTTTTTTGCTCTTTCCAAATATGTCCTTATTTTGCGTGTAAGTATTTGAGAAAGCTCACAAATTTGAGTTTTTTCAGACGGAATGAAAAAAAAAAAAACAGATTTTTCTTCTATCTACCAAAACCCGGAAACGGTTTCTATGGTGTTTTATGCTCCCCATGGGCTGTTCTATCACCTCCTATAGTTTGGCAGATTATGTGAAACTCACCCTGTATAAATATATATATACACACATATATACAGGATGTTTCATAAGTCTGGATACACCAAAATATCGCAAAAGGAAGGCAAATACGCTGAACACCTTGAACAAATTTGTCTTCCATCGAATTTGCTGAACTCATTTATTTCATCTGGTAGATCATTTAAATTCAAGAAACTTTCAAATGTTTTGCAAATTTAAATAATCTATTACATGATTAAATGAAGTATCTTAAGTAGAGCCCCGGACTTCCTGGGGGACAATTACTCAATTTTTTTCAAATGGAAATTATCCTTTTCTTTGGTGAATTGTGTTAAACGGAAAAAATATGTTAAATCATGTATTGCCTTTTCTATTTTGCAGAGTAGGAGAGCGCGGGGCACCGAATCTTTTGTTGTAATGAAAAATCTTCAAATTCCAAAATATCTCAATAAAAAAAGAAAATTCGCTCAGCACTACAATTACAGAATTGTTGTACATTTAAATGTTGTGTCGGATGAGATATCACAGCGTGATCTCGGCGCTCCCAAAATGCCACGTTACGCAAACTGAATTTTTTCAAATGGGAACCATGCTTTTCTTTGCAATAATCATGTTAAGCAGAAATATTCTGTTTTAAATCGTGTATTTTATATATACATATATATATATATATATTGAAGAGTAGGGTCCCCGGATCCCTGATGCTTATGTTGAAATAAACAATTTCGCTTATAACCAAAGATGAGAAAAGTGTCGCGCATCCAAATGACTTTTCAGATGAAGTATAATAGTTAGATCCCCATGGGTCCCACGTAACAAAAATCTTCATTTTTTCAAATGGAAACTAACTATTTTTTACTATAAACCGTAATTTTTCAGGAAACCATACTTTTTCTTAATACGATATTGTGAAGAAAAAGAATATTTTCTTCTTAAAAAAATCACGTGAAGTCCTAGGGCCACTGGTGGCCCATATATGTTTCTTCATCTAATAGATCATTTGAATGTACGAGACCTTTGTAATAATTGTGTTCAGCAAACTTGGTTTTTTATAACGTATTTGCGGATTTCCAGTTTTTTTCTCTCAACATTACATTCAGAGTCCCACGGCCCCTACAAAAAAAAAAAAAAAAAAAAAAGAAAAAAATTAAAATTAAATTAAAATTAAAATTAAATAAAATAAAAAAATAAAATAAAAAATTAACATGTATTGAAACATATTTTTTTTCCTTTTAACATTATTCTGTGAAAAGAAAGTATGGTTTCTACTTAAAAATATTGAGTGTGCATCTCGTAGCCCCCTAGGGATCCCGATATCTGACCTATAACAACTCATCTGATAAATCAATCAGCACAACACCTTCGTGATGATCGTGTTCTGTTATTTTTTATTTTTATTTTTATTTTATTTTTGTTTCTTTGGGATTTTCAGACTTTTTACTGCAACATAAGATTCGGGTCCCCGGGCCTCTTACTCGTCAAAAAATAAAATGAAAAATAAAATAAAAAATAAAATAAAATAGATAAATAAAATAAAATAATATATATATATATATATATATACATGATTTCATACAGACTTTCGACATTTAACAAGATTCTGTTAAGAAAAAGTATAGTATCTCTTTAAAAATATTGAGTTTGTGTCACATGGGGGTCCCGAGGGTCCATTCATAATATTTTATATGACAGATCATTTGAATGCACGAAATTTTTAAAATTAATAATCCAGACTTATGAAACAACCTATATATATCTATATATAAGGGTAAATAACTATAAAATAATCTGTTTTTTTTTTTTTTTTAATTTATTAATTCTAAAAGTATTACCATATTTATTTAGGTAAATTGAGGGAGGTTAGCTGCCACAACCATGAAGAGAAATGTTACCAGTTGTGATTGCGTAACATTCCACTGTATGCCTCAGTTACACAGCTATAGCTGATAACATTTCACAACATGGTTGAGGAAAATAAGTTCCCTTAATAATGTTGTGTATTCTTACACAAAATATTTTACAGTGTGCTTTCTGATTGCATGGATTCTTCTCTATATTGTTAATTTTGTTAATTTTCTATAAGAAATTCGATCATGTTCTTTCATATATTCCCTAGGAAAGGCAATTTTACTGATAAAGCTGATAACTTTATTTAAAACTATCAAAGTTGTACGATTCAATCACTCGTTTTAAAGGCTTTTTTTTTTTTTTTTTTTTTTTTAAATACTCATATTGAAATTTATGGTTTCAATGTTCAGTGTATTCCTCACTTATAATGAGAAGCTATGCTTCTTCATATATAGAATTGTTTATATTAAGTGACTATTATAAATATATATAAAGCTTTTTACCTTCGAACATGGCTAAATGTCCTAATGTTAAAAAACGATACCCCCCCCCCTTTCGTCAACGATTAGCCGGATTGAAGCTCACAATTCCTGGTATTTATGTGCTATTATTGCAAACATCTTAGTATTAATTTTTCACCACGGCAAAGCGAAGGAAAAAGCTAACAGATCTTGATTAAAATTATTAAAAATTTAAAATATAGCCATAATAACCGAAAAAAGAAATTTAAAAATGTATAATTTATCTAAAGAATAGTAAAAATACATGAAATAATTAGGAAAATGAATCAAAAACAGCTGTAATGTCATTGAGGGTACTTTTAACTATTAGGGTGAAGAAGAAAAAAAAAACATTATTTCTGTAATGGTGAAAACTTTTAGAAAAAATTCGCCATCGGCACCGACACCGTTATCATATATAAACAAAAAAGAGTTTTTTCACGATAGAAAATGAACTATTAAATTTTAAATTTACATGAAGGGAACAGACAATTAAAAAAAAAAAAAAATGTGATACTTACAAACATATTCTAAAGCATATATTAACCTTTACTGAGGGGGTTAATGAAATCATCCCAGTCTATACTAATAATCTGACAATTCAACTATTTTATTGAGTTGGATGCATCAGTCAATCACCTAGCAATATTTCAGTTAAAGGCCTAGAGGTAGCTTTAAAAAATTAAGTTTTGACGTGCTAAATAAATGGCATATTTTCTATATATTTTGTGTTTTATTTCCTTCTTACTTTTTTTTTTTTTTTTTTTTTTTTTAATCTTGTAAATTCTCTTAATTAATATTTGAAGTAGAAATCTTTTTTTTCCTTGATGTGCAATGATATTTATCGTTTAGAATGTGTTTTGTTACAACAATTTCAATCATCGTTCTGCAGTTTTACATTCTGCTTTTTACCTTTTATCGCATGGTATTTTACAAAATATAATTAGTTTCTTCTGATTAAGTTGGTAAGGTGATTGAAGTGAGATGCTTTTAAATTAGATGCATGCGTAGCTTGATTTTCCATTACTATTCAGACTGAAAATTCTCTTACATTGCCTACAGTATCGCCAATATTTTTCTCTGTTAGTGTGATTCTATCTTTAACTACTTAGTTGTTAACAGAATAAAGTCCCGTTCCTTTAAAATAATTATGATACATTCATTTTTCAAATTTACAAAAAGTTTTTTAAGCTGGAAAAAAAAAAAGCTTTTCACGTTTTCTGAACTCGACTCTCTCTATACAAAGTTTTCAGAATTATTCTCCAAGTGCACTTTACTGTGACATAATACCAACAGCAATAGGTTATATATGTATAACATAGGATGTATTTGGAGGCAGACAAAGGATGGTTATTTTATTGTTTAGAACTAATTTTAACTCAGAACATTTTATAAATGTAAAATAAATTGGTCATAACCATTGCTTATACCAGATTTAAAAATCTCTATGTCGTTACTTCTTTTATGTGAATAACGAATAAATTCTGTTAATAAACTTTAAGAAATATTAGTTTTCAAAAAAATTTCTGGACCTATAAAAAACAACCAAGCACACACAAAAAGTAGAATTTTATATGTAATGCTAAATTTGAAATAGGAACTTATTTTTAGAAAATAAATGTTAGCAACAGATCAACCAAAATGTTTTATACATTTAAAATTAATTCCTTACACCACAACATACATTGAATGAGCAAAATGTAAAAAATACCCATTTTACCCCCAACAGAACTTACATTTAAAGAAAGAAATGTATACGTAAATTTCAGTTTTAATACATATGAAGGAGATATTTCATATAGCATGAATTCATTGTTGAATATACATCTACTACATATTATATATGCACAAGCATAATAGGATATACTATACAATATTTATTTAAAATGTAAATTTGTTTTTCATCGATACATTTTACATGTTTATTTTGTGTGGAGTTTATTTTGGAAACACGTACTACATTTATCCTTTACATGATGCATAGCTATAACATAGTAAATATCATTACCTATGCTGCTACATCATGAAGATAGGTGATTCCCTCTGGCAAAACACATAGGTCATGAATATAGAATTTTGTTAGGAATGGTTTGTATATTCCAGTTTATCGCAGCTTGAGGCAGATGCAGATTCGAGAAAGCTCTAACTTGTTGCTGAATATGTATCTCGAACAAATAAATGATCTTGTTTGGTTTGATTTTCTCCTTTAGATTGCAGTTGGAATAAAAATTCAAACATTAAAAGTAATTCCACGTATATACCGTTAAGGATTTTCATAATGTCATTTTCGAAATACATTTAAAATTAAAAAACATAATAATAAATATACACATACATATACTTAGCTTTTACTTTGGATACAATATAAGACCACGTAGCATGAATTAAATTTTAAAAAGCAATTGTGAGATAAAAGAATGAAATATTAATAAATAAAATAACATTTATTTTGGGAAGAATTAATAATGTATTGACAACAAATTGAATTAAAACTCTTAAAAGCTGTCTGTATTCTTTATAATTTAATTTCTTTATTAAATTAATTTGAATTTTATATATAGGTAGTTAGGCTAGCTCCTTTATTCGTTTGTTTTTATATAATGATTGGAAAAGTGAACATCTTAATCGTATAAAATTTTAGGCATTACTTTGTTTAAAAACTATAATTTAATATTAGCAAAAAGGAACAGTTTTGGTTAGTTTTTTTTTCAGTATGTAATTAAATAGTTAAAAAAAAAAAAATAATTTTTAACTTTTGTTATAGAGGCGTAATTTAATTGATTTCGCTACATCAACTTTTTCAAGATTTGCTTTTTTCAGAATAATGCTTTAGATTTCTTTCTCTCAAACGTACGAAGGATTTTTTAACAGTAATAAACGTATTTAGAATACCATTAAACTAACACATTCTTTCCTTTATTATTATTATTACTATTTTTTCATCATAGTCTATAACTATTTTTTTTTAATTACGTATTATATTGTAGAGGATTTATTATATACTTATATTATAATTAAAAAATATGTATAAATAAACGTGAAATACAAATAAATAATTAAATACATATGAAGCAGTTAATTTAATACAAAACAGAATAAAATATTTACCAGATTATTTATGTTTAAATTAATTTATAATCGAAGTAATATTTTGAAACAAGTTTTCGGTTTTACTGTCGTTCTATTTTTATATATATATATATATATATATATCGAGGTTCACCAGATCCAGATCTACAGCTTAAAAAGAATTGCGAACGCCATTATGAACCAGAATTCAAAACCGGCATTTGGCAACAGAAAGCAACAGCGTTAACCATTCAGCTACCCGATAATCTTCGAGAATGAGGTAACCGATCATATTCTATTTAAATAGTGCTCTTCAATTCCACAAAATGATAGAATGATATGAAAGATGAGAAAGATAAATTTGAATATGAAAAAACCTTTAAATAACTTAATTATATTCTTTCTAAAAATAATTGCCGAAAAGTCAATGGAGGCCTCCCTGTTGAGACCCAAAAAGATTTTGAGTTCCGGATGTGTGCCTGTCTGTCGCGCGATAGAAGGCGCAAAAATCACGCCATTGACTTTCAGTTTGGTACACATATTCATGAGCTCCACGGAATTAGCTGTACAGTTTTGAGTGTGTATTCGATTTGTAGTTCGTGTACTGAGACAGGCCTATGGCCTTATCCTTACGGCCTTATCGTTGCGGCCTATGGGCAGAATTTGATTGTACCACAATAGCGGCCGGAAAAATCTTCCAATTGACTAGCAAATTGGCATACACATTCAGGCTTTGTACAGAAATAGCTCTATATTATTTTGTGTCTATATTGTTTATGGCTTATGTACAGGGACACGCCAAATTTCTTATCATTACGGCGTGTTGGGTGAATTTCGTTTAAATGCATTTTAACATCATTACTTTTCAAACAACAAAATGAAATTAGCGTATATTACTGAGATGCTTAAACTTATGTTTTCTGCAGAAAATATGTGCGCTTAGACTTCTAATTAATGTACAGGAACTTACCAAAGTGTTCTGACAATGTCACATAATCATCAAAATTATGTCAAATTTCGAACAATTATGCATGAAAAACGTATAATAAGCGGAATAGCTTTCACTGGTATATAGAATGTTTATGGTCCTTTCACAGAGAAACACAAAAGAATTTCGTAACATTAGAGCCTATGGACTTTTTTTTTAATTTAAGAGCACTTTAATACATTTATGCTGTATTGAACATAATGGAATTAACATTCATTATAAAGATGCTTAAAAGCATGTTTACGCTAAAAAAGGGAATGTATAGACTAAAAAAATATATATTTACGAGACCACACAAAATAATTCCGATGACGATCTGTTATAATCCAAACGATGTCAAATTAGTTTAAAAAAATTATGAGTTATGATTAATTAGATGTATTCTAATTATTAGTGTATATAATAACTGTGGCTTCTTTTTCGGGATACACAAAAGAATTGTATACTATTATGGTCAATAGTCGGTATTTCTTAAAAGAGTATTTTTAACACGGTTACACCCCTTTAAATATAATGGAATTTTACTAGAATTTTAAAAGCATGTTTTTCTGTTGAAAGTTGTGGGCATAGAATTGCTAATTAGTTTACAGGATTACACAAAATAATTCCGATATCCTATGTAATTTTTTTGCATGAAATTTGGTACAAGTATTTATGAATTACAGGGCATTAATACAAGATCACCAGTTATTAGGAATACATATATATACAGATAGTTATAGAAAGAGAGATACAGCGGGGGGTGGGGGTTGTACAACAGAAACGTATCTGTTTATGTAGCAAGTTAATCGAATCATTACATATATTATACAATAGGGAATAAAAAAAAATGATCTGTTGAATAATGTGTGATCCAAATAGGAGTTGAGGATCCTGATCTGCAGGTACATTAGTATTTTATAATCACTTTGTAGGCTTAGACGTAAAAAAAAAAAAAGATTTTAACAGACTATAAAAATTTCAAAGAAAAAAAAAGTATTACAATATATATATATATATATATATATACATTAATAGGCTTGAGTAGATATACAAACATTACGTAAGAGAAATCGAAATTAATTCTTGCTGTTTTCTTTTTTGTTATAGAAATAGGATTTTCACAGTTTGTTTATCAAATCTCTTTCTTCTCCTTAAGATCGTTATCCATTGGTGATGATAGTATTACATAAGACTAAAGAAATAGTACTGAAGTTCTTTGAAAGCTGCTGCATTTTCAGTGTTTCAGAGAAGCTTTAAAAACAGTTCTTTTGTATAGTGTTTAGTATAAGATTTTATTATTATTATTATTTTCATTATTCTTCTTCAGATACCTCATATTTTCAAAAAGTTAAAAACAAATTTATAAATTATAGAAAATAATATTATTAACTAGAAAAAATTATAGTTAAAATCAGTGTTTGAAATTTTTTTATATATTTGCCGAAACGTTAGTGGAGGCAGAGCCCGACTTACCTCACCCCGGGATAGATTCTCATTTGGGGACCCTCTCTATTTCTGTAAGAAATTTTTCTCTTACATAAATCTAACTAGTGGATCTGCAGATCAGGAGCCTCAACCTCCTATTTGCATCAGACATTTTTCAATAGGTCATTTTTATTTATTCCTTATTATATAATAGTATATATTGATTCGATCAACATATTACCATAATCAGATACATTCCTGAGGGGAGCTGCCGCCCCTCTCAACCCCCCGCTGTATCTCTCTTTGTATACCTATTTGTATATCATATAAAGTGTTACGGAATTGTAAATAATTGCATTTATTTTTGTATACATTTTTTCAAAGAGGCTTAGTAAGTCGATAAAATGCTAATTTTGTGCATTTCTAGTCGTTTTAGCGTTAAAATAGCCTAATTTTCCTTTAAAAACGCATTAATAAGCACCATATAAGGGAAGAAATGGATTTGGCGCCAAATTTGGCGACTGTTTCCCTATTTGGCGATTTTTTTTGGCGACCTTGGCGAGAAAATCCTTATTAGGGATATACCAAATATGGAAGCTCTAATCTCATTGGCTGATGAGATACGATAATTTTCCAGAACAGTCTGTGTACGATAGAATAGTATAAAAGGAGCATTTTTTTAGCCAAGGCGGCCAATCTCAGTTCTGTGCCAGTTTCGTCAAATGCTTGCTTTGCTTTGAGCCTCATTGAATGAGACTTGCTTTATGTGTTATTGATATACAGTTTGTACTGTTGTTTTGCTGTTAACAACTGTTTTTTAAGCTATGCTTACTGGTCGAATTGAAGCTGATACTTGGTTTATAGACCTGTATTTTTCTGGAACTTTCTGTGAAAAAAATCACAAGTTTCGCCTTTCATTCTCGGACAACTTACGAACCTCCAAGTACGCAACAATATGTATTCTTAATAAACGACGGTCTTGTTATATTTCCCTGAAATTCATAAATACCAAATTCCATACAAAAAAAAATTACATGGAAATATTTTGCGTAACCTTTAAACTAATTATAAATTCTATGCCCAATATTTTCAACAGGCAAACACGCTTTTAAAATTCTAATAAAATTTCATTATATTTGATGGTGTGTAACCATGTTAAAATACACTTTTAAGAAATGCCGACTATAGACCGTAATAGTACGAAATTCCTTTATGTATCCCGGAAAAGTAGCCACAGTCATTATAAACGCCAATAATAAGAATAAACCAAATTAATCATAACTCATTAATTTTTCAAACTAATTTGACATCATTTGGATGATTACAGTACATACTCGGAATTATTTTGTGTGGTTCCCATAAATTATTTAGTCTATACATAACCTTTTTTAAGAGAAAACATGATTTTAAGCATCTTTATAATGTATGTTAACTTTATTAAGTTCAATTGAGCATAAACGCATTAAAGTGCGCGCTTAAATAAAAATTTGTCCATAGGCTTTAATGTTACGAAATTCTTTTGTGTGTCTCTGTAAACGAACCATAAACATTGTATACACCAGTAAAAACTATTCAGCTTATTTTGCGTTTAAAATTAATAATTGTTCCAAATGTAACATCGTATGGATGACTAAGTGACATTGTCAGAACACTTTTGTAAGGTCCTGTACATTAATTAGAAAGCTTAAGAGCACATATTTTCTTCAAACAACATAAGTTTAAGCATCTTACTCACGTACTCTAGTTTAATTTTCTTCATTCCAAAGTAATGATATTAAAATGCGTTTAAACGAAATTCACCCCATACGCCGTAATGTTAAGAATTTTGGCGTGTGCCTGTACACAGTTTATAAAAAATATAGCAATAAAAATTATACAGCTACTTATATGCAAAGCTGGAACGTGTGCGCCAATTTGCCAGTCAATTGGAGGATTTTTGCGGCCGCTATTACGGTACATACAAATTCTTCCCATAGGCCGTAAGGATAAGAAAAATTTTGGCGTGTCCCTGTACACGAACAACAAATGGAATACACACCCAAAACTATACAGCTAATTTCGTGGGGATCATGAACATGTGTACAAAATTTCAAGTCAATAGCGTGATTTTTGCGGCCGCTATCGCACGACAGACAGACAGACAGACAGACGGACGGACAGACGGAACCCAGAATCCTTTTGAGTCTCAACAGAGGGCCTCCACTGACATTTTGGCAAAAATTGGATGTCAATAGCTTGATTTTTTCGGTGGCTATCGCGGTACATACAGATTCTTCCCATAGGCCGTAATGATAGAAAATCTTTGGCGTGTTCCTGTACACGAACTACAAATGAAATACACACCTAAAATTATACAATTGATTCCGTTGGGCTCATGAACATGTGTACCAAATTACAAGTCAATAGCGTGATTTTTGTGGCCGCTATCGCGGTACATACAAATTCCTCCCATAGGCCGTAATGATAAGAAAAACTTTGGCGTGTCCCTGTACACGAATTGCAAATGGAATACACACCCAAAACTATACAGCTGATTTCGTGGGGCACATGAACACGTGTACCAAATTGCAAGTCAATAGCGTGATTTTTGTGGCCGCTATCGCGATACATACAAATTCCTCCCATAGGCCGTAATGATAAGAAAAACTTTGGCGTGTCCCTGTACACGAATTGTAAATGGAATACACACCCAAAACTATACAGCTGATTTCGTGGGGCACATGAACACGTGTACCAAATTGCAAGTCAATAGTGTGATTTTTGTGGCCGCTATCGCGATACATACAGATTCCTCCCATAGGCCGTAATGATAAGAAAAACTTTGGCGTGTCCCTGTATACGAACTACAAATGGAATATATACCAAAAACTATACAGCTGATTTCGTGGGGCTCATGAACATGTGTACCAAATTTCATGTCAATAGCGCTATTTTTGCGGCCGCTATCGCGCGACAGACAAACAGACAGACAGACAGACAGACACAGCCCAAAACCGTTTTGAGTCTCAACAGAGGGCCTCCACTGACGTTTCGGCAAAAATATGAAATTTTTACACAGTTAATGTATAGTTATCATATCCAGGGTTGGTAAGTTTTTGACATGTGATAATTTTTGAATGTTTAAAAAGAATGTCAAAAAATTCTGTCAAAACCGTCAAAACCCCATATTTGTATTTATAATTTAATATGTAAAAATGTTTATTTTATAAATAGAAAATATTATTTATGTTTATGAATACAGTTAAATCTTTCAAATTTGTAAGATCTTTAATCCTTAATTCACTTTTCGATTAAAAATGAAATTTACTGTAGCAAAATTAGTAGCAGTTACTTTTTTTATTTCATTCTTTTACGGAAAATTATTTCTCCTGAAATATGTAATTTTTAATTTATTAATGCGATTGGTAAGAATGTTAGTATTTCTATGAAGACTAAAAGTAAAAAAGAATATTTCATACTTTGCAATCACAGTTAGTTGATTTTATTACACCGCATTTCAAAAATTTTGGAAAAAAAAAGAAAAAGAAAAATCTTATTTCAGAACAAGAAAGGACATTTTCATATAATTCATATTGTGCAATTTAAAAGTAAGCATAAGTGTAAAGTATTAAAAAAAATAACAATTGCTTGAATGTTTAAAATGAAGTAAAAGAAAAAAAAGCTAATATTAATTAACGAATAAATAATGTGTAAGTAACAGACTGTGTATTAAAAATAGTACATGGTTAACATTTTAGAACGCTGACTTATTTATAATTAAATCCACAACATTTTCTATAAATAATGCATCTTAATTGTCAAACTTATTCGAATTACTATGGCATTCATTTGTTGCATTAATAATAACTCAATTTATATCAGCAAAACAAATTTATTAGCAAAAAATGACCTATATTATCTGTAAACATTAGGTCCCAAGATCTGCGGAAAAAGCATTGCAAAAGAACAGGATTTAAAAAAGAAAAAAATTTTAAACCCAGTTTTTTAATAGTATATATCTTTATTATACATATTTGTAAATTTAAATTCCTACTTTGAATAATAGTTAATACTCTAAAACTAAATTTTATTCATCTAAAAATAATTAAAACTAATAACAATAATAAGCGAATGAGATTTTTCAGGTTTTTTATTTATTTATTTATTTATTTTTTTGTACATTATGATTTTTTATTTATTTATTTTATTTTATTTTTATAAAGTAAATTACAAGTAACAAAGCTTGTGCTTTGTAAAATTTAAATTTGTACTTTTTGATATGAAGTTTTGTTAAATAATCTAATTATATTAAGATTTTATATATCCATTTTAGTAAAAACAATAAGTTCTTTTTTTTTTTATATATATAAGTTAACAATAAAGCATATATTTCTTTCTGTAATAGAAAAATGTTGCCCTCTGAAATTTTTCATTTCGTGCTTAATGTTTATTTTTTGCTTACCTCCCCCCCCCCCCTTTTTTTTTTTTTTTTTTTTTTTTTTGTCAATCTTAACCTTGAATAAAAAACTGTTATATAACAGTGCACTGGATTTTATTACAGTTGAAGTTATGTTTTTTAAGTTTGAATTTTTTCATGAATTCATGATCGTTAAAAGGATTAATCATTTACAGATATTTAAGAAAAGACTTAATGTATATATATATATTTGAATGTTTAATAGAACCCGCTTAAAAGAGTTAGGGGTAGATTGTGCAATATCTTTAAAAGAAAAAATATTAAAAATAAAAATATATCAGAAATCATATATTTTTGACATTTGCATGCACAATTTCTTTTTCCTAAAAAACTAATTAAAAAATTCCAAAATCCATCCCTAATTCTTTTAAATTGGTTTTATTAAACATCCATATATATATACATATATATATATATATATATATATTAAATCTGTAAAAGTTTAAGTGTTTTGAAGAACATGAATTTATGCCAAAATTTAAAATCAGAAAACGTAATTTAAAGATTTCAAATGTGTAAAAAATAAATCCAAAACCATAAGGATTATTTCCAGAATATATATCTTAATGAATATAGATCCATTTATAAATGTCAAATGGAAATATAACCTTTTACATGTAACCTACAGTGGTGCTAAGTCAAAGGTGCCAAGTCCCTTAATAAGTTTCAAGGAGAGGAGTGGTGCGTGTACAAATTATCTGATAATTTGGAAAAAAACATTTACATTTAATAACAATCTTGAATTCTGAACAAATGTCGGCGTTATAGTCAAAGGAGGAGGGTAGTTGAAGTGGTGACAGCTGCCATTACACGGAATTATTTGTGACATAGAAATATTTTTAATCATAATTTCAATTTCTTTTAGCGTATGTTTATATACAATACGTTATCTTACCTAATAATATGCAATCTGTCATTATAGTGTTGAAATTCAGAGTAACAGAAAGTCGTGTAAGTACCCCACTGGTTTATTTAAGTAAAGAAATATGTTTAACAAAATCGTAATTTCCATGAAACAATATAAAAGTTTTCTTTAATATGAAAAAAGTTTATTCTTTACATTTAATTATTATTATATTCTACATGCGTTATTCAAAATTAATTTATTACGCTTAGTGATTTTATGATTGAAGAAGACTTATAAATAGTAAAAAATATTTTGATCATTCGATAGATTGAAAAAAAAAAAAGAACATTTTTGGAAAATTTCCAGTTGATTGTTTCTTATGATGATAAAAAAAAAAAAAAAAAGTGGTATTAAAAAAAAAAGTATGTTTCATATTTCAAGATTTTTTTTTCTTTAAATCAGAGTCCCATAAACATTATGGTCATGGATTTTTATTTTATTATTTTTTTTATTGATAATCAATAATAAAAAAAAAATACTTCAAGCATCAATAAAGAATTTTATTGAATTTTTCATAGAATAAAGGTAAGTTACACATAATATGATATTGTAAATCATTACAGTCTAGCGAAATTATTACATTTAATAAGAAAAAATATTTCGTATGTAAATTTATTGTTGACATACATATTTTTAAAATATTAAGCATTTAGAATACAGATATTATAATTAAACAGTTTTATGATATTATTTTAAAATAAATTTAAAGACGGTTATAACATAAAAAACAATTCGTTATGTTTATTTTGGAAACTTACGAACTTTTTTTTAAATATATATATATACATTAAAAAATATATATATTGATTCTACTAATCTTCAGAAAAAAAAAAAAAAAATCTCTTTAAATCTAAAAACTTCTTCAAAATATTTCAGTTAACTCTTATAGTAAATAATACTGAGGAAGAGGATTAATTCTTAGAAACTCAGATTAGGGAAAAAATACAGAAACTTTAAAACAAACAGAAGGAATTTTCAATTAAATTTTAAAGACACAACTATTCAGCAAATTAGCAGAAAAAATTTAGAAATCAAGAAAGATTCTAAAATGCGTCAAACGTAACGCGTCATAAACATGAACTGATTGAAGATAGAAGAAAAGATATAGAAGTATATATATATTATAAGCTTTTTGCTTTATTTCTATTTAGTAACGGAATCTTACATGTACGCCATAATGGTAGAAACATATTTTGTGAATACAGCTCTTAATAATGTTACACCAAAACGGAAAAAAAATATTTATTAGTCAAGAAAAGAAAACAAAATGGAAAAATAAATATATTTTTCGCTTGTGAAAAGGTTAGTTTCGTTGCATATGAGAAACGAATCGTGCTATAAATTAAAATTTAATCGAATCGATCCGCTGCAGAGAAGACAAATAGTTGCTTTATCTGAAATGGAACCTACTACAATTTTTTTTTTACGTGTGGATGACAATGGTAGAGCAATATTTTCAAATTGCAGTCTTTACAATTATTTATTACATTACATTGCTTTATTACTTAGGTTAACCTAGAAGATTCTTGGGTTTTGACCCACATTTTTATTGCAATATGCCTAATGTACGAAATTCATTTTAATAATGTAAAATCAAATGTGTCCGCAGATATGTTTCGCTTAATGAGTTTTAGTGCTTCACAAAACATTTATACGTAACTTTTATACATAAATAAATATATTTTTTAATATGAATTTTATTGATTACTCTTGCAGACACATGCAAACACACAGTGAATACATCAAAATGTAACTTTTTATGGAGAATTTTATAAGAAACCATTTGATTTAAAGTTGTTTTGTTTATTGAAATAAAAACCAGAAAATTTCAATATATTGTTAATTTATTTTTTTATAAGTCATTTCAGTCAATGGCGATTTCTTATTTTTTAAGTAATTCATTCTTATTATTGTTGTTGTTATTTTTTTATAAAGTATTTTCTTTTAAACGTCCAAGAAAATGATTTTTTTTTTTTTTTTTTTTTTTTTTTTTTTTATGTTTTAATAATCTTTTAGCTGATGAAATTAAATCTGAATAGAAACCATTAAAAAAAGAATTCAAACAATTTATAAAGGCATTTCTTGCTTTTGAAAACTTCTAAAATAAAATACGAACGAAATATATTTCGTGAAAATCATATCTGAAGTTATTTAAACTTTTTTTCTTTCAATCCGCCATTTCCGTTTATTTATAAAAAATCTTTTGACTTAAAAAATAAAAATATTTAGCAGTCTACATATTTAAATTTGAATAGAAAAGCAATAAAAATAATATTTTTTGAAAGTCTATAGAAATTATAATTATAAATTATAAACCAAAGAAAGGTAAAATATTTTGTTTTGTTTTCTTGGAGAAAAGAGCAGCCATTTAATTTATTTTTTCTTTCTTTCTTTTTTTTTTTCTTTGCAATATCCTAGCGGAGAACGAATATTTATGGAGAAAATTTCTATTATAAATAAAAATCCTTTAATTTTAATATCCTTTGAAAATAAAGCATTTAATTTCTATTCATTCTAATCTGGAAAAGGATTTTTTTTTTCTATATTTTTAATACGAATAATTGCTTATATATATATATACACTTTGTTGACAGATAAACATATTTGAGTGGTATAGTTTTTTCTTTCCGATCAGTTTGATCACTAAAGGTTTCTAATTTTTTTAATAAAATTAAAAATAATAGCAATTTGGTTGAAATTACGTGCTTATTTTTATGAAAATAGTTGTACAGATTTATTGTTAATATTAAGTCAATTTGCATGAACAATTTTCCTTTCAGATTTTACAGTTTTGCATTATTTCTTACAGAATTTAGAGGGAAAATAAAACATTGATTAATGCAGAGCCGGGGACAAAATCCCTTACGTCATTTAATGTGAAAATAAATAGGGGCGGGAAAGAAGAAATTCAGTGCAAATTCAGTGCTAACCACACATTATGTGTGGTTAGAACTGAATTTCTTCTTACATTTAAAATCTTACAGTGATTTCTCCTTACTGTAAAGCAAGTAAAAATAGCAAATAAAAATAAATTAATAAAAAAGTAGTTCCATAGTTTTCCTCCCGATGGCAGCACTTCTCCCTAAATTTGGTTTTTGTAGCGCACCTTGTAGTTTTCTATAGCAAAATCCATCCACATTAATACACTGTATTTCCTCTTTTGGGGCAATGTGAAGGACAATGTGTATATTGTTGCTTGCTTTACGTTTTTCATTTTTTCCTTTGCCGTTTTTAAGTACATTGTACTTTAAGGTACAGTCGGGGGAAAAAACGCTGCACTCGATGTAACTCCGTTGCTAATCAATGCACAAAAATGTAATAGGTATCATTCGACGGGGAATTGAGAGTAGATTCAGAAAATGAACGGAAATTTTGAATTGGGGGTCGTCTACATATTAAAACGCGCACGAACTTTGATTTTTTCAATGGTAATGCCCCCCCCCCCTTTTTTTTTTTTTTTTGAATTTCTGGGATCGCGACAATGCGAAAAAGTATATTGGTTGTATATTTTGCTTATTTTTTCACAGAGTTATAAGCGTTCAAAGTTTGAAGGTGCTAATGTTAAATTCATATTTCAAACTTTTATTAATATCTTCACAAAAAATAACTCGATAGATATAATTCTTCTTTTACGAGATACAGTGAAGAAACCCAAACATAATCCATCATTAATTTTGATTCTGAAAAATATTTTTAATTCTGAAAAATATTAATAAATTCATATTCATAAAAATTATGAAATATGACCTATATTAATTTTTACATAAAATGAATCCTAATGCTGAAAAATATGGGTGTGCAAATTTGCAGCTCATTCCAGTTATTAGTTTCCGAGATATAAATAAATCTTTCTTTTGGAGTGGTTTAGGGGGCCGTCTCTTAAAAAATTTTGAATGAGATAACGAAGCAAATCTTAAAAAATAACGGAGAAAATTAAACAAAATACTTTTATTTTTTATTTAAGGGTCAAATTATATAACAACAACGTCAAATGCAAAGAAATGAAACAAAAATGTTGATTTTTAGACATTTGTGTTAGTATCAAGAATTCCTGTTTTCTAAAGCCCCGCCTTTTATCGTTCTTCAAAACAAAACAATACAGAAACGAAAAGTGAATGTGACTTTGAGTATTCGTTTTAAACCCCTTATTTTACATTGACAAAAATATACACAAGTGGTATTTACTCCATCGATTACTGGTGATAAATTTAGAATCCTTTAAACGAACACTAGAAGAAAAAAATTAACTAAATAGGCGGAGTTTACTGTTTGAAATACTCTCAAAATAAAATATTTCAAAACAAATTTTCTGTAACAAAATTATATTACAGAAGGATATACATTATAACTATATTCTTTCTAATTAATATATTTCTACCCATAGTATATTTTATTGCAAAAATATGAACACTGGGTACATGCTTAAGAAATAAGTAACACACAAATTACGAAAGAAACGCCCACTGGCATTGTTACAGATTTTCAAATGATGTGAATCTACGTCAGCAGTCGCGGAAGCGTTAATTAAAAAATTATATTTTCATAGAAATTATAAAACAAATCGTACATTTCCAAAGAGTTCAACTGACCCAAAACTGGTAAGTGCTATTAAAATTGTTTAATATTTACTTTATGAAACCTTACAATAATTTATCCGAAAAGATTTAGTTTATGCGTTGTTGTATATATATATATATATATATATATAGCTATATTATTTCAGTTTGTATATTATGTTACACGTACGAAAGAAAATTTAAGCTTTATTGGTGATCAGTATATCCATGATAGATACTTTTTAATTGAAAAATATTGCACTTTTTTAAAAAGTATTGTCTGACCAATCGTAAGTGTAATGTATTTAAATATACCTAAATTTATGTAAAAAAGTACTAAAGTATATACATATCCAAAAAACTAAACTCATGATAATTAAGATACTGCAAAGGTGTTGATAATTTTATTTCTTTTTATAACTCTTTTTTTCTTGAAATATTTCCGGTGTGAAACAGTATAATTTTGTCTAGTTCTTGTAGATCTTAATTTTATTTTTCTATATTTAGAGATAGCCCCCTAACACATTTTTCATCCTAACTCCATGAATACTAAAGATAAAGTATACAAACAGGATACTTTTCCGCACTGCCAGACTCTCAGAAATTCGTATATGAAGTCAAAATTGGGTGTTGTTATTGAATAAATCAAAGTTGGCGCTCATTTTAATATGTAGGTGACCCCTAATTCAAAATTCAACGACATTTTCAGAAAGTGCATTTCATTTCCTGTTGAATGGTGTCTATTAAATTTTTTTGCGTCAATTAATAACGAAATACCATCAAGTGCTGCGTTTCTTTTTCCCCGACTGTACATTGTACATTAAAGTACATTACGTTCTAAGTTTTTTAAAAAAGTAAAATTTAGAACATTTCATATTTCTATGATATAAGTAGCATTGTGATACAAATAGCTCACTCGTAGGTCAATTACTTGAATTTATGTTAAGGTTTCAAACATGACATATATTTTTGACCACTTTACATAAAAAAAAAAAAAAAAAAAATGCGTGTAAAACCAAATTCTAAATTTACGATTTTGTGAGTATTGTTGAGTAAACTTGCCATTTAAAATCAACAGCAACGTGCTTAGAAAATTTGGTTATTAAAAAAATGAGCTTATTTATTTATTTTTTTTATTTTTTAACTTTTTATAATTTATATTATCGCTCTCATGACAAAAAAGGCGTAACCCAAAAAATCTCGATTTTGAGTTAAGCCGGTTTCTGAAAGCCCCAAAGTGCTATCCGTGATATATAAAAGTGGCATAACTCAATTCCAATAAGTTGCCTATAAGCAACAAATTGGCAATTAGGATGTTGAGTGTACATATATGGAGATCTACTAGTTTAAACAACCCTTAATTACCTAAAGTTTGGAATGTCGAGTGAAGTCACTTCACATTATTTCCATTTTTATTGATGTTTAACAAATTGCACAGGCCTAAAACAGAGGTTGTATAGGATGATTTTACTGTATCTTGTAGATTTTTACTAATTAAAGCGGAAAAAATAAATAGTAAAAATGTTTAATGCTGTTAATTTACTTATTTATTTATTAAAAACTTATATTTTATATGAATTTTTCGTAAAACCCCTAAATGTTTATACTATTGTCAATTACAAAAACCATATTTATTAAATATCTCTTATTTTAAAAGATTATTTGAAAGTGCGAATCTGAAAAAAAATACAAAATGTGAAAAAAAGGAAAGAGGAGTGGTGAAAGAAAACACGTGTTCGTACAATCATTAAAAAGAAAAAAAAGTGAAACACAGAAAAAGAACACAGAAAAAGAAACACAGAATGTTAAATATATCATTAATGCGTTTATTTCAATGCAATATAATCTGTGATATTTCTCTGCAAACACCTATTACTCATGTACATGTACGTGCTGGGTAGGAATGACAGTCATTTTTGGAATCAGCATCCTCAAAAAGAAGTTCTCCGAGGAAGTTTACCAAAAAATTTTCTTGCATTTTTTTTTTTTTTTTTTATTATGTTAAATGATAACAACTAAAATTTTAATGAATTAATATAAGACAAAGAAATGACACATTTATTTCTTAAAAACACTACAAGAATTTTAAACGTAAACAAATACTGTTTTTGACGGAAATCTTGTTTATTCTAATCTTATTTCTCTTCAGTGAAAATCTTATTCAAAAGTAACGTTTTGTCTAAACATTTTAGCTTAGCTTTGTAATTAATAAATTCAATTGAAAAATATGCTTTCTGACAGTTATATAACAGATTTTTCTCTCTCTCTCTCTCTTTTTCTTTAAATTTATTTGTTTAGTGTATGTTCATAAATCTTTTCTTAAAAGCTTGTACGTAAATCGATTTTCATAAAAAAAAAAAAAAATATTTCTAATTTTTTATTTTATTTTTTTCAATTCATTTTAAAGTAACTTTATTTTAAAATAAACATTTCATTTTAATGTTTCTTTTATCGTGTTATTTATTTTATTTTATTTTATTTTATTTTATTTTATTTTAGCTTATTTATTTATTTATTTTTATTCTTATTTTATTTTTTTAATTGTTCTTCGATAAATTTAGAAATCTGAAAAGTTTACATAGCATAATATTGATTTTTGAAACAAAAGTGATCTGAAAGAATTCAAAAGATTGTTTCCAGGTAAAATATTTAAAAAAAAAAAAAAAAAATCAAAGCTTATTCGAATAGCATTATTTTGACAAAGAATAAATATTACGTTACATAACGTTGAGTTTTAAAGCAATTGCGACCTAAACTAATTCAAAAGAGGGGCAAAGCATTTGAATGAATCAAAAGTTACTCGACTAGGAATTACGCCATATGTTTCAAAACAAGAAAGACACACATTATTCATAAGAATCATATTATTATATATCACGATATGTTTAATGGCATGATACAATTAATAACACGTATATGCCATGCTTTAACTCAAAGAAACTGAACATTTTATAAACTGATTGTCTTTTAACTTACTATAAAATTCCAGAGCAAAGTTTTGACACGAAAATACGTTCTGCGGCGCATAATAATTTAGTCTAGCGGCTATTCATTTACCAAGATGTTTCAAATGTCATTTTTATTGTCTTTTTGCGCATCATAATGTAGCTAAAAATAACATCAATATTTTGTACATTATTCTAACGTTGTGAGAATACTTGATAAAAATCTTTTAATGCGAAAAACTGTCATTTAAACGGCGATGTAGAAAATTTTATTTTATGCTAGTTAGGAACATACTCAATAAAAATTGTCTTACTTTTGCGACATATGAACAATGTTATGACATTAGATAGATAGGTTTTTATTGGATATATTTTTTTAAACAAATTTTTCTATATATATATATATATATATATATATATAGTAAACCAACTTTATTAACATTAAAAACATGTACCACTATTTTTTTTTTTTTTTTTTTTCAAATCGAAATAATTTTGCTTTATTTTTAATAAGCAAAATTAATTTTTTAATTTATTCATAATTATATTTATTAATTTTTTAATATATTTCATAATTTATTCTCTATTTACAGAAATGAATAGAACCACTCATAGGTTATTAAACTTTGTGAAAAGTTCACCTATGACGTTTCTTGAAGAAAAAAAAAAAACTCCGAAAAGAACACAGCTGGTAAGAAATAAATATTCCCTCTTTGTGAGGCCTGAGCGCTTGCCTCGGCGAACTCAGACCCCATCTTTAAACTTAATTTAAGAAAAAAAATTATGAGACTCTTAATAAATGTAAATAAAAAAGAATTTATTTAACGCGAAAATATTGGAGGAATTTATCCGTCAAGAAACTCAGTTAATAATCTGATAAAGAAATTAAAGAAATATAAAAACTTTGCTCTTACCGCTGGTGATTGACTAGGACAGTCGAAAAGCTCGTCGTTGCTCTTAGAGAAATAACTAGTTGACTCTAAATCCCATAAAATGGAGAAGAGATTTCTACCGCTCCACAACTTATCACTCTACAAATATATCACTACTAAGAACTAAATCACTGTTGAAAAACTATCTCTTAATATCTACTCCACCAACATAACAACCTGTTAATCTCTACGCCACCAACACAACAATCTCGCAATATCTCCACCATCAACACAGCACCAACCCTTACCAAACTTTACTTATTTATCTATCTTGAACCGACAAGCTCCATCGCTTCAATTCACCAACTTCCATACTAATCATATTCACACACTTTACGCAAACTGCGTAAGTCCTACTTTTCTTTTAGTGGCTCCATGCCAGCGTAAACTCATCCCAACCCCAACCTATCGTGTCATTCTATGCTGGGCCCAAACTCGTATTTTCAACTTCCGATTCTTTTACTTTTCACCACTGGATACATTCTTTTGTCTAAACTCGACGCTACGTTACGATTTTACCATAGCCCTCTTAACTAGATGCCTCTCGCGTGGCTCATAAACTTGGCAACAGTTGAAGCGTTAGACAGCGCCACCTGGTAAAGATTGCGTGACTTTTTTATTCAACTGTCACCAAAGATTTTAAGAAGTGATATATGATACATATAATCGACGTTTCTTCGTTTCTATTCGCCTTTTATGTATGTCATATCTCACTTTTAAAAATTTGTGATGGCTGTTGAATAAAAAAATCGCGCAATCTTTACCAGGTGGCCTGTCTACCGCTTCAACTGTTGCCAAGTTTCCGAGTCACGCAACAGGCATCTAGTTTAGGAGTCTATGATTTTACTTTCCATACCGCTAACCTGCAGTGACATCCTTTCGACTCAACCTCTTTTACCTCACATCTTTTCCTCTCCAGTTACTAGTATTTTGATAAAAATCATAGACTACCCTGGCATGCCAACATTTTAATTTATTCAGAAACATTGTTAGTACCCGCCATTTTATCACATCACTTTTCTTGAAAACTATTTTTCTTATTATTTAATCGTTTTTACGTATTGGAGAAAATTTCATTAGTGTGCGAAAAGAATGGGAACTGACAGTGACTGGAATAAATTAAAATTTATGTATGACTGCATACTTGAAGCACATTTAACACCTCAGACGAGAGTTTCTGTATAGAAAGAAACCTTCACGTTCCTATTACACAAAAAATTATTTGGAATATATCCTAACAAATAAATTAATTCTGTTGTTTTTATAATTGTCTACAGTTCATTTAAATTTTACTGATGTAGGCGAAACTTAAAAACAAATGGAAAGGATTTTTTAATTACTGCTTATTATTGCTCTTTTTATTAGATTAATTACTAAGTATTAGTTCTGACCACAGAGTATTATTTTATCCAAACAGTGAAACATAACACCATACAAAGTTTTCAAAAAAAAGTTTTTGGAGAATTTCAATTTGTATCTTTTTTAAAAATATATTCCCATAACGTAAATATTAGTCAGCGTCTGAAAGAATTACTGTAGAAAATATACATTAATTAAAGATTTTATTAAATATATATATATATATATATATACATATATATATATATGTGTGTATATATATATATGTATATATGTATATATTTGCTGTGAGAGAGAAGAAAAAAGATTAAATACGATTTTTTGGTATTTTAAATAGTCGATTAATAAAGAAGTATTATTATTTTACAAGTTTACATGTATTGTCTTACATATGTTAAAACTACTCAACTCAATGTAATTTTCTTAAAAGGTCATTTATGTATGTGTATATATATATATATATATATATAACTTACTATGAAATAGAGAAATAATTAATTAAAATTATAATCATTTTGCTCAAGAATGGTACAGTTTTGCTTCGGATATTGTCATCTCTCAAGCTGTCGTCATAGAAAGTTTAATGCCAAAAGGTTTATTTGAACAAGTTGTAATTCAGATTATCTGTGATATTAAAAGTAAGAAAAAAATTTTAAAACTACAAATAATAATAATAATAAAATAACGTGTATAAAAACTGTGAGCCAGAACTAATAAATGAACTACTGAGACTTAAAATCTATTACTTTCAAATGCAGATTCTCAAACACAACTGATTCGCTTTAAAGCAATAAGGGACGTTAAAACTATTTTATTTATTTATATATTTTTCCCATTCTATTGATTCTATTACTATCTTGAGATTTACAGCATTTTTTAATAAAGTGTAAAGTATAAAAAGTAATTTTAGAGATTGAAAAGTCCCTTTTATAGAAAAAGTAATGCAAATTTATGCTTAATTTTAAAATATTCCATGCGAATTTGAAATAGTTTTATATCTATAATTTATTTACGATACGTCTTTTTACTATGTGTTGTTTCTATGTAGCTGAACAACGCATTCGACTATTTTTTATATCTCAATTACAGCATCAGTTACAAACAAAAAAAGTTAAAAAATTATAAATGAATTTTTGCAATGCGAGTGAATTTGAAAATTCGTACAAAATGCAATAATAATTTCTAGATTTCAAAATGAATGTCCAGTTTTGTAACAAGTGCACTGATTAAAGACTAACATACATTTTTTGGAGGATTGGAGGAAAATAAAATTCACAAGAAGCATTTTGGGTAACTAGTTATTTCCTAATTTTTAAATCCAAGAATAATAAATTTAAAGTCTAAAATTTTTAAAAACCTTTTAAAAAATGTTTAAGGAACTGTAGAATGATATTAAAAATAATTATACAGATTCGAACTTTTAAAAATAATTATCTAATTAATTTTGGTTGCCTCGACTTTAATAATTTTCATCATCCCTTGTAATATTCTGGAAAACAATGAAACAGTATCCGGTGCTGGAGATTTCCCATACATTACTCATTTTACTACTAGCTACTTAAACTTTTGCTTGTATCACTAAAAGTAAACTAAGGATTTCTATTAAATTTAAGTAAAGTTGCACCTTTTTCTCTGAAAAAAAGAAGAAATTCACGGAAAAATATTATCTACTGATAATAGGGGCAAACCCGAACATTTAGGATAATCCTGAGCAAATAGTAATTACTACAGTTGCGGTAAAATTATTCCTTATGCTTCAATTTAAAAATAAATCATTAAAAGTAATGTATTGTTTCAAACATATTTATGTGTAAGATATATACACTAGTGAACAAAATTAAAGTACCAACCTGTTTTCTGGTTTTCTTCTTTTGCACATAATTTTCAAACAAATAAACGTGTGAACATAAAATTTGAATAGTCTGTTTGTTATCATATTATTAACTGAATTGTATGTAACTTTATCATAAGAATAATTTTTAAGCTAATAAATATTCATTTTCTCTCAAAAGTAAACTTTGGAAAAAATGAAAAAATTCAAAAAGTTTAGGAAAGAACACTGAATGAAAAGTTGTGTTAAGTATGCATTAGATATACGTAAAGACGCGCATGGCTTGAAATGTTAAACTGAATCTCGATTTTTCCTTCTGTTTTAACTTTTATTTTACTTTTATAATGGACTTTTAAAAAAATATAATCAATAATTTGTAAACTATTAGAATCACCTGAATAATAAAAATGTCGATAGTTTTATAATAAACATCTTATTCAATTTTCATGTTTGTATGTAAATTTTTAAAAAGTATTCATATGGGAAAAAAAGAACAAACAATAAGAAACAGAAAAGTGAATACAGGTAGAAAGGTTTTGGTTGTGATCTAACACATGTATGCGTGTGCATCTTCACCTATCTGTAAGGCATCCTTATGACCATTTTTCATTAAGTGTTCTTTCCAAAAATTATTGAAAATTTTCATTTTTTCCAAAGCTTACTTTTGAGAGAAAAATGAATATTTATTAGCTTAAAAATTATTCTTATGCTAAAATTACATAAAATTCGGTTAATAATATGATAACAAAGAGGCCATCTAAATGTTATGTTCATATGTTTATTTGTTTAAAAAAGTTATATGCAAAAGAAAAAAAAACGAGAAAACAGGTTGTTGCTTTAATTTTGTCCACCAGTTTATTTACAGTTATAAAAGTTACATGTTATAAACATCGTTTAGATAATTATATTATTTATGTCAATATATATTACTCACAAATGTAATTGTCAAAATGCGTATTTTAATAACATAATTTTAACTGTAATATAAAGAATAGTTTTACTGCAATAATAGTAAATTATTGTTTCTCCAGATGTACCTTGCCTATTCGGAATTTACCCACTAAACGTTAAAGTCAGGAAAGAATTTTGAAATATAGATAATTCAATATGTTTTTCAATTAAACAAATAAAAAATTTTTATTCCATAAAATTTTAAAACTTGCTGCTATTGAATTGCAATTAGCTCTCCTTCAATTTAAAATAATTTACTGACTCGGGAAACCTGAAATTATTTAATACTTGTTATAACGTAAATTAAGTTTTAATGAAAATTGAAATGTCTTTTGATTTTATAGAAATTTATATAAATTAAATTCATTTGTGACTTTCTACACAGAGTAAAATTGGTGATTAATACAAATTGATAAAAAATTTAAATTGAAAAATCTTTCTTTTTGAATATTTTTCTTTCTACACAGTTTATTTTCTTTTAAAGTCACTTTTCATTTTAAAATCACTATGCACCCTCCAAAATCAATTTAGTTTTCTAAGAATCGTTTATATAACGGGTTTGTTCTTATCAATTTATTGATATTTTTTAAGCAGAGTTAAAACTGTCTGTTATATGATCGGGAGAAATAAACGATAAATTTTCCATTTAAAATAATGAATATAGCCTTTTGAAATGAATGATTAATTTTGTTTTAGAAAGATAAATCAATTTAAGAGAAACAAAAATAAAAGGATATAATGTCAAAAACTATCAAGGCAAAGATAAACAAAAAGAGTGTTCTGAACTGTTATTATTACTATTTTATTTCCAGGTAGAATCTGAAATGCGAATTCTTTAAAATATACTTTTATTTTTATTTTTATTTTATTTTTTAAACTTAAGCATGTACATATATATTGGGAATTTGATATTTTAAAAATTGTTCCTTATTGGCAAGTGTGGGTATTTCTGATTTATTATCGTGTGTGTAATCTGGATTATTTAATTTTTAAACTATTCCTGAATATACATATATATATATGTGTGTGTGTGTGTGTGTGTGTGTGTGTGTGTGTGTGTGTGTGTGTGTGTTTGTACTAGTAGGGTTTGCCTGCTTTGCTAATAATTATTTTTGAATAAATTAAAAATTAAAACTTTTCCTTTTTACATCGCTTTATAAACAAAAACTTAAATAATAAAAATAAAAATAAAAAATCCATCGAAATTACTTAAAGCTTCACTTCGGCTCCCCGCCGAATTTGGAAGTGCTTTCCTCACTCGCTCAAGAACTGGGGCTCCTGTCCCTGTTAACTGTGACAACAAGACTTACCCGTGGACTTCAGTTTGGGTGCTTATCCGATAAATTTTCGAAACGCACAGTATCGAAAAACCAAAGTAGCCCTTTTATACTGAAATCCCAATTACATGTCAACAACACTATACGTACTATGCATAATATTTACTTTCAAATTATTTCATATATATATTATTTATTTATTTATTTATTTATCTGGTCGACTATAAAATGACGCCAAATATAGCACTAAAATATGCTATGAGCACTATTACAACCATATGAGGCAACTATATATATATATATATATATATATATATATATATATGTGGTTATATATATTTTACATTTTAAATACTTTATAGTTTTAATAGTAATTGCCAAATAGAAAAATAAACAAATAAATATGTAAACCTGATATAGCACAGTTTATTATAGATCCTCCTTGGCGGCTTTTGAATTTTTGTCGCCATAGATTTTTTCAGGGTGAAATTTTTATGTAATTTCCTGTATAGAAAGGGAAAAAATTTTGAGTGCTTATTTTGTTTATACCCATTTTCTTTAATTTATAAGGTTACTAATTAAATTATGTTTTATATTTTTAAGGTACAGCTAAGTTTAAAAATTATGCTTGTAAAAATAATTTTATTTTCTTTCAAGTGCGTTTTTTCTATAAAATATTATAGTCAGATAAAAGTAAATAATTTATCATGATAGTTTCTTCTTCTTCATTATTATTATTATTGTTATTATTATTATTTATACCGTATTTAAACTTTAGATGCGCTTCTTGGCTTAAAATGGCTGTCTGGTGAGGTATATTAAAAATGTTTATGAATCAAAATTCGGAAGAGATATGGTTGTCAACTATTATTATTATTATTATTATTATTATTATTATTATTATTATTATATTTATTGATAATACATAATTATTTATTATTTATCAGTATTATTTACTTCTTATTATTGTTTAATTTTACAGTTATAATGACGTCATTTTGTCATATCTATCAGCAAAATTTTATTTTTGATAATGTTTTATTTTTCACGTGAAAATATATTTCTTTTTACGTCGAAAGGGAGCAAAATAACGTGTTGTAACGTTTTTTAGCAACAGTTTAATATGCTTGAAATGTAATCTTAAATATAATATATGACTATTATTTTCATACTTAAATAATAATAAAAATAATAATAATAATTTCGAAAATCAAGCTTGGAGGAGCACTCGGTCACCTCGTGGAACATCTTCTTGTCGAATCACGTGATTGTCATAGCTACTTCTTTGCAATACGCTATCCGCAGACACCAGACATCGCCTTTTATAAAAGTAAAGATATATAATAAGCATAATGATATTAATAATTCTTTGTTATAATGATCAAACTCTAAAAGAAGGAAAACTTTTAATCAATACATATATCAATATATCAATATACATATATCAATACATATATATCAATACATATATCTCTATTTAAAAATTTCTATTCATGAACTCATCAACCGTGAATATTTATTTAAATCAAATTGGATTGTAAAGGTTGATATTTTTATTTATTACGAACTATGCGAAAAAAAATATATATATATCAACCTTTACACTCCAATTTGATTTAAATAAATATTCACGGTTGATGAGTTCATGACTAGAAATTTCTAAATTGAAATTTCGTGGTCTATGGAGTTGTGCTACGATTATTATTGTCTCACCTGATATATCTGCGTTTGCAGACTCGGTGACCTTGCCAACGAATATTATGCGAGAAGTGCCTAGATGGTTGTCATCCAGGGTAGCTCAGTGGTAGAGCATCCGTGCGTTAAGCGGAGGCGCCCGGGTTCGATTCCCGGCTCTGGTATTTTTCGCATAGTTGGTAATAAATAAAAATATAAACCTTTACACTCCAATTTGATTTACATATATCTCTATTTAAAAACTATCGTTTAGTAGTTTTTAAATAGAGGGTTATTAAAAAACCAAGGACAGAGCATCATAATATCACTATATTATAATAGCACAATAAAATATAATTATAACAAAAGTCTATTTTGATAATTGAATTAATAAAATTTAATGATAAACAGATAAATGTTACCATTATATATATTAAAAAAAAATTTATTAAGAAAGAGTATATATATAAACCTAGCTTAAAAAAAGAAGAAAAAAAGAAAGTACTAAAGAAAAGGAGTTATAAAAAAAAAGTTTTTTCTTTCTTTTTTCTTTTCTTTTTCTCTTTTTTTTCTTTTCTCTTTCTTCTTTGTAATTTAACATAAGGTAGGAAAAATGCATATGTAATATTAGGTATATAAGGTATTTGAGAATCTAAGAAGAAAAGAGTATTAAGAGTGAGCTGGTGTAATTGACAAGACGTTAGCTTCTGGAACTGAAATTTATGAGTTCAAATTACGGCTAGTATGTGAATGTTTGCTCAAACCTTCTTATGTGCGGTAAACTTGAGAATTGTTATGAATTGAATACATGTAATACATGTCATTCGAAGAAACTGTAATTTCAATGATAAATATCCGAAGATTCTAAATTTTGTTTGGTTACTTTTCATTATTTAAAGACACGTGCATGCTTTACTACTGAAAACTGTGAAAATTACAGCTCACGTGAGCAGAAATTACGGGAAATTTATTTTATAGAACATTGTCAAATTACAGCGCAATGGGTAGGCAACAATTTTATCACCTTACTGTTCTGTAGTCTTCTCCAGAACTTTTTTACACGAAACAGATTAAATATTTTTTTTTAATTTAAAAATTCAATTAAAATAATTAACTTACGTTAAAAATTATGTATAATTTTCCAATGATCACAACCAGTTGTGGAAAGTCATGGGACAAGGGTAATATGCAAAACTGTCTATGATAAAAGCACCACTTCTTGCCGTAACGACTGTAAATTTAACTAGACTGTCATAACCTATTTAGGCTGATATTTCAGAAATTAGAAAGCATTTTTTAGAAATAAAACAAGACGCTTGCTGGTAAATTTCAGAAAATAAAATGAGGAAAACAAGTTTCATTCAAAATATTTTAATATTTTCGAACGTAATTATTACAATTTGTCCGATATCTTGTATTTCTTTTTCTTTTTATTCATAAAAATCTTGCATGAAAACTCATAAGGATACAAATCATTTAATCTATCTATATCTGAAAATTTCTGAATTTTTTTTTTTCATTCAAAAAAGCGTGTGAAAACTGATTTGTAAGACCTCTGCGGGCTTCTTTATTCCTGCTGTGTATATTCAAGTAATGAAGTGCAAACTCTAAAGTAAGTTTAACTAATCAATTTATTTAAAGCTTTTAAATGATACTCTTACTCTGTGTAGTGAAAATCAGTAACCTCAATATCCAGTTGAACGTAAAATAAGAAATGTTTTATAGCACCAAAAAACTTGCGACGTAAACCCTTGACGTAACAGACGTCAAACTTTGATACACTCCTCAGTACTGCACTCGAGATAAAAATAGCTCAAAGTTATATCAAACTGGACGTTGAGTACGCTTTTAACACAACTTTTGTACACTGGGAATAAACTTGCATTCATACGATATCTACTTTCCAATAAATTTACTGAAATCTAATTACCTGCTAAATCAGGCAAAACTCAAAATTTTCCTTTCAAACTTATAACGACAAACTATCTTTCACAAAGTACCTTTACAAATTGGAGTTATGACTTCAAATTCTTCGTAACTCTCAACTTTAGAATTAACTACGTCACTTTTGTGAGGCCTCACAAGAGTTTTACTTCTTATGAAAAATTTGGGAAACCAATTATTAACTTGGCCACAACTGAATTATCGAACATTGTAGAATGTCAAAATCCCACAACAATATGAATCAATTACATATGATAATAACGGTGGAAATTCTGGTTTATTAAGGAATATAGCTTTTATAAATTTGATGAATTTTATTACAATTTGCACAAATAATTTTAAACCTTATGACAGAGAGAGTAAAAAAAAAAGGCTAACAAAGTAAAAAATGTGCCTTCCTAGAATGTTTCTTTCTTTATAGTTGCTAATTAAATGTTCTTTGTGTTTGATAATATTGTCACATAGATGTCGTGAAGAGTCGAAGTGAACACGCGAAGTTAAGTAACAAACGTAGTTTATTAGTAGAACAAACTTGTAGCACAGCTACAATCGGCTGAGAACATCCACAAACTGAGGAACAAGTCGCTTATATACAATATTCGAATATTCCAGAATACAAAATTAACATAAATTAGAATATTCTAGAAACTGCTAGAATAGGAAATTAAATATGCAAAGATAATCAAAAGAATTTAGAAATAATTTTTAGAGTCTTTCAATTTACTTACCCCCGGCTGGAATCGAACTGAGGCCGTCTAGGTGACAGTCCAGAGACATACCTCTACGCCACGCCGGCTGTAAAGAAAGCTGACTTTGTGGCAATATGTAATTAAAATAAAGAAAAATCTTTATAATGTAATCTCATTTTATATCTAAGAAGTATTTTGGTTTAAAATTTAAGTCAAACATTTAGTCAAATTTTAATGAAAAAACAGCTCGTGAGAATGAACCCCATACGCACTTTCATATATTAAGCATTTCAGTTTTCTCGTGGCTTACTCTAATTTATTTACGCGTTATCTAGGGCAGAACAGTTATGCTCCCTGCGTCATCTTTTATAGTTTTCTTTAATCATTTCAATCACTGAAATTAATAATAAGATTATTTGAAATCACTATTTTTTTAAACACTAATCAATATATTTTATTTTTTATATAAATATTATTCTATAATTAAAATATATCTATATATATATCGTAAATACTATTCCAAGATATATTTTAATATCGAGAAATAATTAAAAGGTCATGATTTGTAATTATACGTTTATGCAATTATTAAAATTCATTAAAAAAAAAAAAAAAAAAAAAAACGTTCATTTCTAGAATTTTTTCTGTCGGATAAAATAATTACGGGTTTAAAATTTAGATACTCTGGAAAGCATACCTGCCAATATTCTAATTAATATTCCATAGTACTGTTAATTCCCGTCTTTTTTCACTCCAATCACTTTTTAGAGTATTTTTCTTCTTATTTAATCGTAATTACATTTGCAGAAAATTATTCTAAAATTAAAGTGGCGCAAAAACAGGGGCGGGTAGTAAATATACGACGGAATATTAATTAGAATGTTGGAAAGTGGAGAAAAGTAATTTGAAGAAAAAATAAATAAATAATCTAACGTTAAAAATACAACAAAATTATTCAAAACAAATTAAATTTTCAAAGTAATTTTAGCATTGGCGTAACAACACTAAACTTTTATTACTATGACTATCTCAAAATTCAAGTTCATGTACAACTGTATTTTAATGCTTGGTAAATCACTTTTCATTGTTGAAAGTTCTTAAATGTTCAGTAATAACGACACTTTAAATTAATTCTCAAAATGATTTCTAACATAATTCATATTTTCTGAAAGCAATCCCGACACGAAATATCTTTCCTATATATTTTGCACCGAAATTAAATTTCTAGTGAAATAAAAAGATATCCTGAACAGGAAGCAGATTTATGGTATTAATACTCATATTTAAAATACTCTGAGAAATGTTGATTTTGTTATATTATTTTAATGTATAACAAAATTTTTAAGAATATCTTTTAACTCATTTAATAGATATAAAAGATGTATTTCTAAACTTTCATTTAAAGCTATGTGATTGTGTACTATATGATTGATTATTAAAATATCGTATAATGTAAAATTTTCAAAACTTTTTGATAAAGTTTAATCTACGAGTTCGGAAAGTATTATATTGGACAAGACATGTAGATGGATGTGAGTTTAGCAGGGAAAGTAAATAAAATTGTATATATATTGTAATTTCATTTTGACTTGAAATAAAAGAAAATGTGCGAAAACTAAAATTATTTCAACATTTGTTAAAAAAAAAAAAAAAAACTATTATAGTTTTAATTGTATTAAGATCATTTATGATCACGTCTCGTGTTTAGGTTTATTTTTGAAATAACAGATATTAAAGTTTTAACAGATTTGTTGCTTTAGTTAAGATCCCAGCTTACTTTGAAATTCGAGGGAAAAAGTGTCACTGATGTATATATGCAACCGAGGTGTTCTTATCTCTACGCAAATAGATAAATTAATAAGTATTTTAAAATTGATGCCATTTAACTGTTTAGAGAAAAAATATTTATCAAAGTGAATGAGAAATATTCAAAGATTCATTTATGACGAAATTTAGCATACAGAGGCTGTTCGCACATTTTTTAGACGATTTTGATGGAGTGTACTGAAGCAATTTCACTCATATTCCGAGTTTTATTTGTTCAGTTTGATAGCCCTTGTTCTTAACTAACATTCTACATAACAATTTCTATGATAATAATGCTTTTTATAATATCGGATGAGGTATATTTTTATACTCCTCTTGAACGGCTTTCCAGAGTCCACAAAGCGTTGTAGGTCGGTGTTTGGATAATGTTGATTTTAAGAGTCGAAAAACACAAAAATCCAACAGTGATACATCAGAAGACTTAGCAGGAATGTCAGTGAAGGGTATGGTTTTAATTCCCGTTTTTTGTTCCATTTTTTTCTAGAAAAGCAATTGCGCATTGTGATGTGTGGCTGCTTGTTTTGTCTTGATACAGTTCAACGGATTGATAGCATTGTGGATAAAGATCTGGATTTTCATTTTTAAAATTTGGAATTAAAATATGTTCTTGAGAGTATTTAGAGTTGATTTTGACATTTTTGTCAAATTTTTTTTGCTTTTATCTTGCGCTTGTATGAAAAACCAGTGGCAATCATAAATCCTTTAGAAAAACTTTCTTTTGATGCTTTGAGCCATGTAGCAAATTTTTTTTTCTCCACTTTTGTGATAATAAATTGACCTTTTTTTTATTGCAACCACTTAAATAGACACAAGATTCATCTGTTGTTGCAACATTTTCCCATTTTTCTCCTGATAAATGCTTTTCATAAAGATTTCACTAAAAACTATCTTTGGAAAGAGCGGAAACCTATCCTTCCATCCACTGCCATTTTATAAGCGCATTTTTGCATCTAAACAAAAATTCTAAATATCAGAAGATAAATAAAACTTCCAAAAATATAACTGTTGTGAAAATAAAATTCTCCATGCAAACGATTTTTTCTTAATGCGAAATAAAATCCTCTAAAAAATGTGCGAACAGCCTCTGTATATATGAAAAAAAAATACCTTTATGTTAGAATGTTTTTTATTCAAACACACACATTTATATATATATATGTGTGTGTGAGTGTTTGTGTACGTATGTATGTATTGATTTTGGTGTAGTTATTATAAGTATATATAGTTTAGACAAAAAAAAAAAAAAAAAAAAATCGTTAGTATATCTTATTGTACATTTCATATTTACTGATTGAATGAGAAAGAAATAAACAAAGAAAAATTTGTTTTGAAGAAAGAACACTACGTATCTAATATTTGAAAACATTTCATTGGTGGCAATGCGAAACAAACTAAGAAGTTTTAATACTGATATTTCAAATATACAGCTCAAAACAGTTAAAGGATATACAGTGCGTTGCATGAATATAAACGCACCTTAGCTTTAAGAATTAGAATGGTATAGAGGAGTAATAAAAAAATATCAATAGGTAACACTTGATGCAAGCTGTATGTGTATGATTCAAGAAATGAAATTACGAGTCAAAACAACGAAAAACCAATATGATTTTTTAGAAAAAAATTTTATTGAATTTATGACAAATATACATGTTGCATGAATTTAAACGCACATGTAAAAAATAAATAACTGAGTAACAAATATTGTATCTAATACTTTGTAAAGCCACCATGGGCTTCTAGAAGTGCCAGTAAACGCCTTGGCATTGACTGATATAGTGGCATGAGGTCATCCAAGCTGATTGTCTTCCAAGCAAACAGAATTGCAGATTTTAGTTCATATTTCGTGTTAAACTGCCTTCCGTTTACGTAAACACGGCAAACCAGATTACCCCATACGTCCTCCATTATGTTTAAATCGGGGCTTTTTGAGGGCCAATCCAGAACTTTAATTTTATTGTCGCGGAACCATTTTTTTACGATATGTACTGTATGTACAGATGCACAATCTTGCTGAAAAATATAATATCTTCCAGATTTTTTGACTGCTTGACGGCGAGGTTCCTTGTGAGCATCTGGACATAATCTACAGAGTCCATACTGTTCTCCACGAACTCTAATTCTAAAGTCCCTTTAAAACCTATGGCTGTCCACACCATGACAGACCCACCTCAAGATTGACGTTTTGAACAGTACATTTCTTCGGTTATCATATCGTGCCAGTAGCTATGAAATCTGTCCTGGCCATCAAGATTAAACTTTTTTTCATCTGAGAAGATGACTTTTTCCAATTTAGTCGATCTAGAATCCATTTTCTTGCTCTTTCCAACCGCATATCCTTGTGCTTTTGAGTGAGGGGTGGTTTCGCCTTCATTTTCTTAAATTTAATGAATGTTGCAGATTTGATAGTTCTCCATATGGTTGTCCGATGACCACCCAGCTTGTATTGAACCTTTATCTTCGCACAGGAAATATTCTTAGTCTTTGCAGCGTTGCATATTCGACATTTGTCGTAACTGGTGAGCTTTCCTGTTCGCTTCTCATACGTTTTTTCCCCATAACTTGCTCCTTTCTTTATATAATTTCACATATCACTCTCACTTCTTCCGATTCAGCGCCCTATTTCGCAATTGCTAAAGCCTTTACCACGCATAAAGTCGATTTTTATCCTCTCGTCTACTGTCAAAGTTTTTCCTCTTGCCATCCTGTACAAACTCCTTAAATTTTGCACTCAAGCATTAAAACTGATTTTAGAGAATTTTAGCAACACGACAATTTGTGTTTTAATTTAATTCCGGCGGCTCTGTTAAATTTTAAACCCAAAATACAGAGTGCGTTTAATTTCGTGCAACAAACGAATAACAGTGAAAAATAAGAAAATTCTTAAACATTCCTTAAATAAGCTTGCATGAGCTTAAACATACTTGCTCAAAGCACCTTATTCAGTTGTTAGTCATATGCAATAACTGAATGTCGCATTCCTTCTTTTAAAGTTTTAAAAATTCTATTTCTGGCTATTGGAAAAGGTGTGTTTATATTCATGCAACGCACTGTAGTAAGTAACATAAAATAACGGTATCAGTGAGATATATATATATATATATATATTTTTTCAGAAGGTGGAAGAAGATAGTCACAATTGCAAATTTTTCTCATTTTCAAACTTTAAAGCTATTTTCAGCTTGAAATCAAAAAGGATGCTTTAGCGGCAGCGAATGGAATTTGGCATTCAACTTAATGAAAAAAAAAAAAAAAAAAAGCGTAAAGAAAATTATCGAGATTCAGTAAGTACGTTGTTTCGATTCGTGTGATGTCTCAACGATGAGATTTCTTGGTCGTTTACGGGGGAGTTGGGGGCCCGGGGCAAACACAAGCCGAAGTATCAAAAGCTATTGGAGTTTCAGAATCGCGATTTCAAAGACCTGCAGCCATTTTTTTTTTTTTTTTTTTTTTTTTTTTGAAGACTGGAAATGCAGGCTGAAGACCATGGTAAGGTCGTTGGTGTACCCATTGAAGATCGATATTTAACGCTAACGGCTTGTAGACACCGAAATATGAATGCCACTCTTCCTCAAAAATACACTCGATCGGCGACTGGCACCACAGATTCGATTCAAAATGTACGAATTCGGCTTCACGCTGTTGTGTATACTCGTCGACCAATGATATGTGCTACGTGAACAGCAAACCACCATCGCTCTCGAAGGTAGTTGGAAACAGAGCATGTGAACTGGAGGAGAAAGGAATGCTGTAATATTCTTTGCTCTCACGAGTCCCGTTTTTCTGTTCATCCTGATAATAAGCGTATTTGCATCTGGAGGGAACTTGGCACTAGAAACAATTCTTCACGCACAAAAGTGTCAGATTTTGTTGGGGGGGGGGGGGTGATGATCTATGCTGGCATCTCCACTAATGGGCGTACGGATCCCTACATCATTCAAAATGAAGATCTCATCAGTCGCCGATATAGGGGTGAAATACTTAAACAAATTGTTACAGCGTGAATCCGGTTTTGGATATTTTGAGTCGAAACTATGGTGCTAGTAGCCTAGCGAAGGTTAAAGAAGGACGACATTCATATTTCGGTGCCTTCTAGACGTTAGCGTTAAATATCGATCTTCATTGGGCGTTATTGCACATTTACGCCCTTGTGCAGGTCTTCAGTGTGCCTTTTCAATCTCCAGATTCCAGCTCCAGAAAATCACACCTTGTGAAACTTTAGTGGTTTCTGCTAGTTCGGCTTGTGTTTAGTACCATTCTAACCGACCAAATTTCTCCAAGGTTCTGAATCCGTTAAATGACTTTGTTGAGACATCGCCCTCATAGAAACAACGCACTTATTGAATGTCGATTATTATTTTTCGATTTGACTTTCCTCAAGTTGAAAGTAAAATTTCATTCGCTGCCGCTAAAGCGTCGTTTTTGACGTGAAATTCAAAATTTGCACATTGCGAAGTTTGAAAGAGAGAAAAATTTGCATTTCTGACTCTTTTCTTCTATTTTCTACAAAAATAAATAAATAAATAAATAAATAAATAGTAATAAAATAATAATAATAGTAATTCGCTTATCCCGTTACTTTATATAAGACTTAGAATATACTTTAATTGTTAAATGTATTTAGAAAATCTATGTATGTATATATATATATATATATATATATATAGAGAGAGAGAGAGATATTGCATTTAATGTTAAATGCAAGTGTAAAAATACTAAATGTATATAAATGGAAGTGATTTTTAATTGATCAAACAAATGTATCTGTATTAATTGATCAAACAAATGTACCTGTATTAATTGATCAAACAAATGCCGAATGCTTTTTTTAAAACACAAAAAATAAACTGTTATTAAAAAAAAATACAAAACAGAAGTACGATAAGCTATTGAAATTAAAGCATTGGGTGGGTGTTCATTTAAACTCAATTACTCTCATTCGAAATGAAGGTCCGTTTGGTCAATATGAAGTGAACACAGCAGCAGATTTAAGCATATGGCAACGAGCGAATTTTGTATCATGTATATACCTCGATAAACACTTGGGTATACTTTCAGTATATACCTAAGATGTGGAAATGAATAATAATTTCGACGCACGTCATCGTTCAAGTTTTGTATAAAGTTTGCAAGAAAGCCTACTTTTTATGTAACTGAAGTGTTTTTTCGTGTGATTTTCAATGTTAGTTTAAGTATGTCTCAATGAAAAAAAAAAAAAGAAAAAGAAAGAAAGAAAAAAGTGAATTAATAGTCGTTGCCACCGTTTATTACCTCAATCTTACTGTGATTGAACTCCCCAAATCAGGAATGAAACACCAAGTTTACAGTGCCTAAGTTTGATGAATGAAGAATTGTAGCTTATAGAGATTAAAGATAGTTAAAAAAGTTCACACAAATAATTTAATGTAAAGGCAAAATTTTTAAATCACCGACATTCTTGTTTTTATTTTATTGTTAATTTTCTTAAATTGTGGAGAAAACTTCAAACCATTTTAGGTTGATTTCTTTAGAAATCGACCTATTGCAATCACTTCGTTTATATATCTATCTATCTATCTATAATGAAAATTTCGTCATCACGATAACTCCCGAAATAATACTCCAAATTGAACCAAATTTGGACAGGGAACTGATCTTATAAATATCTTGAATGAATTCGTTAACCAAGTTGCTTCGACGTTTTGTTTTCAAGTGGCAGCCACTTGAAAATTTCAAACCCATATTGTAAAAAGCGGATTTAAAGGAAGATTTGCTTGAATTTTGATGCAAATACAGGCCACATAAAGGTCTCAATGAAGTTTATTAATGAATTTTATCCGCCATTTTTAATAAAGTGGCAAATATTTAAAGTTAAGCGGGGCCACTTGAAATCAGGCTACCACTTGAAAATTTAAAAATAACTATAACTTCCGAAATAATACTCTAATTAGAACCAAATTTGGACAGTGCTTTAAATTATTTTATAAATATCTTAGATGCGTTTGTTAACCAAGTTGCTCCGCCATTTTGTTTTCAAGTGGAGACCACTTGAAAATTTCAAATTCAAATTGTAAGAAGCGTATTCCGAACTTTTTTTAATTTTGATGTATACATAGTTTATACAAGTGTCTGAAAGAACTTTATTAATGAACTTTATCAGCCATTTTTAATAAAGTGGCGGATATCTTAAGTTAAGCGGGACCACTTGAAATCAGGCTACCACTTAAAAATTTAAAACCATGATAACTTCCGAAATAATACTCCAAATGGAACCAAATTTGAACAGTGTTTTAACTTATCTTATAAATATCTTTGATGAGTTTGTTAACCAAGTTGCTCCGCCATTTTGATTTCAAGTGGAGACCATTAGAAAACTTAAATTGTAAAAAGCTTATTCCAAATTTGTTTGAATTTTGATGTAAATACAGACCACATAATGATCTCAAGGAAATTTATTAATGAACTATATCCGCCATTTTTAATAAAGTGGCAGATATCTTAAGTTAAGCGGTGCCACTTTAAATCAGGCTACCACTTGAAAATTTAAAATCATAATCATAATAACTTCTGAAATAATACTACAAATCGAACCAAATTTGGACAGTACCTAAACTTATCTTATAAATATCTTAGATGAGTTTGTTAACCAAGTTGCTTCGCCATTTTGATTTCAAGTGGAGAGCACTTGAAAATTTCAAATTCACATTGTAAAAAGCGTATTCCGAATTAGTTTGAATTTTGATGTATACATAGACCATATAAGGGTCTCAACCAAGTTGATTAATGAACTTTAACCGTCACTTTTTGGAAAGTACCGGATATCTTATACTAAGCGGGCCACTTGAAATCAGGTTCCCAGTTGAAAATATAAAATCACAGTAACTTTTGAAATAATACTCCAAATCGAACTAAATTTGGACAGTGATATTATCATATAATTGTCTTGAACGTGTTCACTGGGCAACTTGTCCCGACATCTTGTTTTTAAGTTGCAGCCTCTTGAAATCACACTGCCACTTAAAAATATGGCATCACGATAACTTTTAAAATACTAAACTAATTCAAATAAAAGTTGGATAGTGAACTTATGATTCAAATATCTAAGATAATTTCACTTGGTGACTTGAACTGCAATTTTATTTCGATGTGGCGGTCACTTGAAAATTTGCCATTATGGTAACTTTAGTAATACTGAATCAATTCGCATCAAATTTGCATGGTGGATTTATCATTCAAATATCTCAGATAAGTTCGCTGGGGATTTCACTCCGCTTTTTTCACCAAGTGGTGCCACAGGAAATACTGATTTAATTTATACTAGAACTGGGCAATGAACTTATCATACAAATACAGTGCAGCCACATATCCGAAAACTAGCAGTGAGGACGCATCCAAAATGTTGGAGGGGTGCCAGCTTGTCCGAAAGTTTGAAATTTGGAAAACATCCAGTAAATCCGCGCTCTGTTATTGGTCATTTTCCCTAAGTCAGATGACTGTCACCCCTATTTTAGAATTGGACTCGTTGAGTTAGCACTTCTGCAGATGCTTCCATGGTTTCATCAAATGTGGTCGAAGAATATAATGGATGATTTCGCTGGGGAAGTTGTTTCGCCGTTTTGTTTCCAAGTCGCAACCACTTAGACTGCCACTTGAAAATTTGCCATAATAATAACTTTTGAAACACGGCACTGATTTGAACCACAGTTGGACAGTGAACCTATGCTTCAAATATCTTGGATGTGTTTGCTGGGCAACTTGTTCCACTGTATTGTTTCCAAGTGGCGGCCACTTGAAAATTTGTTATCACGGTAACTTTTGAAATACTTAATCAATTCAAATCAAAGTTGAAAATTGGATTTATCATTCAAACAACAAAAATCTGGATATTTCACGTAACTCGTGAACCAATCACGTTATTGCGTCTATCTTTGGTATATCGATAATCAGTATTTTCTCGCCAAAAGTTGCCAAAACAGTCGCCATGGGGGAAAAGTCGCCAAACTTGGCACCAAATCCATTACCTGCCTTATTGGATGTTTTTAATGCGTTTTTAAGGGCAAATTAGGCTATTTTAATGCTAAAACAAACTAGAAATGCAGAAAACTAACATTTTATCAACTTATTAAGCCTCTTTGAAAGAATTTCTACAAAAAAAAAAAAAAAAAAAAAATCAAATTTGCAACGATATCTTAGATGAGCAACTTTCTCACTGCTATTTTGATCCAAGAGGCCTCACTGCCATTTTGATCCAAGTGGCAGGCACTTAATTTTTAACACGATGACTTTTGAGATTTTGAACAGTTTATTGCATTTTATGGTGTTTATTTAAAGTTTGTAAGTAATAAAAGTATACTTTCCTTTATAAATATGAAAATAAAAACTAAAGAAATAAATTCAAATTACAAACGATATTTCGTTTATCGCCTGTAATTATTTTTAGTAGCCAAGTTTATGTCTACAGCTACCTATTATTTAATATATGCTTTCAATAAAATATTTTTTCCCTAATTCGAGAAATAAAGCGTAAATTTTTAAGAACACAAATATTTACAGATTCTTTTTATTACTATCATTTAATAAAATGTTGTTTACGATATTATAAAAAAAATATATATTTTCAGATATTTATATTGTTTTCAGCTTTTTTATCCTGAATTAAATAATTCCAAACAATTCTTTTTAAAAATCTAAATAAATTCATCAAACGAAATTTTTTCTTGTAATTAACAATATTAAACTTTTTACAAAACAATGAAAAAAGTAATTTCGTAATTTTTAGTTTACTCAACTCAATTCTCAACATGACCTAAGGAACTGTTTGCTTTTGTTCAATTACAGATCAGTTGAATGTGAATTGTTTATATTTAAAAACCCTATTTATCCTTTCATTAAATTACAAATAATGTATTAATTCAAGATATAGATTTTAACGATATAAATTATCATTTTACTTTCCTTTGTATTAAATATTTCATATTTAACTTTAATCTGTAAAATGACGATTATTCATGTTTGTTTTATTTAATAATTTACTAGTAAAAAGGAAATATTTGTATATTAGTAAAACATTTAATTTCTACATTTTTACTTTTGGACATTTGTCGGATAATTAGCTATAAAAGATAAATAATCTAATTGATAAATTTTCTTTAAGGTTATTTTATTCTTGACATTTCAAAACTTTTTTCACAAACACACACACACACACAAAAAAAAAAAAAAAGTTTTTCGATATATCTTTCACTTAAAGGAATTTATGAAGTTTTACGAAAAATGTTGAAATGTTGGCAAACTACATTTGAATGCATATTTTCGTTTATTCAGAAAGAAAAGTTTTGGTCTTTTGATCCTCAAAATATAAACTTTTCAGTTTTTTTTTTTAATTTGAATTTTGAATAACACTTCTTAAAATATAAAAATAAGAAAAGCGAAGATGATGATCATGTTTCACAAAGTCAAATCTTTCTATTAATTTATTATTGTTATGGTATTGTGTGTAATAGAAACATAAGTATAGCTGTAAATATCTTCAGTGTATAGTACATAATCAAATATAAATTGACAATTATATATAGTCAATCTCCTAAAAATATTAGCTAAATACGTAGGAAAAATTATTATAATTAATTATTGTAGTATAACTAATTTTTATAAGATTCATAATAATAATATGATTAATTTATTATAGTAAATTAATCGTATCGTGAAAAATAAGATAATGAAGGGGAATGATTGTTGTCAATTTACAATAAATATTAGAGAAACTGTTTAACAAAATATTATGGTCAGTATATTTATAAAATATAAAATGAGAAATTAGTAATAAAACAAGGTTAATTCACAAACAATAATAAAAAAAAATATTTTTCAAATTCATATTTTCATCATAATATAGCATTTCTTTAATTAAGAATTACGGCGTGAACGAAAAGTATCTGATACATTTTAAAGTTCAGTATAAAATCATGTGATTAATGTAAAAGAGGGTGATTTGCTCTACAATGCTACTTGCGATAAAAAGTTTTGTTTAAGGAAAAAAAAAAAAAACACTTCTAAACCTTTTTCGTAGATGGCGCTTCGCCTGAAAAACACTAAAAACGGCATGAAAGTACTTAAAGAATATTTATTTTGTAAAATTCACTACTATATTTGAATATGTGGGCTTCTTTAGCTCGAGCCTTACCCAAATGGTTACCTAATATATTCTGTATGCTTTTATAATACTGATTGTGAAAGAGTTCTGATTTTATGCATTATTCAGATCTTCAATATTGGAAAGTTAGCAACACATACTTTAACTTTCATAGAGTCCCACAAGAAGAAATCAAGTCTGGAGATTGATGTGGCTGTATCAAAACTACAGAAAACGATGTATGTAATGATTATCTCATAAAATTGTTGAGTACTGGCAGTGATTTTTTGCAAAAAACCTTCCACGTCACACAAACAATATTTCTTATCACCCTACATTCATGATGAGCTTTGATGACGCTATGGCTGCTTTTCAAGATGTATTTTCACAGTTATTATTTCCTTTTTTTTCCATCTTCTTGTTAAATTATGCTTTTAATTCAATGTCTAATTTTCAATTCAGTTGATTATATTTTAAATTTTTAATAATTTTTATTAAGATTTGTATCTTGGTTTCTACACATTGTCGTCATAAAATGTAACACACACATACCTATCTCTCTCTCTCTCTCTCTCTCTCTCTATATATATATATATATATATATATATATATATATATATGGGGGAACGTCTCAGGTTGTGGGCACAGTTTTGATTTTGGCTTATAACTTTTGATAGAGTAGATATTATGCAAAAATATGAAGTAACTGTAATAATTCCGTCAACCAGAAAAAAACAATTACCAATTTTGTTAAGTGGCCATTTTTGGCCAAAAAAAATTTGTACCCGGTTTTGGGCACACTTGAAAAATCCGCTAAAAGTGGGAAAATAATAAGAAAAACCACAATAAATACAGAAAACAACAAAATTTATTTCTTTTGTAAGGATTCAGTGGCCAAAATATTAACAGAAAATAGCATTTTTCCAATTTTATTTGTCATCTTCTTCGTCCTCCAAATCAGAAGTGCAATGCATGCAAGTAAAATAATTTGCATGTATATTGGCACACTGCAAATGCACTAGACGATCACACGCGTTGCATTTAATTGAGATGGCTCTTGTTAAGCATAGTGGCAGATGTTTTAAACAGATGACACAGTAGTTGACATCATTAGAATGTTGAGACTCCAATTTTTAGTGCGTTTGGCCGGCAATTTAAAAAGTGGATTTGCCTTACTTTCTCCAGGTTTCTTCTGGAGGGACTCAGACGCTGCAAGTAAGTTCATATTTTCCGGCAGTCGATTTTATGGATTTCGTATTCACTAAGCAATTCTAAATGGCTTTAACCAGCGCATTAAAATCCATTTCTTTTGGATCGGTAGACTTTTTCGAGGTTATGGTATTGCTAAAAATGCCTAAACGTACATAACAACACTAATTATATGTTATTTCGATATAAACGTCCATATTTGAGAATCTGTAAGTCAAACACGTGTTTTAAATGAAAAAAAAAAAAAAAGTATGCCAAACACATTACGGCTATGGGGGAAATTGCAAGTACGTAGAGTTTAACATCTATATGCTGCACTAAACCAAATGAAGTGAATATACATTTTTATAGGCATAAAAACATGTTTTTTGTACAATATGGTATGATAATCCTTCACCGTTTGTTTACAGGGCTACATAAAAGAACTAGAATATAGTAGGATAATACTTGGAAATTCATGGAAGTGCATTTTAGGCTGTGCTATATGTTTTATTAGTGTAGGATTATAATTAAGTGTGCAGTGTGGTCTGTACATACTTTTTAGAAGATGTTCAGGGCAGCCTATAGTTAAGAGAAAACATTATTTTTTATTGAATGTAATTAGTGGAAGTGCTTTACTATTTTATATATTGTTTATTTATTTATTATTATAATTATTATTTATTATTATTTAATTATTAACATAATATTTTACCATGTTCAGGAGATCTGCTCAGAAATTAAAATTAATTCCTACTACGCATGTGGTAAATAAAGTATTTTTAAAGCTAAATATTTAACCTTTGCTTTTGATAAATTTACACGTTTTGAGGTTCCCTGAAAAGTCATGTTTTTAACGTTTAATCTTCGTACGTATTTTAGCAGAATAACTTAAAAACAAATCATTTCAGTCACTTCAAATGTTGTATTTTGAAGTTAATATAAGGTTGTGTCTTGAAAAAAAAAAAAATATATCAAAATTTGTAAGTTTCAAGGAATGGTGCGGGCAAAAGTTGTCTGAATAATTTGAAATGAACATTAAAATTTAATAACAGCTTTTGAACTATCTTTCAAAGATAATTTTAAATTGTTTTTAAAGAAGCTTTATATAACAGTATTCGTTATCTTACCTCTTAATGTCCAATCTAACTTTATGGTATTGAATTTTAGAATACACCAGATCAGTTTTAATTCATTCATTTGAAGACAATTTTTTATTTATTTATTTATAATATTTATTGAAATCAAATTGTATTATAGTAACAAAAAATTAAACATATTAATGTTTAATTAAAAATATATATTTATAACAGTTATGTTATGTATAATTTTTATAATATAACTAATTGAACTGAAATTATAAATTTATTCTAATTAAAATTTTCTTATTAAAAAGTAACTGCTTAAAAAAAAAAAAAAAAAAAAAAAAAAAACTAGTGGTTTGGTGTTGTTAATACATAGTATTAATATTAAAGTATTTGATTGATACTGAGATATACTTATCTGTGAAATCATAGTTCTTGAATAATAGCAGCTCCATCCGTCATCCAATAAGTAACTAAATTGAAATGCCCGGAAAACGCATTGCTGCAGGCAGTGAGAGACCTAACCCGACATTGCACGGAAGAGAAATGCGCTGACGAAGGCAACGGGTACTCGAACCGATGTTCAAAGAGATCTGATTGATTTGTTTTTCTTTTTTTTAAATCTATAGATTGATATAGAAAATCAATGGTTCAATTTTAAGAATTTTCTTTAATTTGTGATCAGCGAAGCTGACAGAGCCTGCTAGTGAATAATAATCGATAGAGATAATTTTTACTGAATGGATTTGTATTAAAAAATACAGAAGAATGCTTTGTAGTGGTCACACCATACTAGTTTGTGCAGCTATTTTAAGTAATTGTAAAAACGAAAGTTAGGAAAATAATTATACACGTTAATGAACTTCATAAAATCATAAACTAAATATGTTTTTTGAAATAGTGATAAAAATTACAAGCTAAATTATTTCTTTAAACTGTAATACAAATACTACAATGAAAATTTTAACAAAAGTTTAAATATGAAGGCTTTTTACTTAAATAAGAGCTTAAATTCTTTTCTTATTATTGTCAGAATATATTCTCTTTACTTTTTTTTTTTTTTTGTTTGTTTGTTTTACAAATGCAAACTATTAGTTTGTTTGTTTTACAAATGCAAACTATTAGTTAAAAAAACTATTAGTTATGTTTACAAATTTAGAAGTCTTTGATTGAATTAGAAATAATTAATTTGTATGTAATGTTTTTATCTAGCCCGTATTGACATAATATATTTAAATAATATAAAAATAATATTACTAAATTTTGTAAAATTAAATACTACAATTTAAAAAAAAAAAAAGAAAAAGAAAATGTATGTATTGTAAAACGATTGTTTTTTTTCATTAAAATTAAATAACGAACTGCATTTCTAATATTTAATGCTATTCTAATAATAATTTCATTTCAAATAACATTTAATTAATCTGATATTTTTTAAATGTCATTTCTTATTTAAATCATTCATTCTTCTATTCGCTTTGATTATAAAAGACTTTCAATTTAAATATTTTTTTTTCAACGATATATAAATATGACTCAGTGCAATTAAATAAACATAACAAAAAGAGCATTTTTCCCCCTTCGTTGTAAGATGTTAATTATTTAAATTGTTGTTTTACTTTAAGTATTATAAATATTTTACTGCGCTTCGAAATAGTATTTAAACTTTAATTTACTATTTTTCTCAATTAAATTTGCTTAGTTGTAATTAAAAACAAGAAAAAACATGCGCTGTGCATATATTATAAATACTTTACAACGGCACTTATCCATTATATCGTCTATCTTTTACATTTGATTTAATTCTATAATATAGCATTAATATATATGAAGATAGTTAAAAAATATATATCTGTAGCATTTCAATAATAAATAAATAAATAAATAAATAAATAAATAAAAAGTAAAATAATTTTTTCAATTCGAAATTTCAGTATATTAATTAAAATCTCCATAAATGTTATGCAAAAGAATGGAATATTGTAACGAAAACTGTTTCACCTGTGTTCCCACCTGGTTTACCTGTGTTTTTCACCCGTTGCTCCAAGTTAAAGCATCGGACTACAAATCCTGAGATTGTAAATTCGATCCCTGTCAAATGAAATTGTTTAAAAATAATTTGTGTGTAAATCTAAATTGTTTACTTCTCATCTATTATGTCATTATGTTAGTTATAAAGGGTTTTCCATTAAATGTGATACCAAAAAAAAAAAAAAAAAAAACATAAATTATTCAGTGAGGCACCTTTTTTTTCTTTTTGAAAGCTTACATTATGCTATTAAGTATGAAAATAATATCGTTCATGTGAGCACCACGACTTCTCTGTACATACCGCATTCTGTCAATCTAATTGTCCATCCTTCTTTCACATAAATTTGGTGTTATTGCACGAATAACACGTTCAATGTTGGTTTTTAATTGCTCAATTGTTTTTGGATTATCAGCATAAACTTGTGACTTAATGTATCCCCAAAGGAAAAAGTCACAATCGATCGAGTTGATTAACTAAATAAAGTCGTCAACGAATTTTTCTCAAATTTCTCTCAGTATTCACATATGAACACTGATTTTGACAAAGCAATTTAATAATTTCGAAACGTTGCTCAAGCGTGTATCTTTGCATGATTAAATGGCATACTAAACACAAATGACATAAGAAATGTCAAAAAATAATACGCAGTGTTGCCATTCTAACCATTTAAAATTGTATCATCCCTATTGGAAAACCCTTTATTTATATTAATTATTGTTTAATATTATGAAATTTCTAGATTTTTCGATTTCTAGAATATTTTGTTCTAGAAAATTCATCAATTGTATATAAACCAATGTAAAATTCAGTCGAGCTGAAAAATAAAGTCTCGAGGTGAGCTTAGAATTCACTATATTTTTCCACTATAGTGTTTCTCCACAAACAATTATCTAAGTCTAATATACGTAACAATGTTAAAAGTCTAGTTGATGCGGGCATAAAACAAATTTTTACGCATTCATTTTTTCTTTTTTTCTTTTTTCCTTTTTCTGTTTTATTTTCTTTTTGTATATATAATAAAAAATATATATTAACTTGTAAACAATAAAATTGATATAAATCTGTCTGAAAAATTAAACTTTTCTTGTAAAATTAAACTTTTCTTGTAAAATTGACGTTATTATAGCTTTAAAAAACTCTTTTTTCTAACGGTATGATTTATTAAAAATCATATTTGTGGATATTCTAAACTTTGGCGTATAAACATTATCATAAACTCTCTTCGTTAGTTAGCATTTAATTTTGAGGAAAAAGAAAAAACCCTGTAGAGCTATAATGACGTCAATTTTACCCTGCAAGTTTAATTTTTCACAAAGTTTTATATGAATTTTAATATTTACGCGTGAATTCATTTTCATTTAAAAAAAATTTAAAATCAACTCGTAAGCTTTATTGGCAACACGTAAAAATTAAAATAAATTATGTATTTTTGTCTAAAAAAGGGCTTCTTCAACTTTTTCGACACTATCCGTTTCGATACTGATTATTATTAATTTTCTTTTTTAGGACGGAGGACCACTAGTCTCAATCTACTGATAAAACGTTGTTGCCAGTTTCACAATGGTTGGACATTTATCGAAATTGAAAATTTATCGAAAATATAATTAATTGGAAAACGATGTTTTAGTTTGAAAAAAAAAAAAAAAAATCTAATAGTCCTCCGTACTAAACTGAATTCTGCTTTTGCCAGAATTTCATCATTTTTTTTTTGAAAGAAAAAGGAAAGAAAAGAAAATTAATAATAATCAGTATCGAAACGGACAGTATCGAAAAAGTTGAATAAGCCCTTTTTTAGACAAAAATATATAATTTATTTTTATTTTTAATTGTTGTCAAAAAAGTTAAGGAGTTGATTTTATTTTATTATTATTATTATTATTATTTTATTTTATGAAAACAAATTCACGCGTAAATATTAAAATTCATACAAAACTTTGTGAAAAATTAAATTTATAGGGTAAAATTGACGTCATTATAGCTCTAAATGCACTTTCCTTTTCTTTTTCTTTTGAATTTTTTTTTTTTTTTTTTTTTTTTTGAAATTCTGGCAAAAGCATAAATTAGTTTAATACAGTGTACTATTAGTTTATTATTATTATTATTATTATTATTATTATTATATCGATTTCAAATTATTCAATTATATTTTCGAGAAATTTTCGATTTCGATATATGTCTAACCATCGTAAAATCATTTTATCCGTAGATTGAGACTAATAGTCCTTCGTCCTAAAAAAAAAAAAAAATTACTCATACTTGTTTTGTGCAGTCCTACGTAGGTTAAATATATAAATAAATAAATAAGTATGCAAATATATATTTAACTGAGACGAAAAATGTCTTACAAATGAATATTTATAGGTTTATTTCTTTAAAAAAAAAAAAAAAAAAAAAAATGAAAATGAAACGAAAAGAAAATCCAGAAGAAGAAGCATTAAAAAGTCTGTATTTGTGCACTCCTGTGTATAGTTTAAAAGTTGTTTACACATCACATAAAGTGCATTGAAAAACACCACATTACACTGAGCAAATGTCATTTATATGTCATTTTTAATGTCAGAATGAATATGAATTACTTTGTGGAATCTGTATGTAGAAAGCACGCTTGTCTGTGTAGAGATAATAAATGTGGATTTCATTACGGATAGTGCAATACAAACTTATTAAAGTATGTTTATAGATACGCCTTTAATAGAATGTATTGCTTTGGAATTACTTTGGATGTCTCTATAGACATATGGTGTTAGCTATATGCCCCATTTTTACCTGGAAACACACCATAATAAACTTGAATTACACATATCGGGTTCAAGGAGTTCTATGAATAATTACGGAAGTTCGAGTGCGAATAGAAGGACATTCCAATCCAAATCCGTCAAAACTAAAGAAAGATTTCACTGTAACATAAATAAATTTGGTATCGTATTTTATAAATATATTTATAACATTTTAGAGAACTTTTAGGTTTAATTTATAACGTTTTATTGCTAATTCATTAATGCCTATATCATTTACCCTTTTTTTAGCTGTTTAATTAATATTATTATTATTATTATTTTTACTCAACCTTTGAAAGTTTTAAATATATTATTTGACTAAAATGTAAATTATATGTATCGCTAATATTTTAATTTTAATCCAGAATAAGTGAATTATATCTGGTTGAAAGCGCATGCATTTTGAAAGGCGATTTAATTTGATAAGGGATGTAGAAATAGATATATTATAATTTATGCAGTTTTCTGAAATATTTCTATAAATTATAAGCTATTTTATTAATAATGATCTAATTATTTCCATTGTAAAGTATTGCGTTATATATATGTGTGTGTATATATATCAAACTGTCAAATAACAGGAATTATATGCTTTCGTTTAAAAACATATTTTATAATTTCCTTTTAGTTCGATAATTTCCAGTATAAATGCATAATACTGTGAACTGTTTTATGTAATTACATTACTTAATTAATATTAAAAATATTTCTGGAGTTAATTTAGACACGGTTAACACATCTAACCTGAAACATCTATATAAAGATTTTTAAAATGAAATAATACATGCTATCAAAACATATCATAAATGTGCTTCAAAATTATGCTTCTATAGGATTCCAACTACAAATATCTGCAGAATTATTATTATTATTATTATTGCCAATTACTTTTCTGAGTGAGCCTCTAAACTCAATAGCACTAGTAATTTATTGCTATTTCCATTTTTATTTTTATTTTTATTTTTATTATATTATTTTTTCATTCTAAACCTGAGAAATAAATCTAAAGAAATTATTAATTTTTCAATTAAATAATTTATCACAAATCACTGATCCAAGTATTTAATGTTAAGTATATTGTCTTGCATAATTAATTGTATGTTGTTCTTTTTTTTTTTTCGATGTTTTTCATCGGCAACCAAAAACTAATGGCATTGCACACAGTTTTATTGGTAAATTTTAGAATATTTTATTATAGAAACGAAATTATCTTAGGTAATATTCTAACAGTTAAATAACTGTGTAAGAGTATTGTTTTATGTTTTAAAATATTCAAAATATTTGTAATAATCTTTTTAAAATTAAAACCTTAACTTTTACACTTAGATAATAGCGTTCATTAATACTTAATAATAATAATAATAAAAATTAGTAATACTTTTTTCAAAAATAAATTTATTGAAAAATTGATTTTTTTTTTTTTTTTTTTTTTTTTTACTTTTGTATAAATTTAAAGAAAATTTTTATCATATGAAACTTATTTAATGCATATTTTTTTATTTTAGGTAGATGGAAGTGGTTTTAGTGCCCTCAAGTAACATGATCTTCAGATCTTATCATATACGCAAAGAAACTGAATTTATCATGTAAAAGACCAAAGATCTGGGTGAGTGTGCCGGATCTTAATAGAAGTAAAAGATTAATTTAATGAGAAATATAGCACCTGTTGGACAGAAATAACCGACAACTAGACAAGATAAACCGCACTCATTATCTTTTGCAACAAAGTGCATTTCACTGCTTGATGCGCATATGCACGGATGTGAAATTTTTCGTAGCTTGTTTTTTTAGTATCCCTAAGAAATTTCATTCCAAGTTAGATGAACAAATTACGTACAGGATTTGGATATTTGTGTGACAAATGATAGTTTACAAGACTATTTTTTAACGTAGCTATTACACGAAGACAATGTTCTTGATTATAAATATCTATGTATTATTTCTTTCGAACAAAGGAATTCCTTGAAATTGATAATGTTTTAATTGTATTTTATAAAATGGGTGTTGAAATCAAAATTCAGAGTTTCGTGGAAATCTCTCGCGGAAATCCGTAGTATCCGTTTGTTAAAAGTGGTGTTATTTTCAAATTTATTGTGTATATTTGTAAAATGTTAAAAGGAAGAATAACAAAGAAGATTGTTGAGCTTTACTCCATAAGGTAAATGTTTTTAATGAAGAAAAAGCTTTAAACTAGATGCTGTACTGATATAATGACAATTATATATATATATTTGCATTTAGAAAAAGTTATAAGCTTGAGTATATGTATGTATTAAATGTATTGACAAAAAACAAATTAAAGTTGTATTTAGTTCAAAGGCATTTACAACAACATATAACGGACATATATTTACACATTTTTACGAATGATAAAATTCTTGGTAATTTTATACCTGTTTATTAATGAAGAATTATTTTGTCATTCTTGTGTAAATGAAATGTCTTTTTTAAAGCAAATAATATAACCTATATTGTAAATTCAAAGTTATTTACCCAAATATCATTTTAAATAATATTTTTCAGAATTTAAGATACAATATTTTATTATTAAAGAACAAATAAATATATAATATTTAAAAACAAGAACAAAAACAACAACGACAAGAAATGTGCTGTTGCTTGAATGATATGAATATTTATTATTGTTTTTTATGCATTTCAATATGTGTGAAAATTTTATTCACCGTTTAAACAGTATACATATGACATTATAAATTAAGAAAAGAAGAGTTCGTATTTGTCATTATGGAAAACTATACTGAAGTTTATACTTTATATTACGATTCACAAAACAGAACAATATATAACATATCTGAAGAACCCGACTATGCATTCCCACCATTTAACAGTACTTGGGGAGAGTCGGGATCTGTGCCAAAAGCTGTAGAAGCTCTTATGTATATTATGTATATAGTTATTTCTGTTGTAGCTATCGGTGGTAATGTCATCGTGTGCTATATCGTTTTCGCTTATCAAAGAATGAGATCTGTCACAAACTTTTTTATCGTAAATCTGGCTGTTGGTGACATTTTAATGGCCAGTTTGTGTATACCATTTGGTTTCGTATCAAATTTGCTACTACAATACTGGCCATTTGGTGCTGTAATGTGTGTTTTGGTCAGTTATGCTCAAGCAGTTTCAGTGTTTATCAGTGCTTACACCCTAGTAGCTATTAGTTTTGATCGTTACATCGCCATCCTTTACCCTTTAAGACCACGAATGACGAAATTTCAAGCTAAGCTCATCATCGGACTAGTTTGGTTAGTGGCTCTTTTGACACCTCTTCCCACGGCCATCATGTCAAAGCTAGAACAACCTCAAGATTGGATTGACATGAACCTAACTGATCGTTACACATGTACAGAGGCTTGGGAATCAAATTCACAGAGGTATCATTACAGTATGGCCCTTATGGTCCTACAGTACTTTTTTCCTCTCGCTGTGCTCATATACACTTACACAAGAATAGCTATAGTTGTATGGGGTAAAAGACCACCAGGAGAGGCTCATAATGCTAGAGATGAAAAAATGGCTGCATCCAAAAGAAAGGTAAGATATTCACAATACTTTCTTATATATATTCGGAATGAAAAGTTAAAATAAAAAAATTAGGAAACTGTATGCTTGATATGCTTGAATACTTCGTAATAAATTAAATCTTTACATACTTTTAAATCCTTAATCTTTTTTTTTAACCCTTTCATTCCCAATTTTTTCCATCCATAAAACAATAAATCTTATATTAATAAATTAATTTCAAAGGAAATATATAGATAAATATATTTTTAAATAGAAGTAATAGCAGAATACGAATTAATACAGCTAACAAAGCAACTGATAGGTGTTTATTTATGTTTAATATAACCACTGATGCCATTTAAAATCATAACTTTTCAATAAGCAAAAACATAAAAATTTTGGAAGAAATACATATTGTAATGAATTAAAATGCAAATTATAAACATTAAAAAATAAAATAAAAAATATTTCAAACAGTTAATTTGCTTAAATTGCCCCAAACAGAAAACTGATTCCGATATTATTATCAGAATAGAGTAAAATATACTTCATTTATCAACAAAGATAGTGAAATCATCTAAAATACGTATTTTTCGGTGGGAAAGGCATCACAGGGAATGAAAGGGTTAATTCTTTTTTTTTTTCTTTTTTTATTTTTCAATTCTTTTAAAAAGAACTAATATTTTAATTACATTCGTAAATTTAAATCCGCTTAAAAAAATCTAAATAAAGTTGTCCGTTTTCGTTTAGGTTTTTCTTTATATATATATATATATATATATTATTAAGATTGCATATATTTCTAAGATTCTATTAATTATGTTGCTATTTTTGTATATTTGTGTAACGTTTCTGTTATTTAGACAAAAAAAAAAGTCCTTCCGGCTTATTCGGAAGGTAGGTTAATTTCTTTTTCCTTATCAAGTAGCCGTCATTTTGTTTCAAAATGGCGGCTACAAAGTATTAACGAATTAGTAGAAATATTGATGTAGGCTATCGACATATGGAGTTTTAAGCAAATCGGTTCATAAATACCTTTTTATGTGAATTTAAAATTTTCAAGTGGCCGGCGCTTGGAAACAAGATAGTTGGCCAAGTTGACAAATATATTAAATGCATTTGAATGCATTTGTGAGATAAGACTACTGTACAAATATAGTTCGAATTAATTCAGAATCTCAAAAGTCATCGTGTTGAGAAATTAAGTGGCTGCCACTTGGATCAAAATGACAGAGAAAGTTGCTCAGTGAACTAATTAATCTAAGAAATTGTTACAAATTTGAAAATAATTCTTTTTTTTTTTTTTTTTTGAAATTCTTTCAAAGAGGCTTAGTATAAGTTCATTAAATGTTAATTTTCTGCATTTCTAGTTTGTTTTAACGTTAAAATAGCCGAATTTTCCCTTAAAAACGCATTAAAAAGCTCCAATATGGCAGGTATTGGATTTGGCGCCAAATTTGGAGACTTTTTCACTTGGCGACTTTTTTGGCGAGAAAATTCATTGTTCATTAATAAACTTCATTGAGACACTTATATAGTCTATATATACATCAAAATTCAAACAAATTCGGAATACGCTTTTTACAATTTGAATTTGAAATTTTCAAGTGGTCTCCACTTGAAAACAAAATGGTGGAGCAACATGATTAAGAAACTCATCCAAGATATTCATAACACAAGTTAAGACGCTGTCCAAATTTGGTTCGATTTGGAGTATTATTTCGGAAGTTATCGTGATTTTAAATTTTCAAGTGGTAGCCTGATTTCAAGTGGTCCCGATTAACTTAAGATATCCGCCACTTTATTAAAAATGGCGAATATAGTTCATTAATAAAGTTCTTTGAGACACTTGTATAAACTATGTATACATCAAAATTTTAAAAAATTCGGAATACGCTTTTTACAATTTGAATTTGACATTTTCAAGTGGTCTCCACTTGAAAACAAAATGGCGGAGCAACTTGGTTAACAAACTCATCTAAGATATTTATAAAATAAGTTAAGACAAATTTCGTTCGATTTGGAGTATTATTTAGGAAGTAATAGGGATTTTAAATTTTCAAGTGGTAGCCTGATTTCAAGTGGCCCTGCTTAACTTAAAATATCTGCCACTTTATTAAAAATGGCGGATAAACTTCATTAATAAACTTCATTGAGACCTTTATGTGGCCTGTATTTACATCAAAATTCAAGCAAATCTTGTTTTAAATCTGCTTTTTACATTGTGCGTTTGAAATTTTCAAGTGGCTGCCACTTGAAAACAAAATGTCGGAGCAACTTGGTTAACAAACTCATCCAAGATATTTATTAGATCAGTTCACTGTTAAAATTTGGTTCGATTTGGAGTATTATTTCGGGAGTTATCGTGATGACAAAATTTTCATTCTATATATATATATATATATAAACGAAGTGATTGCAATAGGTCGATTTCTAAAGAAATCAACCTAAAAATGTAATAGGTAACAATCCACGGAGAAAATGTTATCGTAATCAGGCTTTTCTTTTTTCTTAATTAAATGAATTTATCATGTGATAATCCCATATAGTTGCTTATGTTAAAATATAAGTTAATTAATAAAATATATTTAAATTTTACAAATAATTTCAGATAACGATTTTGTAAAATAATTTAGTAATATAATTTAATATATATCTTTAAATATTATATTAAAGTTACTTGATCTTGCTTTTACACTCAAAGACATTTCACGGCAAAATTACAGTCAGCAGCAGGTGAAACGTGTTACAGATACTGACCGGGGAAATAAAGTTATGCCCTTTAAATTTATAGATGTTATTACGTATCTATTTATTTATTGAAGAAAGGGAGTGAGTAATTGCGATCAACACTCTTAATTATTCAGCAAGCTATCACAAATTTGTCTCCTTCAGCGACCAGTTGTTTCGCGATCCTAGAAATAACTGACCGTATTAAATTACCTCTAGTTTGTGACTGCGGCACCAATTCCCCGCTTCAGAACCTATAACAGTCTGTTCTCTCACCGTACAAACACCATTGAAAATTCTTATATTAGCAAACTCACACTCAATGGCGCCTGAGACATTATTTCACGTTCCATATCCTGAAACATATTTTTCGCTCTCTTTTTTAAATATCGACCAGTGGCACCTGCGGTGCTCTTTTCTCATTTCAGAATCTACAATAACACATTCGCTCACCGTTCGAAAACCTTTGAAAATTCTAACTGTAAAAGTTCCTGCTCGTTGGCACACGCAGCGTTCTGTTCCTGTATAGTAATCTAAGACAACCTGTTTGCTCCCCGTGTAGATGACTATTGAAAATATTCACAGTAGCAAATTTCTGCTCGGTGGCGGCAAGGTGCCTTCATCTGCTACCTCTAATCATTTTACATTTTCAAAATATGCACAGTAGGTACGTCAACCACAAAAATCCTTAAAACATTTTGAAGGTCACAGGTCAATTTCAATTTTTTTAAATTTTCGCCCCCCCCCCCATCTTCCTCTATAAATTTTAGACTTTTAATACGCACAGTCGTGAAACTCGTATTTTTAATGCATTAGATCTGTAGTATAATTAAAAAATGTTTTTCCACCCTCATCAGCTTCCTATTAGCTTTATACAATGATTCGTCAATATCCAATAATCTTAACTACGGTTTTTCAAGACTCTGGGTCAATTTAAAGTTTTTAATTGTATACAGGTCAATTTAAAGTTTTTAATTGTATACAATGGGTTTCGCTAATGAGCTGCAATTTTCTATTTGGGTGTTTATCGATCGAATGTTTGAGTTGCTAGGCTGTAATTTCCCATGTTCATGAAAATTCTATATCTCAGATCCTAATGTGTACAACTACTTCCAGTTTTAATATTTATGTATATAGGCCTAAAAGTTACGCTAATATTAATCAGTAACTACTGTTTTCCAGATAATTATATCTCAACAGCCGCATTACGCAAGTGCTTCGTCATTTCAAAAAACACTCTATACTGATTGTAAGGTTCAAACTATTAAGTATTTTATTTGTTTAAACTTTAAATTTTAAAACTTCTTCACACAGCATGAAATAAATGCTTTTAATACCAATTTCGAAAGGGCGCGGCCTTCTTCAGGTGCGGGGTAATAGCAAGACTAAAAGCAGGGAAAGACCTAAGTGGGGAGTGGTGGAACAGAATGAGACAATGGGACAGTAACATGCAACATAGAGAATATAGAGATTATCATGTCAAAAATGGACACAATAAAGAAAAAGCAGACAAGAGAAACTAACAAAAAAAAAAAATCCTTCTTTTTCTTTACTTGGTGATTGTTTCTCTTGTCTTCTCTTCTTGATCGTGACTCCTTCTGACGGATCGTTATATGCTGCTATCCTATTGGCGTGGTTGTATTTCTACCCTCCTTTTTTGGGACGTGTTCTTTGTACCTGAAGAAAAAAGACTATATGTTTTTGAAACCGATAGTGGAAGCAGTTTTTTTATGGTGCACAAAAAAGTTTTAAAGTTTAAATATTTATTAAATATTAGTTCTTTAATTTATATTTAGAAGGTTTTTAATTGAAATTGACTTTGTCATCGTGTCTTCGTGTTACGCTAGTAAACAATGCGCCTTCATTTTAAAGTAAATATAAGCTATAGCATTTGTCGCTCTGTGGCTCGGTTGGTAAGAGCGTCCTGTTAATAACGCGGTGGTTGTGAGTTCGGTCCCTGGAAGGTCCAGCGTGTTAGTTTTTGCAGATAATTAGTAGAAAAGGTGTTAATTGAAACAAGAAAACTTTTCGTTGCTTGCACTAAGAATTTTTTGAGGAGTTTTTTTAAGAAGCATTTTTTTTATTTAGATAGTGGAAAACACAAAACATTTTAGATATTAAAAAAGCACAAAATAAAATGTTTTAAGTAAAAAATACATTAAAAAATATTTTTAGAAGCTTTATATATATGTATATATAAACATTATATATTACTATTATATGAAATTGGGTTTGTCATCGGCATTTTGTCACGTTAAAAAACCAAGACGCTTCCATTATATATATATATAAAAAAAAAAAATAAAAAAAAAATGTAAGCAACTCATTGTATTTCTTAATGAATCAGCTGGTTACAGCGTCATGTTGATAATGCGAGAGTCGTGTGTTCGATCCTCGCCAGGCCGAGGTGTTTTTTGCAAATAATTAATAGAAAAAGTGTCAATTAATAAAAGAAAATATTTCGTTGTGTACACAGTATCCTAATAATTTTTCTAAAGTTTTTAAACGGCTTTTTATCTAGTTACAAAAAGCACAAAATTAAAATGTAAGTAAAAATAAATAAATAAATAAAAATTTTTAGAAGCTTTTTATTAGTTAGAAGCTTTTTATATGAAATTGACTTGGTCATCGTGTCTTCCTATCACGCTAGTAAACAATTAAAGTAAATATAAGCCGTTCCGTTTGTGGCTACGTGGCTCAGTTGGTCAGAGCGTCAGTTTATTAACGCCGTGGTCGCGAGTTCGGTCCCCGGGAGCTACGGAGTGCTAATTTTTGAGGATAATTACTAGAAAAAGTGTCAATTGATAAAAGAAAATTTTTCGTTGACTACACAATATCTTAAGAATTTTGCGAAAACAATTTTTAAGAAGTTTTTTTTTTTTTTTTTTTTTTTTTTTTTTTTTAATATTAGAAAACACAAAACATTCTTAGATGTTAAAAAAGCTCAAAATTAAAAGTTTTAAGTACAAAATACATAAATAAATATTTTTAGAAGCTTTATATATATATATATATATATATATATATATATATATATATATATATATATATATATATATATATTATATATTATTATATGAAGTTGAATTTGTCATCGCGTTTTCTGTCACGATAAAAAACAAGACGAAAAAAAAAAATGTAAGCAATTCATTGTATTTCTTAATGGCTCAGTTGGTTAGAGCGTCATGTTAATTTTTGCAAATAATTAATAGAAACGGTGTTAGTTGATAAAAGGAAATATATCGTTGTGTACACAGTATCCTAATAATTTTTGAAGAGTTTTTTTTAAATAGCTTTTTATCTAGTTACTAAAAAGCACAAAATAAAAATTTAAATAAAAATGAATAAATAAATAAAGTTTTTATAAGCTTTTTATTGAAACTGGATTTCGTTATCGCGTCTTCATGTCACGCTAATAAATATGGCACCGCAACTTTAAAGTAAATGTCAGCAGTTCTTACAGTCGCTCGTTGGCTCAGTTGGTCAGAGCGTCGTTAATGCGATGGTGGTGAGTTCCATCCCCGAAGGATCGATGTGTTAAATTTTGTAGATAATTAATAGAAAATGTGTCAAATGATAAAAGGAAATTTTTCATTGTCTACGCAGTATTCTAAGAATTTTTGAAGAGTTTTTTTAAGAAGCTTTTTTTAGATATTAAAAAGCACACACAAAAAAAAAAAGTTTTATATATATGTACATATTCTTTTAGAAGCATTTTATTGAAACTGGATTTTTATCATCTTGCCTTTGTGTCATTCTGAAGAAGAAGGCGCCTCCACTTTAATATAAATTTAAACAACCTTTTTCGTCTTCGTTAACGCATTTGGTTAGAGCGTCATGGTGATAACGCAATGCTCGTGGGTTCGACCCTTGCAAGCCGATGTGTTGCTTTTTTGCAGATCATTAATAGAAACTATGTCAACTGATAAAAGAAAATCTTTCATTGTCTACACATTATCATAAGGAATATTTAAAGAAGCTGTTTTTTGAGTTACTAAAACGCACAAAATAAAAATTTTAGTAAAAATATAAATAAAAATAACACTGAAAGTTTTTTTTTATTATTATTGTGTAGCCCTAAAAAGCCCAAAATAAAAATTTATTCTTGCAGAGACATGCTATAAAATCATAAAAGTGTCAACAACAGGAAAATTTTAAAGAAAAATATAGATATTTCACTTTTGCAAAAGGTGAAAAATTTTAAATATTCTAAATATTTTAAAAAGCATTCGAGAACAATATTCCTTTTGTATAAGTATTTGTGAGATTTTTCTAGAATGTTCTATGGTTTTTCTTGACAGTTAGACTTTTCGTTAGAACGTCATGCTGATAATGCAATGATCGTTGGATTCGGTCCTCGAAAGGCGATATAGTACTTTTTTTCCAGATAAATAATCGAAAAAAAAAATGTCAATTGATAAAAGACAATCTTCCGTTGTCTACAAAATATCCTAAGAAATTTTAATTAGTTTTTTTTAAGAAGCTTTTTTCTTTTTGTAACTAAAAAGCACAAAATAAAATTTAAGTAAAAAATCATTTTTTAAAATTAGAAGCTTTTTATTGTGAAGCCCTAAAAAGCACAAAATAAAATTTATTCTGGCAAAGACATGCTACAAAGAAATGAAAGTTTCAACACTAAGAAAATTTTAGAGAAAAGTATAAGTACTTTCCTTTTCAAGAGATGAAAATTTTTTAATGTTCAAAATATTTTAAAAAGCTTTCGAGACATTTGAAATTTCTGGCCAAACGAACGATTATATAAAAACTAATAACTAAGAATATTGGTCTCGAAAGATTTTTAAAATATTTTGAACTTTCAAAAATTTTCATCTCTTGAAAAGGAAAGTACTTATACTTTTCTCTAAAATTTTCTTAGTGTTGAAACTTTCATTTCTTTGTAGCATGTCTTTGCCAGAATAAATTTTATTTTGTGCTTTTTAGGGCTTCACAATAAAAAGCTTCTAATTTAAAAAAATGATTTTTTACTTAAATTTTATTTAAATATTTAATTAAATTTCTTAATCGAATTTTAGTCTATATATTTTTGATAATATACCGGGACCGCTTACAAATTTCTGTTAAAATCAATGTAAAATTATAGAAATTCAAAAACTGCCAATTTTTTTTTGCTTCCAGTCTAAGGTGACGTAGGTAAGAGACCGAAAAGTTAATATTTCAGACCGATGGTCTGCGCCGAGGATTACAGAAATATTTCTGTAAAAAAGCTGGCCGTATAATTTAGTGGTTAACTCACCGAATTTTACTGAAATTTCCAAGATTATATAAAAAAAAAAATCCTAAAATATATTATATTGGTGACTATGTGTACAAAAATTGAAAGAAAAGTATATTTTAGGATGAAAGCAGATATTATTAATTTATTAAACAAAGTTTGTGTGATACTCTCTTATTTCCATTGAAAATGTTAAAACAAAAAATATGATGTAGTCATACATTATATTATGTCACTAAATGTTATATGTTACAGCTTTATATGTTAAGAAATAACTAGCTATATGTTATATATATATATATATATATATATATATATATATATATATATATATATATTATATCTTTAAAGAACAATAATTTATTAAGAGAAATATTTTATGAAATTTGCTTTCATATAAGCATTAAAATGTATTTAATTGAGGGAATTTCCTTTGTGGAGCGTTAATTTTAATATTATAGCATAAAAATATTTTTATAATATTTTTATCTCTTTTTTAAAATATAATATAATATAATATAATATAATATAATATCTATGATATAGTCATATCATCTCTGTAATCTCTATATTATCTATAATGTACCCTACCTATCTATATTCTTTTAAACATCTACCTTTCTTTACTATTTCCATAAAATCTTTATAATTTTTATATTAGATGTATTATCTCTATATCATCTCTCTATATAATAATATAATATCTACCTTTTCAAAGACATAATTGATACTTATCACGGTTTACAACTAGAATTTCTTTATCGAAACATTAAAAAATGCGGAAGAAACGATATAGTTTTATCATTTAATAAGTTTACAAAAACACGCAAGTACACACGTATTTTAAGTGACATTAAATGCAAATAAATAATCTGGTGTGTCACTCACACGATTTTCTCTTACCCTGAAATTTAATACTATAAATACAGGTTCGAGATTAAGAGGTAAGATAACAATTTTATGTAAACCTATGTTAAACAACTCAAATTAGGCTTCGGAAGAGTTTTATATGATAATTAATTCTGTGTGAGGAGGGCTACCGCCCGCCTCAACCCCCCGTTTCATTAATGCACCTACATTTATATAGAGTTTGATTCGTTTATTAAAAAATAATTCTGTTTTGAAAAAATAATTTATTAAAATTATTATTTTAAAAAATTATCTTTTATGATAATGCAGACGATTTACATATTAGAGAAGTAGTATAACACAAAATATCCAAGAAAAGTCCATTCTGTTCACAATATAAAAAAAAAAAAAAAAAAAGATTTTTTTTCTAAGGATTTTTTGCGTTAAAAGTAAAAACAATCGATAACTTTCTTTTAAATTATCGCAAATCGATGGTTCAACCATTCGTTTTACAGGTATTGGCGAGCTCTATTAAAAGATACCCATCATGAAAATTTACTCCCCTCGAGGGGGGACTCCCCCTAGGGGGGCAAGCGAGGCTCCTACATACACAATTTTTTTTCCCAGTTGACAATCTCTATTACAAAAATTATATATTCTTTTCATTTGGTTTAGTGCAGTTTATAGACGTTAAACTCTACTTACCTGCAATTTTCCCCATAGACGTAATGTATTAGAATTCTCTTGATTATCCCTGTGCACGAACCATTTGCTTGATCTTAACGAAAAGCTTCCTATAGCATCCCTATATGATACACATTTAGAATACCAAGATTGAACTTTCTGCCATAATTTGTTTTTGATATATGCTGATAACAGACAGACACACACACAGACACACAGACATACACACAAACCATTTGCTAAAAACATGATTTTCGTATTCAGGGGACCTCAGAACATGTAAATATAACAAAATCTCGCGTTCGAAAATTTGACCCAAAAACAAAACTTTCTTTACATTATGGGTAAGAGAAAGTAAAAATAATCTGGTGTGTCACTCACACGACTTTCTCTTACCCTGAAATTTAATACTATAAATACAGGTTGCAAATTAAAAGGTAAGATAACGAGTACTGTCATGTAAACCTGTGTTGAACAATTCATATTAGGCTTCTGAAGAGTTTTATATGATAATTAGTTCTGCATGAGGGGGGCTACCGCCCCCCTCAACCCCCCGTTTCATTAATGCACCTCAAAAAAAGAATTATTAAAAAACAATTCTGTTTTTAAAAATTATTTATTAAAATTATTATTAAAAAAAATTATCTTTTATGATAATGCAGACGGTTTCCATCTTAGAGAAGTAGTATAACACCAAATATAAAAAAAAGTCCATTTTATTCTCAATATTTAAAAAAGAAAATACGATTTTTTTTCTAAGTTTTTTTTCGTTAAAAGTAAAAAAAAATCGATAACTTTGTTTTAAATTATCGCAGATCGATGGTTCAACCATTCGTTTTAAAGGTATTATCGAGCTCTTTTGAACGATACCCATCATGAAAATTTACTCCCCTGAAGAGGGGACTTCCCCCCCCCCCAGGGGGGAGGCGAGGTTCACACAAAAAAAATTTCCCAGTTAACTGTCTCTATTACAAAAAATATATATTCGTTTCATTTGGTTTAGTGCAGTCTATAGACGTTAAACTCTACTTACCTGCAATTTCCCCCATAGACGTAATGTATTAGAATTCTCTTGATTGTCCCTGTACACGAACCATTTGCTTGATCTTAACGAAAAGCTTACTGTAGCATCCGTATATGATACACATTTAGAATACCAAATTTGAACTTTCTGCGATAATTTGTTTTTGAGATATGCTGATAACAGACAGACACACACACAGACATACAGACACACACACAGACATACACACACACACACAGACATACACACAGACCATTTGCTAAAAACGTGATTTTCGTATTCAGGGACCTCAAAACTTGTAAATATAACAAAATCTCGCGTTCGAAATTTTGACCCAAAAACAATACTTTCTCTACCTTATGGGTAAGAGAAAGTAATAACACTTCTGCTTCACTGATAAAATTTTCTTTTTCTATTTTGTAATATACCACAGAAAACACAAAATGAAAATCTTGTCATAAAATAGTTTATAGTAAAAATATCACGTATGTTTTAATATGTGAATTCGAAACCCCACAAACAGTTTTTAATATTTTTCAGAAAATTTATTTCGAATTTTTGGGAAACATTTTGAAAATTTAATTTCTTTACTTTTAAATAAATAAGAACAATTCACCTTAAACGCAAATTCTTTAATATATCGCAACCTGTTGCATATGATTCTCTTTACAATTTAAAAGAATCGATTATTTCTTTCGGCTTATTCTCTATATTTTGACAGTACTTTTCTATTTTGTTTCATTTTATGTTACCACGATTTCTGCAAGCAATAAAGATATATTAATATTTGCCAATATTTGCCAGAGATTTACAGGTATATAAGTACAACTTAAGAATGATTACGATATTTGTTTTCTAATTTTATCAATATCATTATTAATGTTTGTTTTTAAATTTATATATTTAGAAGAATATTTATATTTAGTTACCATGGTCGTAAGGTTAAGGGTCGTTTACATAAGATTAAAATACTTCGTGCGCTATTATTTTTCTTAAATAAATAAATAAATAAATGAATAAAGACAGTTAACAATCTTTAAAAAAGGGTTTACAAAATAAAATGTCGCATTTTTCTAAGGAATTCAAATAAGAGTATTAATTATTTATTTTTACATATTTGTGTATGTTAAGTAATTTTGTATGTCCCTGTACACGAACCGTTTGTCTGATCTCTCAATGCAAGTTTTTATGTAACATATCCATATGGTAAGGATTTAGAATGCGGAATTTAAATTTGATGTTAATATATATATATATATAATTTCATTTTCCAATTATTTCTGTGGTCATTTATTTATTTTCCCTGTCATTAAGTTCAATGGTCCTTTTTTTATTATGATCATTCATGTCGGCGTAAGTAATTTAAATTGTTTTTGTCTCTTATTGGTTCTTAATCTGTATCGCAAGAATTTTGTGTCAGTCTTTTCTATTAGTTCAAATCAGTTTTAATATTTTGTGTTGGTACTGTTTTGTATCTATTAATTGCTAAATTTTAAATTAAATTTTATTACGATATCTATCCTATATATATATATATATATATTTTTTTTTTTTTTTTTTTGAGTTATACGGAAAACAGACTAGCAGACAGGCAGGTAGGTACACACAGAGACCAACCGTTAAAACCCTGATTTTCAGGCTTAATCCAAAGTTTCCTGACGGGTTTTGATTATATCTTTATATATATATTTCTTTTGTGCGTGTGTATGTCACTGAACTCCTCCTAAACGGCTGGACCGAGTTTAATGAAATTTTTTGTGTGTCTTCAGGTGGATTCGAGAATGGTTTAGATTTACAATTCAGTCCAATTTAAATTGTTTATTTAATTAATTTATCACTTTTAATTGTTGTTGATTTTGGAATGTTCACATTGGATCCGGCAGACTGCGCTACGATCGTAGTATCGAATATTCAATAATACGCAAGCGAAGTGATGACGTCACTGACCGCCCGTTGGATGCAAGAAAAATATTTCCTATGTTAATCGCCCATTGGATTTTTTGTAAAAAAATACTAAATATCGAGGAAAATTATTTCCCGATTTTAATCCCCATATTTGGGTATAGATATGTATTAGTTATCATATGCATGCGATAGATTGAGTTGTTTTTGCTGTAAAATTGATAAAATTTGAATTTTTAATCTCAAAACTCTGTCATCCTTGGCGGAAAAAAAATATCGCCATATCATCTGGCGAACATATTTAATTTCTTACAAAAATAATGGTTATTTCAACAACTTATATTAAGAGAGTAATGAATAATATGAAACAATTTCGTACAATACATATTACGAAAATATACATCTGGCATGTATATTTTAGTATTACGTTTTCGATCGCCAAATACAAAAAACGCCAAGGAAGACAGAGTTTTGAAATTTAAAATTAAAATTTTGTCAATTTGAGAGCAAAATAACTCAATCTAACACATGCATACGGTAACTAATACATATCTATACCTAAATACGGGTATTGAAATCGAGAAATAATTTTCCTCGATTTTTTATAATTTTTTACTAGCTGGCTTCGCCCGCTAGCGGGTCAGTATTTTCAAATGAATCACTAAAATTAATGAATCACTAACAGTAATTTTTAGTGTTAAGAAAAGAAATTAAAAAAAAAATCATTTCTGATTGGGTAAAAAGTCGGCCCGGGTCCCCACTGCCTTCGGCAGCACAGTCCCGTGCGCGCTGCGCGCGCACAACTTAAGGGATACACGCGCTGCGCGCGCGTATACCTTCCCTGACCTTTCGTGCCCCCTAAAAAATCATTTCTGATCGGGTAAAAACTCGCACCGGGTCCCCACTGCCTTCGGCAGCGCAGACCCATGCGCGCGCACGTGTGAAGGTATACGTGCGCTGCGCGCACATATTCCTCCTGAAGTCATATTTTTATTAGTCATATGATCGGGTAAAAACTCGCACCGGGTCCCCACTGCCTTCGGCAGCGCAAACCCATGCAAGCTGCGCGCGCACGTGTGAAGGTATACGCGCGCTGCGCGCATATACTCCTTATCAAATCAAATTTTTATTCTTAAAAAAAGAAAATGAAAAAAATCATTTCTCATCGGTTAAAAAGTCGGACCTGGCCCCCACTGCCTTCGGCCGCGCAGTCCCGTGCGCGCTGCGCGCACAAGTTAGGGGATACGCGCGCAGTGCACGCCTATCTCATCCCCACCCTTTCAGCCCCTCCTAATTAACCTACGTAAACCAATTTTGAACGGTCTAACTCAATTAGCTGAGATGCAAAGGAAAACGTAATCATGACACCTCAAAACGTGTAAATCTGGTGAAAACTTTCGATAATTTAAAAGAACTTTAAAATATCTTTCGAATGATGTATTAAAAATAATTTAATCATAATTAGAAATTGAAATATTGAAATTTGAAAATATTACAGCGCCATCTGTCGGTAGAAATTTCTGTATTCCACTGTTCCATTCCAATTCAAAAACGCTTTCTAATGATGTATTACTTATGAAATTATTTTAATTAGTAGCTGAGATACAAAGAAAACTAATTCAGGAGACCTCAAAACGTTTAAATCTGGTGAAAACTTTCGATAATATAAAAGAACTTTAAAATATCTTTCGAATGATGTATTAAAAAAAATTTAATCATAATTAGAAATTGAAATATTGAAATTTGAAAATAATACAGCACCATAAGAGAAAACTGATTCAGGACACCTCAAAACGTGTAAATCTCGTGAAAACTTTCGATAATTTAAAAGAACTTTAAAATATCTTTCGAGTGATGCATTAAAAATAATTTAATTATAATTAGAAATTGAAATATTGAAATTTGAAAAAATTACAGCGCCATCTGACGGTAGAAATTTCTGTATTCCACTGTTCGATTCCAAATCAAAAAAGCTTTCTAATGATGTATTACTTATGAAATTATTATAGAAATTATTATAATTAATATCTGAGATACAAAAGAAAACTCATTCGGGACACCTCAAAACGTGTAAATCTGGTGAAAACTTTCGATAATATAAAAGAACTTTAAAATATCTTTCGAATTAAGTATTAAAAATAATTTAATCATAATTAGAAATTGTAATATTGAAATTTGAAAATATTACAACGCCATAAAAGAAAACTGATTCAGGACACTTCAAAACGTGTAATTCTGGTGAAAACTTTCGATAATTTAAAAGAACTTTAAAATATCTTTCGAATGATGTATTAAAAATAATTTAATCATAATTAGAAATTGAAATATTGAAATTTGAAAATATTACAGCGCCATGAAAGAACACTGATTCAGGAGACCTCAAAACGTGAAAATCTGTTGAAAACTTTGAATTATGTAAAAGAACTTTAAAATATCTTTCGTATGATGTATAAAAAATAAATCAATCGTAATTAGAAATTGAAATACGCGTATTAGAATATTGCAAAAATGTCCGGCGTGTAAAGATAAAATTTAATTTGCAATTAAAATGTAAATCTTTTGTTTATTGACGAAAATCGATGAAATTTGAAATGCAAGTTTGTTTTGTGGTGTAAATATTATATACTAAATAAAATGTGTAAAATTTGAAAAATTGAAGAAAATAGAAAATTGTAATTTTTAATCGCACTACGAAACACGTGACCTCAATAAATACCAGATGTGTTTCCGTTGAAGACTGCTGTAGACTTAATGTCTGCAAAGATAACTTTCTTGTGATTCGTTGCCAACATTTTTTTATAGTTTAGTTAATTTTAAAAAATCTAATTGTCCGATCGATAAGCCGTTTAAACCATCGGATTGAGAAAAAAAAGCCCTTTCCAATGGTATCTTGTTTGTAACGATATGAATGATATTTCTAATTTATTTTCCACTTTTTCCGTAAAAATGTCGCTTTTTAAGCATTTAATCATGAATTCTGGGTCATTTTTCGGTAGACAATGGTCAACGTTTTAATTAATATCTCCGCTAATTAGGGTCGCATCGTTTAGCAAATTAGATAACCCTGATCTGCGATAAATTCTCTGTCCGACGGTACCTGTTCGAAGTCCGTGCGACCTTTAGCGGCGGAGCCTTAGCTGTGTCAAACCGTTTCTCACAGACACACAGACAGACACACACACACACGCGTACAGATTTTAATAATATAAGGGAAAAAATTCCAATGGGAGATTAACATAGGAAAACTTTTTCTTGCATCCACTGACGGTCAGTGACGTCACACTTCGCTTGCGTATATTCTATTGTAATTCCAGTTTGTCCCGACAGTTGGTGCTGCGATCAAATTCAAGAAAATATTTTGTAACTTCGTGTTGTTATTGTTATACAAAAAATTGTGTCCTAATTGAAATATTACGTCAAGATGTAATTAGTGTTTGAAAAGTTTTGAAGTGTGCATAAAAAACTATACATTTTGCAAATTTAGTGCGAAATTGGAGTGAGTATTTTATATAATTTTCTATCAAATTTACACGCGCGTTGATTAACAACCACCCTAACCTACAAATTTATTTGTGTAGCTAATTTATTATATTTTATTTATTTATTTATTGAATGGAACACCTTTAGTATCGGATCCCTTTGGCAAAATTTGAAATTTGGCACCGAAGTAGCTCGGACGATTCTCGCCAAGATCTTTAGTTCCACAATTGAGATAGCCATTTCAATTCATCGCAAAAATGGCTTAAAATATTTAAAGTCACCAATGGGGCCCCATACTTTTGTGCGTGTGTATGTCACTGATATTTTATTTGTTTATTTTTTGTATGGAACACCTTTAGTATCGGATCCCTTTGGCAAAATTTGAAATTTGGCACCGAAGTAGCTCGGACGCTTCTCGCCAAGATCCTTAGTTCCACAATTGAGATAGCCATTTTAATTCATCGCAAAAATGGCTTAAAATATTTAAAGTCACCAAAGGGGTCCCAATTTGTGGCTTAGATTTAGAAAATCCGTGCTTTTCTCACGGCCAGTTATATGTTGCGTGTTCCAGGGTTGGAAAACCTTCGAATTTGTTTGTGTATACTCCTCAAGGATTAACCAAAAATATTGTACATCCAATGGCATTACGATAAATTAAGTTTTTGTAGATTAAAAAAATATACCTGTTATAAAATAAATTGAGTTTCAACTTTTTCACCTTTAATTAAAACGAGTTTAAGTTTTTATTTAATACGAACTCTACATTTCACTTCGCTCCTACTATACACATACTCACATGCATCGATTAATTGAATTGTGATAAATGTACATGTAATGATGTTAGATAATGTAATAACTTTTTGATAAAAATTTTCATCAAATCGGTCCAGATGGTTACAGCTTATTCAAAAAAGACGGAATTTTCATGTGAAATTCGTTTCTATCAGAGATTCTCTCATAAATTGAAATATTTGCCGTATGAAATAAAATTTTGTGCTGTTCGAGATTCAGCGAGGTTCTAAATAACAAGTAGAAAGTAGAAAGTAGCAAGAAGCAAGTAGCGAAAATTTCGGTAATTCTGTCTTTTACGTTATAATCGGAATTCACAGTCACCGCTCACAGCGCTCCATACCTGTTTCACTTATATACCACATCCTTACACACTTACAATAAGTTAGTATTTTTTTCTAGCAAAATATTCTCTAGAAATAATTTATATGACAAAACAACGTTTGTCGGGTCAGCTAGTATATATATAAAAAAATCTGGAGTGACTCCACTCGACTTTCCGAACATTGAGTAACTAACAGTTTTGTAGATAAAATAAAGAAAGAGGAATTGCTAAACAAACAAAAGAGAGAAAACCATAATAGAGTGTTTTTTTCTCCATATATCACACGAGGTTTTATTTAACGCTACTGAACTCTGAGCCCTTAGATCATAATGATAAAGAATTTTTCGTTTTGTCCCTGTAAAAATCTATAGATGCTAGATTCACCAAAATGCTTATAGTTAGTGCAACAGTGATTTATAATATTCATACAAATTTTCAGCTCAATTGAATAAGGCGTTTAGATGCTATCGCACTTTTAAAAATTTGGTCTCATAGGCCATAATGATAAAGAATTTTTCTTTGTGTCCCTGTAAAAAAACTGTAGTGCTAGATTCACCAAAATCTATACAGTTGGTGCAAATGCGACCTATAACATGTGTACAATTTTTTTTGCTCAGATTAATAAGGCGTTTAGACGCTATCACACTTTTAAAAATTTGGCCCCATTGGCCTTAATGATAAAGAATTTTTCTTTGTGTCCCTGTAAAAAAACTATAAGTGCTAGATTCTCCAAAATCTATACAGATTGAGTATCTGTGACCTATAATATGGGTATAAAATTTTTGCTCAATTGAATAAGGCGTTTAGATGCTATCGCACTTTTAAGATTTTGGTCCCATAGGCCATAATGATAAAGAATTTTTCTTTGTGTCCCTGTAAAAAAACTATAAGTGCTAGATTCACCAAAATCTATAGGGTTCGTACTATGGTGACTTACAATATACGTACCAACTTTCAGGTTAATCGAACAAAGCCTTTAGACGCTAGCGTGTTCACAAACATACACACATACACACATACACACATACACACATACACACACACATACATACATCATCGTAAAAATAGTGAAAACGGACTCAGGGGACCTCAAAACGTATAGAAACATCAAAATCTCGAATTCGGATTTTTGACATGATTACAATACTTTCCTCACTATAGTGTTCGGAAAGTAAAAATAAGCTTGGAATTGGTAGCATAAATTAAAATCATGAGAAATTAAAAATTATTCTTCATTTATACACATTAACAAAATTTTAAATAAAGAGAATCAAATCAGGTATCCTGAAAATATTTCTGAGACTGAATCTAGAGAATGAATTGTGGCTCTATGTAATCCAAGTTCCATGTAATCTTTATAAATTCTATAAGATTTATTAACATTAAATAAAGCATATAAATGTATGGCGTATAACAGCATTTTATGTCATTTTCAAGTTTATAGTTTAATAATCTTGATATGAAAAGTGCCAATTAATCAAGCGTATAGGGGAGCGTTTGGCTAGTTGTCACAAGGGTAAAAAGTAACGCACAATTTACGAAATAGTTTGTAACATTTGTGTTTAACTATTTTTATAAACATAACTCTTATGACACGCTTTATAATGTAAGCACAATCGGTGCTCCAAAAAATGGTTAATGAGAGGTTCCGTATATGTGCTTTAATTTAGCTAGTTATGGGGAAAAAAATATTTCGTAAATTTTGATTAAAGGTATGTTAATTTATACTTTAAAAAATGTTTATACCTATTTATTTAGTCTGTGTATTGAGTTATAAAATGCATATTTAATTTTTTGTAAAAATCGTTATAAATATTTTTTTATAAATAAAAAAATGACCAAAATCGTACGATGGGGCAAGTTGAAAAAAATTTTGGAGTAAGTTGTAACATGTTAGGGGAATGGCTTGTAGCGATGTTTACAGCCAGAGCTCGAAGTCTCCATCCATTTTCAGGAAACTTTCAAAAATGAAAAATTTTTGGCTTCTTTGCCATTACTACAGAAATATTTATACAGAATTATTTTCTGTGTTTTTATATTATAGTGCCGTGATTATTTAATCACGAATTATAATCACGATTTAATCACGAATTGGAGAATATTGCATAAAAACAATAGTAGGACAAAAAAAAAAAAAAAAAAAAAAAAAAAAACAGGCTTTTCTCATCAATGAGAGTATCCTGAAAAAAAGGCGGAGAATTCGAGCTTTGCTAAACCATAGCCTCCTAAACTAGATGCCTTCCGCGTGACTCGGAAACTTGGCGGTAGACAGCGCTACCTGGTACAGATTGCGCGACCTTTTTTATTTAACAGCCATCAAAAAATTTTTAAAGTGAGATTTGATATACATAAAAGGCGCACAGAATCGAAGAAACGTCGATTAGATATATCATATATCACTTCTTAAAATTATCGGAAATAGTTGAATAAAAATGTCGTTCAGTGCAGTACCAGGTGGTGCTGTCTACCGCTTGAACTGTTGCCAAGTTTTCGAGCCATGCGGAAGGCATCTAATTTAGGAGGCTATGACTAAACCCTCTCTGTGGCAGAAGAATGGATGTAATACTTAATTTGCAAATTGTGAGCACACATTAAATGCATGAGAGCAAAAAATATCATTTGCTTGAATTAATTTCAACTCTGATTAATATTGACTTCTATGTTGATTTTATTTTTATTTTTATCTTTAATTTACTATAATCCATTTGATATAATTCATTGTTACTATACCAAGAAGGTTATAATTTAATATTAGTTATTAATTGCCTTTTTTATTAAATAATTATATGATTAATAACAATAAGCATTTTAAAATATTGTCGTTTTTATTGTTAGGGTTCCTTTTGTATCCGTTACAATTTGCCCCACATGTGTTACAATTAGTCCCAAATCCAGGGCAAATTGTAACAGGCAAATAACTTTAAAAATATATTTTTTGTAGTAAAACTAGCAACATTAACGAACGTTTTTTTTTATGAATATGATAGATGATTATGTATGCTATGGAAAACAGCAAGTATAAGCAGGAAAACGTAAATAAATTTCACAATATATTTAATTTTCTAAAAACTGTTAAAACCTGCCTCACGCTCCCCTACTATAAGAAATGCTATTTATAAGTAGTGAAATATGCAAATATTTTACGTATTTATTTAATTTCATATTAAATTATATTGTAAATCACATTTATTTATTTTATTATTATTTATTTTGAATTGTTATTCATTTATCAGGAATGTATGCTTAAAATATATAAGGAAAGATTAAATTTTATATATACCAGGCACACATTCACGAAAGTCTTTCCAATTTTTAAATACATTTCAGTATTCCCAAACTAATGTTTAAGGAATAAAAAAATAGGTCTGTCTCGTGTTATCTATACGTAACCTCCGAACAAGTAACGTCACAACAAACATCGTTTTCTTAACAATAGTCTTGTAAACAAACAACTTTTGCCAGAAGATAAACAGCTGTATATATTTTTTTATCTTTCGTCATAGGTGTAAATAATTATAGTGATTGATGATAATTTATCTATAGTAAAGTAAGAGGATATCTGAGTAGTTGTAGAGAATGCTTTTTAATTTGTTATAATGTATATATGGAATGTAATTATCAAAACAAAACACATTTAAAAAAAAAGAAACGAAAGATAAGTGAAATATTACCATAACTTACTCAATGATTGTATCTCTTTAGCTTTGCAGTACTTATTATTATTTTGTTTTTCGCCTGCAGTTAAATTAATATACTTATTTTGTAGCTAATCTGTTTTTATATATCAAAGTACATAAAAGAAATAGGATATGAATTTTTAAATGGTGACGTTTAATTAATAGCCAAAATTAAAATTTTCGTATTAGACACAGGATCAACAATACAGGTACACGGTACAAACTGCATCGTCAACGTATGTATGTCGGAGAAAACTCATTCATTTTAAATGGCGATTAAAAAGTTTTTGATTATTTTAAAGAACATATTTTACAAATTTAGTTATTTCTTTAAAAGTCTTATTCCGGTATTTTGAATTAAAATTCACTGGTATTTCAAAAAGAATGGGAAATATATTAAGATAAACTCATAACTATTAAAAAAGGAAAAACGTACTATATATAGAACAGCTTGAAAAATGATTATAATTAGAATGCAATACAGAATGTTAAAAATTACGTTACTGCAACATTTTTATTTACTTATTTATTTTTTTAAGTGGCTTTCATTTAAATCCTAAATAAATATTACATAAAAATAAAAATAAAAATTTATTACGATGTTCATAGACTCCTTAACTTACAAATTATTTGCCTATTTGTAAGCAATAAAGGAAAATCGAATTAAATATTCATATAAGTTAGGTATACAAAGAATTCAATCTTTTCTAAATAAACTGATAGATATTAAATAATTTTCTTTGAACTGGCGTAATGCAATAGGTTATTAGCAGTATAATAAAGAAAATTGCGATTTAAATTTATATATAGGCATGGAAAGTTTTACTGTATCATACTGTACAGAAGCTGGAAATGTCCATATTTTATAAAACCCAGCATGTTTATAATACAGCAAGTTTTAACCATTAAAAAAAACTAAATTTTTATACGATATGTTTTAGCTAAATATAGGTAACAGGACGAAAAACGTACAAAAATTAAGTATTTGATGTTTTTCTTTAAATTTTGTTAAATGATATTGAAAAAAATCCGTTTAAAATAACCCTTTTCGATTTTTTCTAAATTCTAAAGTATCCAAAATAAACTTTCCTAGTTATCTATTTTTACTTTTCCGACATACTATGTAAGAAATTTTTTACAATCATGTATTACGAAGTGGATTTTGCATCGCGCATAACTTAAAAACCAATAGTTGTAGAATGTTTAAATTTATATTTGTGACTTTCTTGACGTCTAGTTATACACCTCGAATCTGGTGTTGACCCGAGCTCCACTTTTAGAGATATATAAGATTTTACAAGATTTTTCTTGATGTATGTATGGGTGTGTGTGTGTATGTGAGTGAGTGAACACGATAGCGTCTAAACACTTTGTTCGAATGAACTGAAAGTTGGTACGTACGACCACCGTCGCACGAGCTGTATAGATTTTAGTGAATCGTTAGCATTTATAGTTTTTTTACAGAGACACACAACACAAAAAAAGGAATTCTTTGTCATTATGGTCTTAGGGCTCAAATTCTTTTAAGTGCGATAATGTCTAAACGACTTATTCAAATAAACTGAAAATTTATACATGTTATAGGTCACTATTGCACGAATTGCACAGATTTTTATGAATCTAGCACTCACAGATTTTTACAAGGATGAAAAAAAAAAAAAATTCTTTATCCTTATGGTCTATGGACTCAAATTATTTAAAGAGCGATATTGTCTAATCACCTCATTCAAATGAAGTGAAAATGTATTATGTTGCAGGTCATCGTCGCACGAACTGTATTGATTTAAATCTAACACTTATTTTTTTATTTTATTTTATTTATTTTTGTTTTTTTATAGGACACAACTCAAAATTCTTTACCATTATGGCCTATCGATTGAAATTACTTAAAGTGCGATAGCGTTTAAATACCTTATTCGATTGAGCTAAAAATTCATATGCATATTATAAATCATCGTCGCACAAAGTGTAAGGATTTTGGTGAATCTAGCCTTTATAGAATTTAAAGGGACGCAACGAAAATTTTCTTATCATTATGAGTTATAGGCTCAAACAGTTGAAGCGTAATAACGTTAATCGCGTTATTCGACGAGCGGATTGATTTTAGACATTTTTTACTTTAATTTATTTAAAAAAACGTTAATTACTTAATGTTCGGAAAGTCAAGCTGAATTACTTCAGATTTTTAAAATTGAATACGCTTTACGTGAGCATTGATTCTTAACGAAATGTAAGAAATATTATTATACGAATTATTTCTTATACTGCTTAGGTAGCAGTTTAAGAAGTTTAATATAAAAATGTTTTTTTTCCACATCTTAGAATCCCCCCCCCACACACACACACAGATACAGACTGTAAAAAGAGTCTAAAGAAACCTTTGTAAAGCATACCGAAAAAAACCTGTAATTTTCTATTATTTTCCTCATAATTATGGTTAAAATAAAGGGTTTGTTTACAGTTTTTTTCTATTTTTTCCTAATTCTTTGAATATATTAGAGTTTATTTTTAAACTGAAAAACAAACAGTTTTTTCTATCTTAAAATTGTTTTTAAAATTATTGTTGAACAGTTTATATATTTTCTTAAAGATAATGTAGTGTTTTCCAGACTACACAAAAACAATTGTGTCATTCATTCAGCTCAAATTTTCTATTTAGTTATTTAATAATAAATATATATATATATATATATAAATGTTCCCATTCTTCTTTAAATAAATTACATAAAGTTTAATGTGTTATGTAATGAAACTGATTTTAAAGGTTGTGTGTAAATTTTATTTAGTTTTCACTTTTTAAATTTTACATTTCTTTAATGTAAATTATCCCTTTTTCACAATATATGTTTGTTTATATACATAATTCGGAGAATAACGATACTTTTTGATATTACAGCAATATGAAAAAGTAATAGGAAATGCAAAACTAATTCCAGTCAAAACAAATACTTTACTAATTTGTCAGACTCCATACCTTAGAAAATTCATATTTTCTTTCGATAAACTTATAACTAGTTTAGTTGAGAAACTAATAATTAATTACTACCAGCGAAGTTTTGTAATAAATAAATACTTCCCTTGGCAATTGTTTTGTTGTTTGCGCCTAAGTTTTAGTGTAATTTGTTACTTTTCATAATCAACGCGATACATTTCATTACAAGTTCTGAAAGTTCAAACACATGAATGACAACTTGAAAGAAGTTACAATATACGGCATTGTTTTTTAGAATAGCAGTAGTATGATGTTCCAAACTGAAGTATGGTTCAGTTTAAGAATTATGTTTTTTAATCAAGAAACTATTTTAAACATTGCAAAAATTGCATAAACAAGCGATATATTTTAATCCTTAGCTAAAAAGAAATAAATAGAACCAAGTGTAAATATCTAATAAGTAATTGGTAGAGTTGTATAGTTTCATGAAAAAAATTCTGATATTACATGTTTTGAAAACAATAATTAAATGTATTAAATCTCATTATATTCTTTTAAATATTATTTTGAGATACATATCTTTCTTTAAATATTTATTAAAAATTTACATAAGTTAATTTTTTCCCATAAGTTGCTTAAAAAAAAAAAAAAAAAAAAAAAAAAAAAATCCGTATTATATTTAAATAAAAAGAATTACCCATTTTAATTTAGTTACTTGTAACACTTTTTGAACAAAAATAAATAATTATAATGAAATTAGTTTTAGCCTAGATTCATTAAGACACTATTTTGCAACGTACTTTAAGCTATATAATGTACTGTTATGCAACATATGTATTACGTTTTTATTTATCTATTTATTTATTTTATTTATTTATTTATTTTATTTTATTTATTTATTTATTTACTTTTTGTGGATTTCGTGAATTCTATCTATTTTTAAATTTACGCATCGCGCATTAAATGTTAAATATGCATGACAAAATATAGGTATGCAAATAATCAATCCATTATTACAGCAATAATTTTACTTTATTGAAAATATTTCCAATATTACTGAAAACGTCATTAAAATTGTTTTTCTCATGATGTGTTTTTAATTTTCTGCGTATAAGAAAACTAATTTAAAAGAAAAAATGAATAATATATTTCAACTTATAACCTTTCCACTTTTGTTTTTATATTTAGAGTATAGCTGATACAGTCATTAAATTTATCTAGATGCAGAAAATAATAATAATAATAAATAATAAATAAATAAATAAATAAAATATCAAAAAAGCAGAAAGAAGAAAAAAAATTTACTTGTTTCTTAATTTGTTAGATTCTAAAATTTCTCTGTATGTCTAAAAATTTTATATAAAGAAACATTCACTTAATGAAAACAAAGCACGTTATGAATATAAAATCTTGGCTTGACGCAGGATAGATACAGCAAAGTGAAATTAATTTCACTTTGCTGTATCTGTCCTACATCAAGTTCTTTATCTGTTCTGTGCTTCGAAATTACAGTAAGCAAAATTGATTATTATTATCAATTTAGATTTTATGACATTGAGTTAAATTTAATTTGTTGCATAAAACATTTTATATGATTTACAGGTATACGAACCAGTTTGACAGAGTTCATTTAATAAGTTGGTTGCTTGGTTGGGCTTTACGTAGCACTAGTGCTGCGCAGATGGGGAAATGGCGACGGTCTGGGACACACCCCTAGGGGTGGTCCGGAGACATGCCTTCGCAATTTTGATCCTCCACGGAAGGGATGGCTCTCCCGCTTCAGTAACCCCCAAAGGTATAATTTTTTATGGGAACATGGAAGACATCGCGGCCACGACGGATTTTACGTGCACCAGCCACCAGTAGTGTACACGACGGTCTTTGGCCGGCTCGAGTACCGAACCCGCAATCTTCCAATTACGAGGCCGGCGCTCTACCGACTGGGCTACCGCGGCCCAAACATTTAATATTAATTTAAATATGTGACAGAGATATTTCTGGTCGGAACTCAAATCCTTAAAACCAATATCGAGCAAAGTAATTTTTAATTGTACCAAATAACTTACGAATCTTAACAATTTGTTAAACATTTTCCTCTCGGACTGCTAAAAGAAACAGGTCTAGAATTTGAAGCATCGAGGTGAAGGTCAACTGCAATTCATTAATGAAGTTAACATACCACTGTTTGTGCTGGGTGTTTTAAAACATTTTCAAAAAAAGAAGTTGATCCACCAAAAATTCCAATATTTCATGCGGCACCATCACAGATAACAGTTTTAAATATTTTTATCTACAAAGGAGTTTTCCTTTCATAAATTTTAGAATTGGTGTTACTATGTCTTTCCAAGAGACACTCCCTACAGTTATTTGTACAAATATGTCGGATATGTTTTATCAACAAAATATATATGCATTTTTCTTCTATAGTTTCTTGATAAATTGACAACTTTAATTTTTTATTTTTTCAACCATCAAATTTCATTTAAATAATTTCTGAGTTGCGAGTTGAACGTTGACGGTATTTCACCATTTTTCGAAAAAATATTCTTATGTCTATGTTACCACCGCCTTATTTTCTGACGTTATAACAATTACATGCGGCAAGATAGCACTTACTAGATAAGCTCCTGCTTTATTGGAAATCTCTACGGTCACAAGCTCTAGGAAAAGGCGGTACATTTTATGAAAAACCTAATTTCACTGAAACCTTTGAATTTTATGGATTTTCGAAAGGGAACTATTATACTAACAAGTGAAAAGTCATAAATTTTCTTCTAATCTGAGAGAGTTAAATGTTACATTAAATATATAATATTTGTTTTACTGTTAAGTAATATTCTAAACTTTACATTTTTGTACTTGAAAATAAAATTTTGCTTTATATATATACATTTTAGTTTTATTTTTAATTTTTTTAATCTACGATTTTGAACAAAATTTCGAATTTTAAGTCCATTCTGGTGGTTCTTAATATTTCTCAGTTTGTCTATAAATGTTTTTGGTAATTATGTAATCATGTGACAACTTTTTATCAACTTTACACGATTTGACCATTTTTAGAAATGTCTGTCTGCCTGTCTGTCTCTGTGTGTGTGTCTGTGGCAAAATTCTGTGGCAACTGTATCTCAGGTACTACTATACAGAATTTCATACAAATTTGTTTGTAGTTACACATTGACATAAATTAGTGCCTATCAGCTTTTCGTAAAAATTGTTCAACAGCTTGCGCTGCCATCTTGCTTTTTTCAAATTGTTAACATGGTGGATTAAGAAAAATTTTTGTATAAATGTGCATAAACAGAATTATTTTTTAATAATCATTATGAAATTTAAAAGAATTATTTGTAATATGACAACAACAACTGAGAAAAAAAAATTGTGTATGTAGGAGCCTCGCCCCCCACCCCCCTCAAGGGGAGTAAAGTTTGATGATGGGTATCTTTCGAAAGAGCTCACCAATACCTTTAAAACGAATGGTTGAAGCATCGATCTTCAATAATTTAAAATAAGATTATCAATTTTTTTTCATTTTTAACAAAAGAAAAAATAAATAAATAATGTAATATTGAGAATAAAATTGACTTTTTTTGGATATTTAGTGTTATACTACTTCTCTAATATGGAAATCATCTGCATTATCATAGAAGATAATTTTTTTTTTTTTTTTTTTTTTTTTTTTTTAATAATAATTTTAATAAATTATTTTTACTGAGTGAATTTGTATAGGAAAATATAGAAGAAAGTCATGTAGTGGCCACAACATACTAGTTTTATTTATTTATTTATTTTTTTTTTTTAAACTAATTTTTATACTATTTTTCGCAACTTTTCTTTGAGTTGTAGTTTAAATTTTAAAGCTGGTGCCAAAAAAAAAAAAATTTTTTTTTCATTTCATTTAGTTAGCTTATATATATATATTTACGAGTGAAATAAAAAAATAATTAATCTATTGTGTCACTCACACGACTTACCCTGAAATTTAATTCTATAAATACAGGTTGCAGATTAAAAGGTAAGATAACGAGTACTGTTATGAAAACTTGTTAAATAATTCAAAATAGGCATCGGAAGAGTTTTATATGATAATTAGTTCTGTGTGATGGGGGATACCGCCCCCCTCAATCCCCATTTCTTTAATGGACCTAAATTTATATAGAATTTAATTCGGTTATTAAAAAACAATTTATTAAAATAAAATTTAAGTAAAACATCATTTTTTGAAGTTAGAAGCTTTTTATTGTGAAGCCTTAAAAAGCATAAAATAAAATTTATTCTGGCAAAGACATGTTCCAAAGAAATTAAAGTTTCAACACTAAGAAAATTTTAGAGAAAAATATAGGTACTTTCCTTTTGCAAGAGACGAAAATTTTTTTAATGTTCAAAATATTTTAAAAAGCTTTCGAGACCAATATTCTTAGTTATTAGTTTTTCTATAATCATTCGTTAGGCCAGAAATTTCAAATGTCTCGAAAGCTTTTTAAAATATTTTGAACATTAAAAAATTTTCATCTCTTGCAAAAGGAAAGTACCTATATTTTTCTCTAACATTTTCTTAGTGTTGAAACTTTCATTTCTTTGTAGCATGTCTTTGCCAGAATAAATTTTATTTTATGCTTTTTAGGGCTTCACAATAAAAAGCTTCTAACTTTAAAAAATGATTTTTTACTTAAATTTTATTTTGTGATTTTTAGTTACCAAAATGGAAAAAGCTTCTTAAAAAACTAATTAAAATTTCTTAGGATATTTTGTAGACAACGAAGATTTTCTTTTATCAATTGACATTCCCCCCCCCCCTTCCTGATTATTTATCTGAAAAAAAAAGTAATATATCGTCTTTCGAACACCGAATCCGGGACCATCGCGTTATTAGCATGACGCTCTAACCAATAGTCTAAGAACTGTCAAGAAAAATCATAGAACATTCTAGAAAAATCTAAAAAATACTTATACAAAAGGAATATTGTTCTCGAATGCTTTTTTAAAATATTTGGAATATTTAAAAATTTTCATGTTTTGCAAAAGTGAAATATCTATATTTTTCATTAAAATTTCCTTGTAGTTGAAACTTTTATGATTTTATAGTATGTCTCTGCAATAATAAATTTTTATTTTAGGCTATTTAGGGCTCCACAATAATAAAAAAAACTTTCAGCGTTATTTTTATTTATTTATTTTTATTTTTACTGAAATTTTTATTTTGTGCGTTTAGTAACTCAAAAAAAAAGCTTCTTTAAAAAACTATCAAAATTCCTTAGGACACTGTGTAGAAAATGAAAGATTTTCTTTTATCAATTGGCATCGTTTCTATTAATTATCGGCAAAAAAGTAACACATCGAACCCACGAGCATCGCGTTATCCCCATGACGCTCTAATCAAATGTGCTAACGAGCGACGATAAAGGCTGTTTAAATTTACATTAAAGTGGAGGCGCCTTCTTTTTGAGAATGACACAAAGACACGATGATAAAAATCCAATTTCAATAAAAATCTTCTAAAAGAATAATACATATATATATATAATATATATATATATATATATATATAACTTTTTATTTTGTGCCTTTTAGTATCTAAAAAAAATCTTCTTCAAAAATTCTTAGAATACTGTGTAGACAATGAAATATTTCCTTTTATCAATTGACATATTTTTTATTAATTATCTGCAAAATTTAACACATCGATCCTTCCGGGATGAAATGCAGCACCATGGCATTAGCAACTTGACGCTCTAACCAACTGCGCCAACAAGCGACTATAAGGACAGCTGACACTTACTTTAAAGTTGAGGTGCCTTATTTATTAGCGTGACATGAAGACGCGATAGCGAAATCCAATTTCAATAAAAAGCTTCTAAAAAAATTATTTATTTTCTTATTTATTTATTTATTTTTATTTAAATTTTTATTCTGTGCTTTTTAGTAACTAGATAAAAAGCTATTTAAAAGTCTCTTCAAAAATCATTAGGATATTGTGTACACAACGAAATATTTCCTTTTAGCCACTGACACCTTTTCTATTAATTATTTGAGAAATTAACATGATGCTCTAACCAACTGAGCCATTAAGAGATAAAGATACAATGAATTGCTTACATTTTTTTTTTTTTTTTTTTTTAGTGGAAGTGTCTTACTTTTTATCGTGGCAGAAAACGCGATGACAAATTCAGCTTCATGTAATAAAAATCAGTTGAAATGGGTGAAAATATCTTACCCGAAAAATGGAGATTTAACACATTCAGGTCTAAACTATTCCAACCGCATATCACCTGCTGGACTGAGTTTTTTTTCCTCTTTTAATACTTCCTTTTACTAAGTAACACCTTTTCTATTAAATATCGCCAAAAATTACCATATCGACCTTTCGAGGATCGAACTCATGACCGACCGTTATCAACATGATGCTCTAACCAACGGAGCTAACGAGGAATGCAATGAGTTGCTTATATTTACTTTAAAGGGGAGGCACCTTGTTTTTTGGCGTGTCACGAAGGCATGATGAGAAATTCCAATTTCAATAAAAAACTTCTAAAAAAAATATTTATTTATTTATTTTTACTTACATTTTTATTTTGTGCTTTTTGTAACTAGATGAAAAGCCGTTTAAGAAACTCTTGAAAAATTATTAGGATATTGTGTACAGCACAGCGAAATGTTTTCTTTTATTAATTGACACTTTTTCTATTAATTATTTGCAAAAAATAACACCTCGGCCCGGCGAGGATCAACACATGACTCTCGCGTTGATAACATGACGCTGTAACCAAGCTGATCCATGAACAGATACAATGAGTTGCTTACATTTTTTTTTTTTTTAATAAATATATAATGGCAGCGTCTTGGTTTTTTACCGTGACAAAAAGCCGATAACAAATCCAGTTTCATATAATAGTAATATATACATATATGCAAAGCTTCTAAATTTTTTTTATTTTTATTTTTATTTATTTATTTATTTTTTTTTTTTACGTATTTTTTTTACTTAAAGCATTTTATTTTGTGCTTTTTTAATATCTAAAATGTTTTGTGTTTTCCAATATCTAAAAAAAAAAAAAAAAAAAATGCTTCTTAAAAAAAAACTCAAAAACTCCTTATTGTAAGCAACGAAAAATTTTCTTGTATCAATTGACACCTTTTCTACTAATCATATTGAAAAATTTTTACGCTAGACCTTCCGGAGATCAAACTCACAACCATTGCCCTACTAACGGGACGCTCTTACCAACTGAGCCACAGAGCGACAAACGAAACAGCTTATATTTACCTTAAAATGAAGGCGCCTTGCTTACTAGCGTGACACGAAGACACGATGACCAAGTCAATTTCAATTAAAAACCTTCTAATAATTAGTATTTACAAAAAATTATCTATTATGATAATGCAGACGATTTCCATATTAGAGAAGCAGTATAACACTAAATAATAATAAAAAACAAATGTTGATTTTATTCTCAATATTACATTAAAAAAATAAAAAAAAATTGTTAAAAAATCAAAAAAATTGATAACTTTATTTAAAATTATTGCAAATCGATGGTTCAACCATTGATTTTAAAGGTATTGGCGAGCTCTTTTCAAAGATACCCATCATGAAAATGTACCCCCCTCGAGTCCCCCCAGGTGGGGAGGCGAGGCTCCTACATACACAAAACTTTTTTCCCAGTTGACTATCTCTATTACAAAATATATATATTCGTTTTATTTGTTTCAGTGCAGTCTATAGATGTTAAACTCTACTTACCTGCAATTTCCCCCATAGACGTAATGTATTTGAATACTTTTGAATGTTCCTGTACACGAACCATTTGCTTCATCTCAACGAAAAGCTTACTGTAGCATTCCTATATGATACACATTTAGAATACAGAGTTTGGAATTTCTGCTACTACTTGTTCTTGAGATATGCTGATAACAGACACAAAGACAGACAGACAGACAGACAGACACACATACCATTCGCTAAAAACATGATTTTCGTATTCAGGGGACCTCAGAACATGTAAATATAACAAAAACTCCCGTTCGAAAATTTGACCCTAAATCAATACTTTCTCGACCCTATGAGTAAGAGAAAGTAAAAAATGTAAAAATTAACCTGTATCAGATATTATCAAAAATGCCTGGTAAAAGTCGCGTCATAATAGCTTTAACATTTGTAATTTTTTTGAGTTAATTAAATATTAATTTAAAATAATAATACAGTGCTATATGTAAATTTGTTTCGCAAATTATTACCATTATAACTTTTTGTAGTAAAGTACTTTCGAATCATTATCATGGTCCTCTTCAGTACTAGTAACTTCTTGTTTTCGTCTTTCCCGGTCTGTACCATCTTTGATCTCATTACTTCGTTTCAATTCGTTGATGACTGGTTGCCAGTTTTGACTCAACGTACTTTTTGCCGCTTTGACTGCAGTACTCGTGCCTACTTTGTTCGCCTGACGAAGGTTCGTGTGTTCTTTCGACTTTAAACAATTTTTGCGATTCTATTGCATTTTAAGGTGTTTATTCAAAGTTTTATAATTATTTCTTATAAATGCCAGTTCTGTGGTGCTTTCTTATTACCACATATTATTGTTTATGCAGTAAAAGTAACAATATTATGAACATATAACTTTGCAATACGCATTTAAAAAAATCTGATATGAAACAACTACACAACTTCCATAACCCACGATTACACGTATTATACGCATTGTTTTTTTTTGTTTTTGCTTTTTTTAAGTTAATATGATCAGAAGGTATTAAATTGACCTAACGAGTTATAGAAACCTAAAATTTTGCCGGTGTGAGAAACTTAATACACGAGTAAAGACATATAAAACAAAGCTTACATGGTAAGTTAAAAAATAACAGAAAAAAATGTTATTCTTTGAAACACCAATTTCGGAGATCTAAAATTAACCTACTTAAGCAGGATGTCTGTTAATTTTCCTGTAATAACCATGTAATACACGAGAAAGTATATCTAAAATTGATTTATGTGACAATTTTCAAGAAAATCGTTAGAGCCGTTTTCGAAATACAGGCTTACACCAAAACTTGACAAACTCAAATGATGATTGGAAAACAACAATTACATATGAAAGGATAAAAAAAAAAAAAAAAAAAAAAAAAGCGTTATTACATCAACTTTGAAAAAAGTCCGTACAGACGTTTTTAATGAAACGCACTTGCGAGACCTGAAATTGAGCTGTTTATAAAGGACACCTATCAGTTTTCATGAACTAATCAATTATACCAATCGAAAAGACACCTAATAGAGTGTTTATATAGCAACTTCGAAGAAAATCGTTCCAGCCGTTTTTTAGATAAGGACTTATGGTCCCACTTCCAGTTTTCGATGGGCCACTATCGGTTTTCCAATTTTCACCAAAATTTGGAAACATCATCTATACACCAAATCTGTGGCAATTCCGAAGTTTCGTTGCTTTATCTTTATTAGTTTCGGAGATATGATAGTCCGAAGATTCCGCACATATATACACACATACACACATACATATACACTGACCAATTGCCGAAAACCACTTCTTTGGATTCAGGGGACCTTAAACGTGTAAATCAGGTAAAAACAAGATAACGAATTTTTGGACCAAATACAATACGTCCATTACCTACGTTAGTAGGGTAATGAAAGTTAAAAGGAAATGTAATTTTTTAACTTAATATACCGGGTGATTCAAAAGTCGCAGAAAAAAATATAAATATATACTATTGAAAAGGTATTGATTCTAGCATTATGGATTTTTCGCTGAAAAATTACAGAATAGCATGGGGTTTTTATGTATATATATATATATATATAAATATATATATATATATATATAAGAAAAAATATTAAATGCATTTTTCAGCAACATATTGCACTGCATTCGCAGTATCCTCTCACATTTTAAACAGATCCGCCTAATCAAATGACGCTTTATTGGGAATACTGAAGATTTGCATAGGACAATTTCCGATGCGCAACGTTGAAGGTTATTGTAATGAATGACGGCCGTTATGCTGAGCATATATAGTCCTATTTACGTTGTTGAATGTACTGGACCGCTGTAAAATTTGTTTTACAATTAAACCTTCACCTGATGAAGAAAATTGAAACCAATTTGCTAATTGAAGAAGTGTCAGTGGAGGCCTCCCTGTTGAGACTTAAAAAGATTTTGGGTTCCGTCAACGTGTTATTCTGTCGCGCGATAGCGCGACAGAAACCCCGTTATTGACTTGCAATTTGCAACATATGTTCATGTGCCCCACGGATCATTTGTATAGTTTTGGGTGTGTATTTCATTTGTAGTTGGTGTACAGGGACACACCAAAATTTTTCTTATCGTTACGGCCTATGGGCAGAATTTGTATGTACCGCAATAGCGGCCGCAAAAATCCCCCGATAGACTTGCAAATTGGCACACACGTTCTGGCTTTACATAGAAGTAGCTGTATAATTTTTTATCTCTAAATTATTAATGAATTGTGTACAGGGACACGCCAAAATTCTTATCATTACGGCATATGGGGTTAATTACGTTTAAACGCATTTTAACATCATTACTTTGCAACCAACAAAAGAAATTAGCGTACATTAGTGAGATGCTTAAACTTATGTTTCCTGCAGAAAATATGTGCTCTTAAGCTTCCTAATTAATGTACTGGACCTTACAAAAGTGTTTTGACAATGTCATGTAATCATCCAAATTATGTCAAATTCCGAACAATTATTCCTGAATAACGTATAATAAACTGAATAGTTTTTACTGGTGTATAAAATATTTATGGTTCGTTTACAGAGGCACACAAAATAATTTCTTGACATTAGAGCCTATGGACATTTTTTTTATTTAAACGCACTTTAATGCATTTATGCTGCATTGAACGTAATGGAATTAACATAAATCGTAAAGATGCTTAAAAGCATGTTTACTCTTAAAAAAAAGTGTGTGTACACTGAATAATTTATTTATGGGACCCCACAAAAAAAATTCCGATGACGTACTGTAATCATCCAAATGATGTCAAATTAGCTTGAAAAATTAATGAGTTATGATTAATTAGGTGTATTCTGATTATTGGCGTATATAATAACTGTGGCTTCTTTCGGGATTCATAAAATAATGTTGTACTATTACGGTCTACAGTCAGTATTTCTTAAAACTGTATTTTAGCATGGTTACACCCCATTAAATATAATGGGATTTTATTAGAATTTTAAAAGCATGTTTTTCTGTTTAAAAGTGTGGGTATAGAATTGGTAATTAGTTTACAGGGTTACAAAAACTAATTCCGATATGCTATGTAATCTTTTTGCAAGAAATTCGGTACAAATATTTATGAATTTCAGGGAAATACTACAAGATTGTCAGTTTTGAAAAATGCATATATATGATATGCAGACAGGTATATAAAGAGAGATAGAGTGTGTGTGTGGGGGGGGGGAGGTTGAGGGGATCGCCAGCCTCCTTCAAGAACGTACCGGTTTATGTACCAAGTGAATTGAATTAATATGTATATTATATAATAAAGAATAAATAAACAGGGCCTGTTGTATAATATGTGATGAAAATAAGACGTTGAGGCTCCTCATTTGCAGATATATTTGCTAATAAATATTTGCTAGTAAATATTTTGTTACTTAAAAAAATCCCATATCTTTCTGTGAATTTCAGTGAAAATCTCATAGTGCTACTGTTAATACTTTTTGAATAATAAAATTATTATTTTTTCTGTGACTTTTGGATCACCTCGTATATAATTATTTTGAGCTATCTTATTATTATTATTTTTTTTTTAGTATGTCTTTAAACAAAAATGATTTAATTAATATTTTTCGTACAAAATATTTGGAATACATTTCTATTTAACTTTGCGATTGAATTTCGCTTGAAGAAAATTATCTAAAGGGAAAAAAATCATGGAACGTAAACATTATAACTTCTAACATTCCAAACACAATAAAATAAATATTCTAACAAAACAAATTTCAAGTTATTTTTCCTGTTCTAAAAATGTTTTCTACGTATGTAAAGGAAACAACAAATTTTTATAGCAAATTTTTGCAACAGCAAAATACTAAAGTACATATTTGTATCTAAGAAAAAGACGCGAAAAATAAATGTTCTGTAAATAATCCGAAATATAGATTTATTTGTCTATGTATTTGTTTAACAAATTTGGAATAAAATTACACTTGGCTAGAAATATGAGTGTATGTTAAAGGTAGTAAAACACCAGTAAGTCTTTCCAAAGTAAACTTTATGCTTTTTGTTCTTTCTTTACGATTTTCTCAAGATTTCAAACAAAAGATAAACTGCAACGTTTTTGTTTTTGAGCTAAAAAAGCTGTAATAAGGGAATTCGTATGTAATAATATTTATAACGATTTAGAAAATAGAAAATATTTTAATTACACTTAATTAAAAACCATTTAATATAGACTGAAGAAAACTAATTCAATTATACATTTTTAGCATTTAAAGTTTTGTCTCTCATTTCAATTGATAAAATATACAAGCGTTTATCATTATTTGTATCGTTTGCAGAAGCCGAATAATTTAGGTAGACAAATAATGTACGAGTGTAATAAAAATTTCCTTTTACTCGTCCACTTTTTGTTTTACTAAATTAATCTATTTTTTTGGTTACAACTAATTTGTATCATTTCCATATCGTTAACGTTTTTTTTTTTTTCCTGCGTGTGTGCGTATTTTGATAGATTTTATTGTATAATATTTTTAAATAATTTAATGTCTTAAACGTATATACAATCGGTAACAAAAGTGTCCGAACACTAGCAAAAATTCCTATGTAAAAAAAGTACACTTCATACGGTTTTGTTAAATAAATCCTTATAGAATCCTGTTCTTAGTCAGTGTAAGAACATGATTTGATAAGGATTTATTTAAGCAAACCGTATGAAGTGTACTTATTTTACATTTTTTCCTTGATTGAGCACAGTAAAATATGCAGAGAATTTTAAAATCGGAATTTAAGAAAACTCGCTTTATATTATCGGTTCCTTTTTCTTTATTTTAAATCCATTTTTCCAATCTTGCTTATTTTATCTGTCTGTTATCTTGAGTTACTACGTATTTTGCCATGATAATTCGAACAAATAGTTACTTTTTGAAAAAATTTCATCTCCTTGGCATGAACTCGGAACTGATAAATAGCACGAATTTAGCAAATAACACTAGCCATCTAGCTATCTATCTAAACAAATTAAATAATATTATAAAAATTGTAAGATTGTACTCGCGTACATTTAGTTAATAATAAGATTGTTTTAGTCGACAATCTCAAATTACTTAAACGTGTAAAATGGATCGTTTTATAAAACGAGTGAAACCTATCAATCTTCTGATAAACGAGAGTTGGAAAATAAGTGTAAAAGATATGAGATTTTTACTTTGCACTTCGTTATCATAAAATATTTTTAGAGCTTTTTGCAGCATATTTTATACATAAAAAAAAAAAAAACTAGGAAATTATTTATAGTTATTTTATTGCAGTTTAAATTTTATTAAGGATTGTTATCATGTAGCACAATGCTTTTAGAAATGCTTTTTAAATAAATTTACATGTTAATATTAATAAATATGAATAAAAAAAATTAAAGATCCAAATTTAAATAGACATTTTTATTAAATAGTGCATTTCTTGATCAAAATATTAAAAATTTTAAGTTTATATTTAATAAATCATCATACCTATGAAATTTTCTATCTGCTGCAGAGATTTGCATTAGTAAATTATGTTACAGTAATATCTTGTTACAACAAATTTCAGTGCACTACGGATTAAATTCGTCATTTTGAAAATTTTGTTAACGTGTAATACCAATAAAGCGTCTTCAAAAATTTGAATAATAATTTGCAAATATCAATGTCAATCCAGCAGAATTTTTAAATGGAGTTGTGTAATAACAGCATATCAAATTACAAAATTTGAAAGAAATTTGCTTTTAAAAACTTACAACTCAATTGATTAATTACAGTCATTTGCAAATGTTTTAGACCACCCATAGAAAAATTTGATTTATTGGAATTCCGTAAAAATAGCATACGTATTTTACATATAAAAGAACAAGATAGACTGTACATGGTTATTTAATGTTTATAAAGTCAGTATTTTGTAAGTCCTTTGTTTTTAATAACTCGAGCAATCCTCTTAGGCATGCTATAAATAAGACTTACTTGCAGAAAGCTTTAGAAATGTCATTGCACCAGACATGCTTTATTGGTTGAACAAGTGCCGTAGCAGTGAATTGTTGCTTTTCGGCAACTTTATTTTTCACAATACACCACATATTCTCTATTGTATTCCAATCTGGGCTGTTACCTGGCCGGTCAAGCACTTTGATTTTATCTCAGATATTTCTTGATAGTCTTTGCCCCGTGACATGTAGCCTCATCATGTATGAAAATTGAACATTACGAATACGCATGTGAAGCTTCAACTTCTAACGTAACAAATTAAGGTATCCCTTTCCGTTCATAATGGTTTTAGGTGGTACAACATACAGACTATCACTACCGGACACAGACGTTACACCCCATATCATTTGGCTTGGAGGATTTTTCACAGTTTGAATCGTATATATTTCATAATATCTTTTTCCTCTTGAGCAGCGAACACTTGTAGCACGTGCAGAAAATTGCTGCGCACTTGACTCATCCGAAAATAAGACCCTACTCTACTGATGTACTGTCCAATTCTGATATTGCCTCGTGAAAGTCAATAGTTTCTTTTTCATGCTTGGAGTAAGTCGAGGTTTCCTTGTAGGTTTATGGGATGATAAATCAAAACCTTTGGCCAAATGCCTTGAAATAGTACTCAAACTGACGTTGGTGCCTTTTGCAGCCACAGAATGTCTAATCGTATTCCAGGAGGTTCTTGGATCTTGTAGGACCATCCTCCTTATCACATGATCATCACGTGCAATTGTCTTTCTAGGACGACCGCTTCTTTTAAGGTCCACAAATTTTCCACAAATTTTTAATTTACCAATAGCTTGATGCACAGCTGTCTTGCTGTATTTACTCTCGAACTTATTTGACATTCAGAATATATCCAATTTTATGCAGGGTCAATATTTCTGAAATTTTTGTAACAGTAAGTGAAGGTATTTTACCCATTACAATAATTACACAGCAACACTGTATACAACAAAATCCAATAAACAACTGGCGATAAACGTGCTATTCACTTTTCTTTATAGAAGTAGAATGCGTCTGATGCAATTAGCACATGAAATGATGCAAAAATCTTCGCAAATGATGAAATGTGTTAAAATACTAAAAATCGGCTATAGGTCTTAAACATTTGCAAATGTCTATAACATAAAGACCTGTTATTAATGTTTGAAATATACATACATATATATTAATACAAAGAAATACAGTTCTAATAAATTTAATATTTCGCATATTTGCTTATAATAAAAGACGATGATGATGATGTGTGTGTAGGTCCGCCGCTTCGTATGAAAATGGCTGATTACAGAACTACAGAATTTTGCATGGAGGCCCGTTTTGACGTCCCCTGATGTACAACGAAGTACGATTTCATAATTTTTGATTAACGTTTTAAAAATTCATTAAATGAGTTTGTTGAATTATCGAATCTGGAGTTAGAAACGTAAATGTAAAATACCTTTCCATGGTGCATTAGCTCAGTTGTTTAGAACGTCATGTTAATAACGCAAAGTTTGTAGGTTCGATCTTCCAAGGGCAAATATCTTAATTTTTTCAGATAATTAATAGAGAAGGTGTCAAATCATAAAAGAAAATCATTCATTGCTTTCACAGTATACCAAATTGTATGGATGACGAGAAAGTAAAAGACAAACAAACAAAAAAAAAAAAAAATGTTAGAAGTGTATTGGTCGGTTTGTAAGCAAACGACTAATTCCAAAGTGCTACAAAATTTAGCATGGAGGTCCATTTTGACCTTTCCTGATCATTTCGAAGCCCGAATTTTGAACTTTTGATTAGTTTTATTAAAATAATTAAACTTTTTGCAGCTGAGGAGATTTCTGTTGCTTCCATCTGCTGTCATAAAGCGAAGATGATAATCTGTCCGAGAAATGTCTGCCTGACAAACGTAGTTTTTTAATCCTAGTAGTGCCATTTATCGTCCATTTAGCACCTAAATTGTAATATCCGGTTAAGACACAAATGCAAGAAGTGGGGACACGAAACCGATATATCTTACGCATAGGAGACGCTGCCGGGGGTAGAGGCGTGACATTCGATATACAAGGCCAATGCTTTCTTTCCCCCCTACCTTATTGACGTCATCAAACTTGGGGTCAGAGCCGGAGCTACTAGAGGGTAGCTCGCTGGCTCGCTTCCGTCAGAGGTCAGAAAAGCGCGTAGTTTAAAAACTTCTACACGTGCAAATAAAGCTTTTTTTTTTAATTTTCAAGGAAATTTTTTAAACAACTGTCCATATTTTTGCATACATTTTAAAGATGTTTCAAATTGTTCCATTTTGTAAGGATGAATACAAAAATTGTCCAAAAGTTTCAGTGTTTCACACAAAAAAAAGAAAGATTTACGACCAAAAGGGCTATTTATTTCAAAGGATTTAAGGATTTATTTCAAATTTATTTAAGGATTTATTTCTAATTAAAACAGCAAAGCAAGTTTATTTTTCTGTTTCACTTATAACAGTTTCGCAAACTTTTTTCTTAACTTATCAATATAATAATGAGGAAAGTTTTACACCTGATATATCCATTAAAATAGTTACATATAAAATGCAAATAATAATAATTATCAATTTATGTCCAAGTACACTTAAAATTTAGGGAGTTGTTTAAAGTACTTTTAATCATTAATAGCATAACATTTAAAAAAATAAATAAGAATTTATTATTATTATTATTATTATTGTCTATATATTTACACTACAAATAAGCAATTTGCACATCATTTTAATGTGCTTTTTGACAGGATAAAATGTGATATTTTCATAAATATATTTGGTTAATTCATATTTAATTATATATATGTGTGCGTGTATATAAATAATACTACAAACAAATAAATTTCATTTGATTTATTATTATTATTATTATTATGTTTTTACTAAAATATGCTTTTAAATAAAAATTCACAAAGATTTGTATCATTATATATGTACAGTACACACTATGAATAAGCAAATTACTGTTGAATTATAATTATTTTATTTTATTTATCCAGGATGTAATTAAAATTAATATCTTTATTAGCATTTTTAAAAAAAATTATAATGTAACATTTAATTTTTCCCCCTTTTTTATAATACTCCTACATTAAAGAAATGCTACAAATACACAAATTGTATCTGCTTTTATATTATTTTATTTCGTTAAATAATGAATAGTGAGTTTTCCCCTTTATCCCTTTGTTCTATACTTACGAATATAAATTACCGCACATAAGCAACATGTTCAATTTATTTTTTAATAATTCATAGCTCAAATAATAGAAATTACTCTAACATTATAAACTTGGACTTGATTTCTTCAAATCCTTTTATTTCAAAAGAAAATAATAAAAATTACTAATTTAATACTCTTTTAAAACCTTTATTTATTTATTTATTTATTTTTATACTTAAGTTTTATAGAGCATTCTATAAAACTGGAAATATTTAGCTTTAATTGGTCTCGATCATCAACTTCTTTCTAGTTTCATACATATTACATACATTACCAACATTACTGATATTTGTTTACACAGTTTATATTCAATTTTTATTTGTATACATACTGATTATTTTCAGTGTATGTATAATATACTGAAAATCAGATATTCAATTTTCAAATGAATGTATATTAATTAAAACTGCAGTTGCAAAGTAATATTTTTTCATATAATTTATGTTAATGAGTAATTTAAGTGAAATTTTGGAAAAATATACACAATGTTTACTTTCTGCATAATTCACATTTTAAAAGATAAATTTTGAGGATTGTTTAAAATATACTAGTAATTTTAAGTAAATCATGGATACTACAGTAAAGAATTATAATATCCATTATATTATAATATTGTTATTATAATATCCATTATATTATAATATAGTTATTATAATATTATATTTTTAGAAAGCCGGAACTTGCTTATGATCAAACATTAGGAAAAAAGACTTGATTAAATCAACAATATCTTAAAAGTTCTGTATTTTTTATTTTATTTTTAATGTTATATTATTAAAGATTAAAAACATTTTAAACTAATTCCTAAACTTTAAAATTTATAAGAAAAGTGGTAATTTTTTGTGTTTTATATGTAACTATTATTAATATGCATGTAACATAAAAAATTTCTGTCGTTAATATAGCGATAAGTTAAGAAAATTATTTTGTAGAATAGTTATAAGCGAGAAATTAATTTACTTTGCTGTTTTCATTTGGAATGAATATTCTTTTGATTGCTGATACCCATTTTAGTCAAATATATTTTTCTTTTAGGAAATTATACACCAAAACTTTCGGTCAGACATTAAGTGAAAATGACTGAAATAAAATCGTTATAATAAATTTAACTTACTCAAGCAATACTAAAGGAAAATTACAGTTTAATGACATCTATATAATTTTTCCTTTTTCTTTCTTTGTAAATTTAGAAAAATGAAATTTTTAAATGAAAAATAAGTACATTTGCCATTATGTGAAAAATAATCTAAAATAATACATGGTTCAAAAAATTTATTTTTCAGTAGCAAAATGAATCATTTAATAGACGTTTTTTTTAATTGCAAAACTTTGTGATAAATCTGAATTTTTTTTAATAATATTAGTTTATATTTAGATTAAAATAACTAAAAATATGTATTTTAACAAAAAACTATACATCATTTAGTTTATTTTTAGATTGAAATAGCTAAAAATATGTATTTTAACAAAATATGTATCATCAAAGGTAAACATATTTACATACATACATATGTATAGTGTAAATGAGAATATTATATTGGGAAAAGAAAAAAAAAAAAATTATCATATCAGTTAAAAAATTGTTGCGCCGTTGTTATAATCCTTTTAAATGTGTGTATGAGTACTTAATTACAAAGTACAGATAAGTTTTTAGGTTGATTTCTTTAGAAATCGACCTATTGCAATCACTTCGTTTATCTATCTATCTATCTATCTATCTATAATGAAAATTTTGTCATCACGATAACTCCTGAAATAATACTCCAAATCGAACCAAATTTGGACAGTGAACTGATCTTATAAATATCTTGGATGAGTTCGTTAACCAAATTGCTCCGACTTTTTGTTTTCAAGTGGCAGCCACTTGAATATTTCTAACCCACATTGTAAAAAGCGTATTTAAAGCAATTTTTGCTTGAATTTTTATATAAATCTAGACTACATAAGGATCTAAATGAACTTAATAAAGTGGCGGATATCTTAAGTTAAGTGGGGCCACTTGAAATCAGGCTACCACTTGAAAATTTAAAATCATGATAACTTCTGAAATAATACTCCAAATCGAACCAAATTTGGACAGCGTCTTAACTTGTGTTATGAATATCTTGGATGAGTTTCTTAACCAAGTTGCTCCACCATTTTGTTTTCAAGTGGAGACGACTTGAAATTTTCAAATTCAAATTGTAAAAAGCGTATTCCGAATTCGTTTGAATTTTGATGTATACATAGACTATATAAGTGTCTCAATGAAGTTTATTAATGAACGTATCCACCATTTTTAATAAAGTGGCGGATATGTTAAGTTAAGTAGGGCCGCTTGAAATCAGGCTACCACTTGAAAATTTAAAATCCCGATAACTTCCGAAATAATATTTCAAATCGAACCAAATTTGGACAGTGTCTTAACTTGTGTTATTATGAATATCTTGGATGAGTTTCTAGGATGAGTTCGTTAACCAAGTTGCTCCGACATTTTGTTTTCAAGTGGCAGCCACTTGAATATTTCTAACCCACATTGTAAAAAGCGTATTTAAAGCAAGATTTGCTTGAATTTTTTTGTAAATCTATACAACATAAGGATCTCAATGAACTTTTTTAATGAAATTTATCTGCCATTTTTAATAAAGTGGCGGATATCTTAAGTGGGGCCACTTGAAATCAGGCTACCACTTGAAAATTTTAAATCGCGATAACTTCCGAAATAATACTCCAAATGGAACGAAATTTGGACAGCGTCTTAACTTGTGCTATGGATACCTTAGATGAGTTTCCTAACCAAGTTGCTCCACCATTTTGTTTTCTAGTGGAGACCAATTGATATTTTCAAATTCAAATTGTAAAAAGCGTATTCTGAATTTGTTTAAATTTTGATGTATACATAGACTATATAAGTGTCTCAATGAAGTTTATTAATGAACGTATCCACCATTTTTAATAAAGTGGCGGATATGTTAAGTTAAGCGGGGCCACTTGAAATCAGGCTACCACTTGAAAATTTAAAATCACGATAACTTTCGAAATAATACTCCAAATCGAACCAAATTTGGACAGTGTCTTAACTTGTGTTATGAATAACTTGGATGAGTTTCTTAACCAAGTTGCTCCACCATTTTGTTTTCAAGTGGAGACCACTTGGAAATTTCAATTTCAAATTGTAAAAAGCGTATTCCGAATTTGTTTGAATTTTGATGTATACATAGACTATATAAGTGTTTCAATGAAATTTATTAATGAACTATGGATTTTCTCGCCAAAAATCGTCAAAAAAGTCGCCACGTGGAAAACTCGCCAAATTTGGCGCCAAATCCATTACCTGCCATATTGGAGCTTTTTAATGCGTTTTAAGGGGAAATTAGGCTATTTTAACGTTAAAACAAAATAGAAATGCAAAATATTAACATTTAATCAACTTACTAAGCCTCTTTGAAAGAATTTCTACCATAAAAAAAAAAAAAAAAAAAAAAATGAATTATTTTTAATTTGCAACAATATTTTAGATTAATTAGTTCACTGAGCACCTTTCTCTGCCATTTTCATCCAAGTGGATCGAAGTGGCAGCTACTTAATTTTTCAACACGATGACTTCTGAGATTCCGAATTCCAACTATATTTGCACAGTAGTCTTATCTCACAAATGCATTTGACATATTTGTCAACTTGGCCCACCATCTTGTTTCCAAGCGCCGGGCCACTTGAAAAGTTTAAATTCACATAAAAAGGTATTTATGAACCAATTTGCTTAAAACTCCATATGTAGATAGCCTACATCAATATTTCTACTAATTCGTTTATAATTTGTAGCCGCCATTTTGAAACAAATGTATGAAAGAATACTTAAGTACAAAGTACAGATATTCTTGTGATATCAGCTAAATCAAGAGTTATTTTAATTTTCGTATAACCCCAAGTCTACTGACGTCATCGAGGGTTGAAGTAGCTTTGTGTTTCGAGGGTTACTGTAGAGGGGACACAAACCGACGTTTCAAGCGATTTCAATGGATCCATTTTATCTCTTACATCTAACATGATTTAAAATATAATTATTAATATTATTATTATTATTACTGAGAATTTCTTTAAATGTAGTAGTGATTTGCGACAGAAGCAAAGCCTGCTAGTTAAACAATAAATATGTACATTTTTTTTTTTTTTTTTAAATTCAATTATGTGTTTTATCGGTCAGAAAGTATTCTGGAAGAATATTATTTTTGTGCTTCATACAGTGTACAAGATGTTTATAGGGTGACGGAAGCAAGAAGCAAAGTATTCATAATCATTTAAAAAATATATATGCAATAAAAATGAAATAAAAATTTACATGATTACCAATGACACCGTATGAATGTGAATTATTTTTAAATGGGTAACATCTGATGTATATTGAAAAGTAATTCAGAATTTGATTATATTATTGTCATAAAAGATGATTTGATATCCATTTTATTTTAAAAGTTCTTAGAAAATAAACTTAATATACTATTAAAAAGCAATGAAAAAAAAGCGGATTTTTATTTAACAAAGAAAAAATATATTTTACTAAAAGAACAGCAATAATTTCTGTTTGTTTCCATTCTGTACAAATTAATAAGCCAACATCAAATATTGCAGCATTTCATTTTAAAAGAAAAGAGATGTTTTTAGCATAAAATTTATGGAACTCATATTTAGTGCGCATATTTTGAAGAAGAAAATATGAAAAATGAAAGAAAATATTGAGATATATCTTCCAATTCAGTGAAAAATTCCGGTGAACATTATAAAAGGCCGTTACATTTATCTACCATTCGGTATTGTCAAATGCCATTACTCATTCTCATTCAATGTTCAAAAATGAAAAACGTACAATTTTGACATACCATGCATAAATCTTTCAGCACGTTATAAATAAAAAGTGTATATGAACATATGGTCTAGGTTTCATGAGTTCTATATATATACTTTCACTTATTGTTGAATATTTGTATATATAGATATATTCTTTCCATACATCCGAATTCATATTGATTATACTCGATATATTTAGTTTACATACATTTAAAACATTACTTAAATAATAAAAAATTTGTTTAAAAATATTTTGAAATTAAGAGTAATATGGCCATAAAATTCTAAATTTAATTTTTAAAAATTTCTTAAAGTGCAAAATATTATTTTAAATTAAAATTCTGTTACTTACTGCTAAATATAGTGAAGGTGACACTAAAAATCGGGCTTACAATGCCGTCAGATTTAAAAATGCAGGGGCACTATGCTTAATTTTTTAAATGAAAGTTGGGAGGGGGATCAGTTGAAGAACACAAATGGAGCATATGACACCAGCGTAACCATGTGTCATCTCCAATACTTTCTCAGTTATGACAAATAGAAAAAATACATTTTTTATATTTCTAAAATCATCCAAAATTTTTAAATTTCTTTAAACTCTAAGTGCAAAGTAACCGCATATTTCAAAAGCGCAGATTATATCCGATAATATAACAGAATGCACACTAGGATATCTGGAATTAACAGCACGTTACAAGCGCTATAACATTGTCAAAATTATAAATTGAATTCTGTTCTAATTCTGTAACATGAAATTTACAAAATACTTTCACTTTCTACCAGCTTTCAAATTCACCTAAAGTAAACAATATCGGTTCAATATTTCAGAAACCATTCAGACTGCTCTTTTCATTAAATCATTGAATCGTTTCTCAAAGTTGATATTCCTTCAATTTTTCACAAACAAAACAACCGTTTGAAAATCCGTTTGTAGGAACACTTTCTAATATGCATTTGCTTTCCAACATTTGTTCCTAACAAACAAACAGTAAATTTGTGAGTTTGTGATGACTGGAGAAACCTAACATGTCGAAATTTTGTTACTAGATAAAAATAATGCAGTAGATATGAGACTCGTATAAAATTAAACACAGACTTCTTTGGCTATCTTTAAAGCAGGTGAAAAGGTATAATCTTTCAGGCCTCTCAACGTTCCTAAAAATTTACGCTCTTTTAATACTTTCCAACAAGGATGAAAAGTATTAATGACTTCGGTTTGTCTGTCTGTCCGCGCTCTAACTCCCGTAAATATTTATGGAATTTCCTGAAACCGCATATATGTTATTTCAGTTCACTCTCGGATGTTCCCTATTGAAAATTGAGTGCGTACCTCTACTGGTTTATGTACAGTGACACCCGAAAGTATTCTAAAGCATTGTGGTCTATGGGAGGTATTTCTATAAAACATCTTTTAATACCTTTACTGTACACAAATTTTAATGAAATTGAAATTTATTATTCAAGTTCACTATCGGATGCTTCGTATGTAAAATGAAGTAAATACCAGCACTGGTTTGTGTACAGGGACACCCGAAAGTATTCCAAAGCATTGCATTCTATGAGAGATATTTTTATAAACAAAATTTTAATAACTTTACCTTGCACAAAGCTTAATAAAATTGAAATATGTAATTCATATCCACAAAAGATTCCTTTCTATAGAATATATAGCGCTTAGAATTAAATTTACAGGGTCACACAAAAATATTCAGTTACTTTAAGAAGTATTAATAAAGGTTTGCTGGAATTGCATTTTCGTTCATATTAAGTATTTTTATTACTTTCTAACAATTTTTAAGTGTGAATATTATTTCAATTTGTGTGAGTGTCTGTCTGTCCATCTGCCCATCTGATTGTTTGTCTGTCCACCGTCTAACTCCCTTAAATTCTTATAAAATTTTTCGAAGCTGATATATGTTATTCAAGTTCACTACCGGATGTTTCTTATGTAAAATGGCGTAAATACCAGCACTAATTTGCGTGCAAAGACACTCGAAAGAATTCCAAAGCATTACGTTCTATGTGAAGTATTTCTATAAACCATATTTTAATACCTTTACTGTAGACAGAACTTAATAAAATTGAAATATGTCATTCCAGTTCACTATCGAATGTTTCTTATGTAAAATGGCGTAAATACCAGCACTGGTTTGCGTGCAAGGACACTCGAAAGTATTCCAAAGCATTACGTTGTATGTGAAGTATTTCTATAAGCCAAATTTTAATAACTTTACTTTTCACAATGCTTAATGAAATTGAAATATGTTATTTATATTCACAAAAGAATGTTTGCTATAGAATATTGTATGGTAAGCATTAGATTTACAGGGACACACAAAAATATTTAGTTTCTTTAAGAGATATTAATAAAAATTTGCTGAATTGCACTTTCGTTTGGATTAAGCGTTTTTAGCGCTTTCAAACAATTTTTAAGTGTGAAAATGATTTCAATTTATGCATTTGTCTGTCCGATTGTTTATCTTTCTATCTATCTTTCTCCCGCCCCAGCGTCCGTTAATATTTTCAGAATTTTTTAAAAATTTTATATATTAGTCAAGTTCACTATGGTATTTTTCCTATTTAAAATGGCATTAATATGTCCTCTACAACTAGCTTATGTACAGGGACAACCAAAACAAAATTCCAATACATTGCGTTTTAAGTGATACAGTTTTAAAAATCGCATTTAAATATTTTTCTACTGTAAAAATTATTTAAAAAATGTATTGTTAATATTGTAACATGATATTTTGTAATATGATTAACCTTCAGATTTACTGGGCTAAACTAAAATGTTAAGTTTCATTCAGGGCTGCAATTATAATCTAACGGCTACATTTTCCTTTGTGTTAATAAGCCTTTTTAACACTTTCCATCAATGTCTAAGAGTTATTTTAAATTCAATTAGTCTATCTGTATACTTTTCAGTGCTTCTTTCTGTCTGTTGTGTGATAACGTAGGCAAAGAATATTGAAAGATATATGATATTACAAATACTTGCAGTTAGTAAGTGTTAGTAATCAATGCGTACTGCATGATATTTCGTTCTTGTTATTATATTGTCATCATTTTTTAAGCCAATAATTTTCAACATAATATTTTATCATTAAAGCATTCAAAAATATTCAACAAAAATTTCTTACTTACTGTGATAGTACTTAAACAGTATAAAAAAATGCGAATAAAATTTTCGGAACTCTGCGATGACTGATAATCAATACTACTAGAAATCTCTAATTGACCTAGATTATAAATTTTCTTTTTGAATAAATACTATCACTGGAAAAAAAATTATACCTTCAAACCCTAATCTTCACCAAATCCGTTCCACTTCAAAAATTTCCAAATCTACGCAGATAATGCAATCCTCAAAAAACCATAGTGGGGAACTTTACCTATGAAAAAAAATTATTCTTCCTAAGAATTAGATCCCCATTTCCTATTTTTGTCAATCCAAAACTCTCCGTAACTCATTGAATCTAACCATGAAATCGAACTTAAACACCATACCTTCGCAAAATCTAAGACTTCCTACGAAATTAGAAAGGTGCCTTCCAACGAAAACAAATATTTATTAAAGACTTTCAAACGGGTCTGAAGAATTTTTTTCCACTGTTATTCTGAACCTTAATATTACTTCAAACTGACTCTAGATACTTTCTTAGCAAAATATTTTCGAACTTAATAATCAAATTGATTCACGGGAAATATTTAAATTTATTTTAAATATAGTGTCATGAAAAGAAATTTTAACTGAGTTTAACACTTAGAAGCGATGTTTCAAACATATAATAATGACAATAATAAATAAAAAATAATAATTAAACACTTATAAAAAAAATTAACTAGTTAAAATGAAAGTTAAGCTTAATGCTAGCTGGCGAAATTCAAGCACGCATCTTTAGAAAAATTTGAATGGTCAAAGGTGTTGTATGATTTTAATGCTAGAGAAATCTTGCTAATTAATTTACTTTCAGTCTAATTTTAAAATGCGTAGACACGTACAGAAAAGTTTTAAACAATTAAAATACTATAATGTATACACACGCAATGCATTTTTAAATTGTAAAATTAAAAAAATAATGGAAAATTTACAATGGAAAATTTAAATTTTTAGCTGCATAATTACATTATTTTTTTTTACATATGTAATAACGCAGTTATCTAAACAGAATAAGAACATTTCTCCCGTACTAGTTAAATGCAATATAAAGCTTTGCAGGCAAGTTCGCCTCGATTACCATGTCCTAGAAAAAGGTTCACCCTAGCCACCGACATTTATTAAACAAAAGGGCCATCTGTGTTATTATTTAGTGTTCTTTAAAAGCATCGGTAGAAAAATAAGTAACTTATATAAGTGGACAATTTATATATATTCATAGATTAATGTACTTTTATACAAAAACAGCACTGACACTTCAGTTATAATCTCAAACTGCCTGTCTTAATTAACGCTTTCCAAAAATGTTGAAATTGTCGCTGTGGAAACAACTGTGGAAACTGCGGGAGCAACTGTCGCTATGTCTTCATATCCTACTCGCATGACTTGTGCATTTACAATTAAGAAAAAGCTAAGAGAGATCGCGCGGTAGGAGAGATTGCGTACATAAAGTATCGGAGGAAAGGATTAGTGTGCGAGCGCTGCTACTTCAAGCACTTCTATTACACCAATAGTGGAGGGCTGACTTGGGAGTGCATATTGATTACCAAAAATAAATTCAAAAACTGGAAACAGTCAATGGAAAGAAATTAAAACTTCTTCACACACCATAAATTTTAAATCAGCACAACCGGTTTCAAAAGGACGTAGCCTTTCTTCATCAGGTGCAAACACGTGCAACTGCCTTGGAGGCAAAAGCATATTGATTGTTTAGATCGTCTAAGATAAAACGTGGTTATTTTGTCTTGTATTCAAAAATCAATGTTTGAATTTTCAGAGAATTTCTATAGAATGGCAGTAGTACAAAATATTTTTTAAATAGAAAGACTTTTCATAGGCTACTAATTTAGACTGAAAGTACAACGCCGAAAGTTATCTATTATTGAATAAAAGAATGCGTAATCTCTTCAACCGAAATTTGTACTTTTGCTACTTAGGAGAAATTCCCCATTGATTTCGGTAGATTGCCTACTGGGAGCGATTACGCATCTTATTGGTAATGACAAGACAATGTGAATGAGTTTGTTGAATATCTAGAATTGTACTAAAAGACAACTTCGACAAGTGACTGGACTAGTTTAATTCATTCGCGTAAGCGCAACTTATTGAAAACCGTTCCTAGAGCCCGAAATAGGACATTATTCAGGAGTGACAATGATCGACAAAATTCACAATTCTGGTTGTATTTGTCTCCTGAGCGCGATCGTCGGCCTATCCCTTTTTAATATCTTACCCGTACTATCGTGCAGGTTAGACATCCACTTACATTTTTGCATCTGAAACAGTCGTATATAATAATATCAGGAAATGAACGATCAAGCTAATTAGCAAAAAGTGTAAAGTACAATTTTCAATCAACAAATGTCGGTTATAGTCCATATTTTTCTTTCAGTTTGCAAAAGCAGAAGAATGTAATGTTTTAAGGTTTAAATGTTTCGAGTCGGAAAGGGTTAAAAGAATTTTATAAAGAAAATTTTAACGTTTATGTACATCTGTTTAATTAAAAAATATTTTCAAAGTATGATGCCCAAGTTTTCAGCAAACTCTGCAGTTGTCGCACATTCTCCTAGCTTTTTCTCATATCAAATGTCTTTCTGATTACTATATTTTTCAAACATACTCTCAACTCAATTTGCCACACTAAAGACTAAAATCGAACTGAACTCGACTTTCAGAAAATGGAATTTGAACAAACCCGACATTAAAAAAAAAAAAAAAACCTCATTAAGCTCAAATTGTAATAGAACATTAGACAGAATTCTCTATTTTACAATAGATTTTGGATGCTAGCTTACTTCAAAAAACGTTAGTCCTTAAACCATTAATGATTAAATTTTTGATAGCTTCGTAAAAGAACTACAAACTCAGCGTCATGAATAATTATTCAGTTCGTGTGACCGTGATCTGTACTACACCAACAAACTTTTAGTTCTGAAAGTAAAAAGTATTTGCTTTAAAGTACATAATCAGCTTCGATGAAAGTTTTTTTTAAAATTAAATTGGGTATATTCGATTTTAAATTTGTTGATTCAATAATATCAGATTTTTGAGCCCATATTGTAAAAAAGTATCGGTATATATAACCAAATAGTTATCCAAATTTTTTGTATACTTGCAATAGTTTTCCTTTAAAAAAGAATGACAAATTGGCTTCTGTTTCTCTTTCTTTCCTTTATTTTATTTTGCGAACACAGTTCCATACCACTTTTTATAAACAAATAGTGTTTCTGACTTAAATACTCGGAATTTCTTAAAATCATCCCATTTAAATATAGATGCACCTTATTTTAAAAGTCACATACTTTGATGTTTTGGTGGCCCATATGAATAAAGCCATTTAATTGCCATTTTGATAAATACCATTTGATTTTTTTTTTTTTTTTTTTGCTTAGTTTATATTTAATCAGGAATGCTGTACAGACATGTATTATACACGGTGAGCATAAAGTAAAGTGAAGTGTTTAGATCTCTCTAGCAAATAAAGTACTGGTCAACTGAATTTAAAGGATGTACATGTGGACTATGGGATTTTTACTTTTAAAAAACAAAAATTAGCACCAAAATTCGCAACTAGAGGAAATTTTGGAGGTACAAAAGCATATTAGTGTGAATAATGAATGATTAAATGCCACACGACACATCACACATCAATACACAAACGACTGTTACTCAGAAATGAGTTATTTTATAACCACCATCGGATTTCAATTTCTAAAAAAAAAAAAAAAAAAAAAAAAAAAAGCTAAAAGAAATGGCGCTACTTACCGAATAATATATATTAATTTCATTAAAGCATTCCATGAAATGATCATAAGAATAAAGGGAAAGGTTGGAAGAATTCTCATCATATCTGAAGTCAATTGCATATCTATAGCTTTTTACCTTTCATAACTGTGCTTTAATAGGGAAGTTGTACTATCAGCGGAACGAGAATACCAATGTGCCCTCAGTGACTTTCAGCGATTATAGAATTTGCGTAAAGGAACGATGAGGAAAACAAATTACGTAACATAATTCATTGATTTTAAAATACAGGAACTCAAGCACAGCAATCTAAAATTCTAAGATTCTAAGACCGCTCACCACTTTGCAGCGGTTTTGAGCGATTTTAACCTTTAGAGAAGGACTCCGATGGCACTGTGGAGATTCAAAAGAGCCCGTGTGTAAAGATTATACCTCCTCCGTTGTTTATTGCATAAACAGAAAAAAAAATTACAGAGGTCGCCAAAGCGGAACTTTCACACGACAGAGGGCGACAAGGTAACAAGAATATAAAAAGAAGAACGGAGCCTTGCTCCCTCGCATGGAAAGGCTTGTGTTGAAAAAATTATATGGACCTTCAAGAGAAAAGTTGATAACTGCCTTGGAAGATTAAAAAAATAGTTGGTCAAATTGGAAAGATACATTAAGAAGTTATAGATTCTGGTTAGTTTCTGGCGTAGGGGAAGCCGGGTAACGATATTAAAAAGCCAGTCGTTAGGTTTATTAGGGGGGTTAAGAATACGCCAATCATGAGTTAGTGGGCATGAGAAAAAGTAATGATTTGCATTACCCTCACCCCCCCCCCCCCACTCGCATTATGGAGTGCGCAGCAATGAAACTTGTAAAGATGTCATTTGAACGGGCCATGACCCGTTAAAAAGGCTGTTATGGCTGAGGAAAGGTCAAAGTTATAATTTGACACTTTTGGGAAGAGGTTAAAGGTAAATATACCTTTGGCCGAAGACTCAAAGCGGTTAGTAAGCAACGAATTGATTAAATAGCAACTGTTTTTGTCGAACAGGAGATGACGAATATGTGCTGGCACTATCAGTACTCTAGTAGTATTCTGGCACACTCAGATCCCATACTCAACGGAATTTGTCATTGCGCAGCGCTAGTGTGACGTAAAACCCAACAAACAAATCAACCCATACTCAACGGTGTGAAAGTTCTTCCACCAAATGTTGAAGTAGTTTTATCCGTTTAAAATCTTTTTTATTGACGCACTGCTTTCTGACGATGCCGCCACCTGATTGGATTTTTAATTGAGTTTCATACCACGCATGCAAATTTATGGTACATAACCACCGCATTTGGGCTGAGAATAATCTGCATTCTAATGAGCAGAAGCCTCTCCCACAGCCAAAAGTGACAGTGTGATGTGGCTTTACCTCATCCTTTATCATCAGTCATTACATTTACAAAAAGAAAAAAAATATGCAAGTGAACCAGTGACAAACTAACAAACTGATTTGTTACAGAAGATCGTGGTTCCACAATTGCCGCAACGAGGATGTCTGGATTCGACGATATTCATAAAGGATGTTACACTACCCCACATTCGATTCAAGATACAGCGTGTGTTGCACAACATTGCTCTGAAAGCAGAGTCATTAATCGTGTATTTTTTACGGTATGGCCACTGAAATCACCCAATCTGAATCCCTGTAACTTTTGGTTGCGCAGGTTTCGTAAAAGTGTTGTGTATTCAGAACATGTCTTTGAAATGGCATTTTTGAAATTCGAATAACATTATAGGTGAGACAAATTGTATCTGATATGTTGAGATTCGTTATACAAATTGTCTTGCATAGTATGAATTTCTTAATATCACGATAGCGGTCGTATTAAACCTCATTTATAACTATCATTCGTTGTTAATAAAATTGATGGGTGCTGTGTCTTTTGGCATTATGAATTCAGTATTTGCATACACAGAATTCCTTTCCAATCTCTCTCTTTCTTTCTCTTGTGACGTGCTTTATAAAGTATATATATATATTTCCTGAAAATTCAGATAAGCTACCCGATTTCATATAATTAGGTCTTATATTTTCTGTGTTTCAAACAAGTTCTTACAATGGTAAAAATAATGGTTTTTCACTTACACTTGATAACTGTAATATTTTTTTTTTTCACTGTTGTATTATTTTTTAAATAGTGGTTTAACAATCTCAAAACGCATTTTAAATTGTAATTAATGTACATTTTATTGAAAGAGCAAACTAAAAGATTTATTTATTAAATTGTAGCTAGTAAATTGAAAGAGAAGTTAAAAGGAAGTTTTTTAAATTAATAATTCCAACGTTATTACTGATGTAATTAAGTAAACACTCTGTTAGAATGACAAATATTTATCGGAAATATAAACATTAAAAATGAGGGAGTTTTACAGCCTATATCCATATATATAGTAATAATTTTTAGTGGTAATAAACTGTTTTACAGGATTTTCTTATTCTAGCGGAATAAAAAATAAAAATATTTTCTGTTTTTTTATACCAGGATTTTCCCCAGAAAAAGTAACCAAACTGAAAATTTTATTAAGTCGACGAGCGAGATTTTATTTATTTATTTATTTATGTTTCTATAAATGTGAAAATTAACTTTTCTGACACTCGGTATGTAAATTTTTTACCCCTAAAAATCATATATTTTCATCAATTTTTATCATAGTAGATCGATATAAGACGAATTTTTACGTATTTCAAAGGATATCTATTCAGCGTTTTTATTTTAAATCAAGATGTAAGTAGTAATTGTTTAAAACTGATATCAAAAGGGGTAATGTTCTTTGAAATAAACAATAAAATACTATCTGCCAGATTGATAGATTTTAAATGAGTATCTTTATTCAGAAACATTTACAATAGATATTCTGATTACGCTTTTTTTTTTAAATGTAATATACGTTTTATTTGCAATCTGTATCATCTATATAAATATCTTTTTTATACAATGCATAATTTGTCGTGTTTAAAAAGGATATAGAGAATTTTGTTGTTGTTGTTTTTGTTCTTTACTACTTAAAAGTCCGCGGTAGTTGAAATTGTGATGTCGTTAATAATTTCAATAGATTCAATTGTTTATGCTATTTTTGAAATCTAGCACACTCGTTTTACAAAAATGAATTTTTAGCATCTTAACTATACTCTGTTCGCCAAGAACTGTTGGCGAAAGTAAATAAAGAAACGTGATTCTAGGCGATACTGTTGAATAACTGGCATTGGATTGAAGACAAACGGGGTCTCTCTGACAAGCGAACGATTTATTTTTCATTTGTTTATTTCGTAGCGTTTCTCTTTCTTCAGGTGTTTAATAAGAATTATGCAAAATGAAAGCATGGAAAGCATAGCCCTCGGAAGGAAAGATAAATGCAATGAAGCCAGAAAATAGTTTTTATCCAGCTGTCGCAAACTACACCTACTTACAAGACAGGGAAAGCTAACCTTCGGCCAGTATAAACAGAATCGCCCATTCAGCGAGAAAACACAAATGTGGCAAACTCTCGTGATAAACAAGCAACCCTTTATGTTTACTTTCACTATCATTTCTCCACGAACAGAGTATAGGTAACATTTTCAATATTGGTCCAGTTACATTAAAAAAAAAAAAAAAAGACATGTAAATGTTTCTTTATTATGTTTTATTATAATTTTTTAATATATAATCCATTAATTTGATTTCTCAAAAAAAAAAAAAAAAATATATATATATATATATATATATATATATTTATATATATATATAGGAAAAAAATTATGCGTCGTTAAATATATATATATATATATATGTTTCCAACATTTAATAAATTTTTAACACATTAACAAGATAATTTTAAATCAGTATGGATAGTGACACAAGAGACGACATATAAGCTAATAAGAATTGTGTTATGGTTTATAAATATATTCGTGGATGATTATTCACTGCTCAAAACTGTCATCATTATTATAATCAGAAATAATTTAAATTTATTTATTTATTGTAAAGTGAAAAACACTATTTTAAAATAGTATTTATATCTTATACTTTATGTAGATTATGCATAGTTTCTATTAGAATCTCAAATAAATATTTTAAGAAATAAATGTGCTGAATTATATATAACTATTTTTATTAGTATTTCAGGAAGGGCTGTTTCTATAAAATTTGTGCATGAACTACGATTCAAAACTAATTTCCGAGTAGTTTTCTGATGTATGGAAATAGACCATTTTTCGGAGTGTTATTTTAATTGTTCTTAATTATTTATTTTAAACTGCGTTTATAATTGTTGTATTTAATATGCATTAATATTATATTATACATAGTGTATATTATATTGTTTAACGCAAATGTATTATATAGTATTAATGAAAATTTCGTATGACACAAGTGTTCTAGAGTTTCCATCTCAAGACTTTTTTTTTTTTTTTTTTTATCAATAATTTCTATCATATTCAAACTTGAAAAAATACTGAACAAATTTGATAAAACATAGTAATGTAAATGTTTCGTCTTGAGTCTAAAACTCTTTCACACTTGGTATCATCTACATATTTAATATAATTAAAATTTATGAAATATGACATGCACTACAATTTAATATTTAAATGAAATTGAAAATTTATTTTTGTGTGATACTTCTTTATTAGATTTTTTTAACGTTATCTATTTATAAAACTATTTTATGTCAATAACTCTTTTAGACCAAGAATGTTCAAAATGAATAGGAAAGGAAAAGAATGATTTTAAAACTGATTTTTGAAATAGTAAGATGTAGTGGATCAATAATTTTATTTGTTTTATTTATTGTTTTAAGATTTTTACTATGCGCTGTAAAGAACTAGATAATTTCCTCCTGCAAAAAAAATGTAAATTTGTAATATATATATATATATTTCCATTAAAAAAAAAAGAAAATAAATAAATAAAAATATCGGCCAAAATAAAAACATATCCTAAATAATTCTATTAGTATAAAACCTTTTTCCTTTTCCTTTCTTTCTTTCTTTCATTCTTTTATTTTCTTTCTTTCTTTCTTTCTTTATTTATTTTATGCTGAATCTGAAAAATGTTATGCAAAAAAACTACTTCTATCTATAAAAATACTTACTAATTTGACTATTTTCTATTCTGATAAGTATTGCTTTGTCTTTTTTAACCTTAACCTTAACCTTTCATCTTTCTTCTACCTTTTTCTCCTTTCTCTTTCTCTCAGATGGTGAAAATGATGATTGTCTGCGTTTGCGTATTTACACTCTGCTGGCTTCCTTTCAATTCTCTAATGGTAATTGGAGACCAGTATCCAGAGCTATATGAACTACCTAATATCATCTACCTGTGGTTTGCTTGTCATTGGCTTGCCATGAGTCATACATGCTATAATCCAGCAATTTATTGTTGGATGAATGAGAAATACCGACACGGATTCAAAATGGTCTTCAGGTGCTTAGGTGGAAGGCCAAGTATGGCTCAACAATCAACTATGAACGTATCAATGGCTACTACTGTTAAAAGGACAACAAGAGTGGATACCACTAGTGCCAACAATATAAACAGAGCTTGGGGACATACTCGATTCAGTACGATATGTGTTGTGATAAGTGTTGTGATTTTGTGATCTTTGCTTACACTTTCCTTACATTTTCATCTTTTTCCTATGTTCTTTTTTTTTTTTAACTACTAATTATAATTTCTGCATGAAGATGGATATTGAGGAATGCTGTTGAAAGGTGACAATGTGTATTTCTTACTTATGTGATATTTTATCTTGTCTCTTTAAATTACTTTTTTTTTCCAGTGCAAATGATAAAATTTATTTAAAAAATTATTTTTTGAGTGTCTGTTTAGCACCATATTAAGATAAAAATTTATTGAAGAACTTTTAAATTTAAAACTACTACTCATTGAAATTAATCGTTCCATATATATATATACACTCTATATTAAAAAAAGAAAAAAAAAAAAAAAAAAAAAAAACGACGCACCAAGAAGAACTGGGGACACAAATTGGTAGATGGGGTGGAATGGGTGGACCGAATGGGACGAAAATTGGTAGATGTGATGTACATGTGGAGAAAAACAATTGATTACAGTTTCAGAAAGTTTGAATGATTTAATCAAGAGAAAGGGCTTCACAAAGTAAACAAGCCAATAACGCGTTGGTCCACTTCTGGCCCTTATGTACGGAGTTATTCGGCTTGGTATTAATTGATAGAGTTGGCAGATGTGCTCCTGTGAGGTATCGTGCCAAATTCTGTCCAATTGTTGCGTTAGATTGGTAAATGCCCAAGCTGGTTGTAGGACCCTTTTTATGATGCTCCAAACGTCCTCAGTGGAAGAGAGATCCGGGGACTGAGCTCAATCCCACTGATCCGTCTATTAAGGCTGCACATCAGTCAGATAGATCCCTTTCTCCATTCCCATGTTATCCAATAAGATTTTCGTTGCTTCGTTTTCTAAAAATATCTTATTTAAAAATGAAGTTTTTTGAATTCTGTTTTTTGAATATTAGTCTTTGAACAGGTTGTCTTTTAGCTTAGTGAGCAATTTTTCAAAAAAATCAATTTAAGTATTTTATTTCAATAAGTAAATTTAGGACTCTAAGTTTGGATATCTAAATGAAATATTTAAATTTATTTTTTCGAAAAATCGCTCACTAAGCTAAAAGACGACCTGCTCAAAGAGTAATATTCAAAAAACAGAAATCAAAAAACTTCATTATTGAATGAGATATTTTTATAAAACCAAGCAACGAAAATCCCATTGGATAACAAGGGAATGGAGAAAGGGAGCTATCTGACTGATGTACAGCCTTAAGGGTATTTGAAGTCACTGAAGTACCAGTTGCGCGGAGGATCAACGAGAAGGATAAATTGGTGCTTCATTCCATCAAAACCTGTATGTATGTCAATTTGTGTCCAGTTTTCATTACTCCTTCTTGGTGCGTCACTTTTTTGTTATAGAGTATATATATATATACATATATGTTTTTTAATAATTTAAAAATGAGAACTATTATTTAAAGTAAATTTTAAAAACAAAATATTTATTTGATAAAAATATTTGATAAGGATGAATTCACTTAGTGCTTCATTACGTTTTGGTAAAACTGATTAATCGTAAAAAGAATATATATATACATATACAGTTTTTTTTTTACATATAGTATGTATAGGTAATAATAATTATTATTATTATTTTCATTAGAAGGTATTGTAAAGAACAAATCTATTTTTTAGGAGAACTTCTAGTTCGCTAATTGTTTGATTCAAATTCATATTCCTATGTGTGGACATTACTCTTATATACGTTACACCCATTTTAAATATTAATGTGCGCATAATTTGCGACTTTTAAACTCCACATATAAGAAATTAATAAGAATTATTTCACAAAAAGTAAAAAGAAAGAAATAACAAAATAACGCATTGATAATATATAAAATCTCAATAAAACAAAATGTATACTTGACACATTATATGAAGTCTTTTAATTTTCTTTCAAATGTGTTAGTGAATTAAAAAAAAAAAAAAAAGAAAAAAAAAAAAAAAAAGAATGCAGATTTAAATTTGATTAAAACTGAATGAAACTGATTATTGAACTGAATTAATGAAACTGATTTAAATATTGTATTAAAAGAGTGGATTTTTAATATCTGGTTACAAAGTTTATTCATTTAAAATTATATTTCAAGTATGAGAGCTATTAAAAAATGCTCTTATAAATATAGCCTTTTTAAAATGTTAACCTTTTATGATTCAAACGTAACTCGTATTTCATGACAAAAATATCAACATTTCCTTAGGGATAGCTATTCATATTTGCAAAGTATCTCAAATAAATTTACTTTTCTCTAATAATTAATTGATACAAAATAATATATTTTGTTCTAAGAAATGTTGTACAATTACTTTTGATAATTTAAGTATTCAAATTCAATTCTTTATTTTTATAATGTTTTGATGCTAAAAATAATACTTGATGTTATTTGCATGATACATGTTTGATGTTGTATTCACTGTTTATTCAAATTTACTTGTTTTACTGGCGCATTTTTTTTTTTTTTTTTTTCTGTTCTGTTTTTTTTTTTTTTGTATAAGAATGAAAATATTTTAAAATTATTTATATTATATTACATTTACTATATATAAAAACTCTTTCATTAAAAATTCTATTAACAATCATCTTAAAATTAAAAATCTTTGTTTATTTAACCCTTTAACGTTCACTACTTAATTTTTTTTTAAAATTACTAAACTAATTTTAAAAATGGCTTTTAGACACATAGCTGATCATAAATATTTGAAAAATAAAAAATTAGCATTGTTCTTTTTCGAGAAATTTTCGATTTGAAACATCTGTAAGTAAACCTTATTAAATTCAAATAATATTTAATTTAATAAATAAATCACTTTATAAGTAAACATTATCGACAACAAAAACTCGTAAAAGTTGCACAGATCCCAACATTTCAATTTATTCCGGAGTATTTTAACCCTTTGCGGCGCAAGGTAACTCGGATCATTTAAATTACACTGCCACCGGAATTTATGTACATAATTAAAATAGAAGAAATTTTAAATTTTCACGTTAAAAAAAGGGACTTTCCTGCTATGTTATAAATGTAAATTTTTGCTAAAAAATTTCCGGGATGAGTTTTTGCACTTGAGAATTGAAATTAGGTGTTCCATCAGCGGGAACACTGCGACTGAAAGGGTTAATAAAGTAAGTTTTTTGACTCTGACTGAAACTATATTAATTTACATTTTATAAAAATCCTTTATTATTTAATTTGTGCATCAGCAGCATTTTTTTTTTTTTTTTTTTTTTTTTAATTAAATATATAAATGTTTTCACTGAATGATTTACTTAATTGTAATTGGTTATTTTTCTGTTTCTTTTTGCAGATGATAAAAATGATGCTAACAGTGGTGTCTGCATTCAGTCTATCATGGCTTCCGCTTAATACACTAATAGTAGTTGGTGATGAATATGATGCAGTTTGGCAGTTCGAGCACATCCTGTACGTATGGTTCGTCTGTCATTGGTTAGCAATGAGCAGTGCTTGCTACAACCCAATAATCTACTGCTGGATGAATTCCAAATTCCGTGAAGGATTCCGTTATGTATTTAGACGTTTATACTGTTCCTCTGTAAAACATGAACAAATTCAACGCAATGGATTCAATAGAAGTACAAATGCAACAATGTACACAAGCATTCGTTCCACTGTACGCGGGGGATCTATGAGTTCAAATAACCGGGGTTCTGTGAAAGGACAAAAGCAGCATCATAGGACAGACAGTGGTACAGAATTGATTCATATTGATGAATGCTGCTCTCCTATTCAAAATGGTACCCCAAAGAAGAATTTCGTTTCTCAAGTGTGATATATGTGTGATTGTAATTAATATTTCGAACGCACATGCATTTATAATGTAAATATTGCTTTGATCCAGATACATGCTTTTTTTTTTATAAGAATAAATGCTTTAATATTTTAAATAAGTATCACATGCCTAAAATAAAACTCTTTCTGTTATCAAAAATATATATCAACATACATCGATTTCTTTATTATTTAGAAAACAATCCGAAAATTTTTGATTCCCATAGTAATTCTTTCCAAATCCTTCCTAAAAGAAATACCATTTTGTATATATACACTAACATGAGCATATATTTCAACTACGCATTAGGATATAAATGCTGCACTAAAGAGACTTAATATTTTTTAAGCTTAATTTTACAAAAATAATTGTGTTTCAATGATTTTATCTATACACACCTTGAAGTTATTTTAACTTATTTTAGTGTCCTGTGCATCATATATAATGAGGTTTTCGCTTAAATTTCAAGAAATGTCCACAAAATATGATAATACAGTTAAGATTGAATTGATAAGTTGAGTGAATTTATATCGTATTACTGCCATGCACTAGGTTATTTGCAATGGTCTGGAATTTTAAAGTGGTCCTAAGACATGTTATCAAAATTTTAATCCTCCATGGAGGGAATAAAAAACCTATTGAAACGAATACATTTATTGCCTTATGTAATCGATTATAAATTTTACAAAGTTTTATAGAAATGCAGAAAAATAAAGTGTACAGTCAGAAAAGAAGGGAAAAAGCCACCAGTACTAATTTCGTCGTAAATCGTCATAGAAATGTGAGTCTCATGCCAATTAAATATAAATAACGTTTAGTTTATAATGCTACAATTAGATTTTGATTAAGGTGTCGTCTACATATTACAACCTGCACCAGTTTTGTTATTTTAAGTAGCAACATCAATTTCAACAATTTATTTTTATTTTTTGGATTAAATTATTTCGAAAAATTGTATAAGTTATATATTTCTCTCAAACATTCATGGATTTGCATATAAGATATCAAAGCCTGAATAAGCTATGTTAAATTTATGTGATAGACGTTAATTGGAATCTTCCATAAACTTATTAAATTTATATTCTTTTTCAATGCGTTAAAATGAAATGATTCAAACATATTCTAAACATATTTTTAATTGTGAAAAATATTAAGAAATTCAACTTCCAAGATTTCAAAATATTATGAATTATGGCCTATATTAATGTTTGCCCTAATAGAATAAGCCTTTCCAAAAACATTTATTTTAAAACTTACAACTTTCTCCTATTATTAATTTTCCAGTTATAGCGACATTTCATTTCATATTACCATCAGAATGCCGTGACGTGTTATCAGTTGCATCATCTATTACAAAAAGCCAAAAATCTACAAAATAAATAAATAAATAAATTGTATTTTTTTTTCTAAATAACATTCCGATATTTATTCTACAAATTAAATTATTTTTTCTTAATATCAAGGCTTTTCAAGCGAGAGATCTCAATTGCATCCCAAAAGAAACATTAGCCCTCTTCTGGCTCTCACCGAAACAATATTTCATGTTAAAACATGATTTTGGGTATTCTTGTTTCACTCTTAACGTTACGACGGCATATGCAAAAGCCAATCACATTTACCGCATCGATTGCTAGGGATAAATTTTCAATGATTTTATCACTAATATGGTAAAACGTTTTGTTAAATAATATAAAGGTTTTGAAACACGTGTTAAGGCGGAGCTTACTTTTCATGAATCCATTATCTTTGAAATGCCAAATCTTCCACAGATATACCAGAAAAGACTTTTTTTGGATGTTTACAAGAACCTGTTTTAAAAACATTAGGTATAAATTTTGCAGTATCTTTAAAAATATTTATATATATTAAAAAAAAAAAAAAAAAAAAAAAAAAAAAAAACATATATATATAACAAAAATCGTGCTTTTTTGCAAACTTTTACATAGACATACAGTTTTTTCCCCCTCAAAAACTAATAAATAAATTTCAAAATCCATCCCTAATTACACTCTATAACAAAAAAAGCAACGCACCAAGATGGAGTAATGTAAAATGGACACAAATTGACATGAATACAGATTTTGATGGAAAATGCAAAATTTTAAAGTTTGGCTACCATCGAATGAGCATTTCACGCAGCAGCGCATCTTAACTGAGCAATTGGCAGAATATTAAAAATGAGAAATTTTCATTCCAGGTAATACATTCTTCGAGAATTTCATTCCTTCCACTCAGATAGACAGTAACTATGCCTCGCATACAGGTGAACAAACAATATGCGCAGATGATAATGTTTGAGAGAGGTGTATATTTGGGCTAAAAGAAGCCATTTGGTTTAATCTGCGAAATATTTCACAGTTGTATAGGAGCAATGGCACTATTAGATGATATTGACAGGAATAGGTGAACTATAGTCGAACACAGCGTCAGGGAGGTAGCGGTCGGCCTAGAAAGAGGACAGAACGTGAGATCCGGTCAATCGTCAGAGGTTTATTCAAATCCCCAATTCACCATTATCATCGATCCTACGGGCAACTGGTACTTCAGTGACTTCAAAGACCATTAATAGGCGGCTCAGAGAAATGGGGTTGAGCTCACGGAGCTCCTTGTATAGATTACTATTAAAGTTTGTATACCGACAAACACGTTTGCAGTGATATCAGAATCGATTCAACTGGAATGTCACTAAATGGAGTAGAATTCTCTTCCGTGTTGAGTACCACTCCGATCTGAGCCCCAATGACTAGCGAAGACGCATCTGAGGATGCCCCAAAAAAAGGGGTATTCCAATCCGACAGTCGACAGCTTTACGTCCCGACAACAAGAAGTGATTTTCTGGAATGTCATTTCATTTCCTAGCAGGAACCCTTCGGTTGCCATCTATGGCATCTTTACAGCACAGCGGTACGTCGACGACATTCTATGTACCATTGTGTTTCCCTTCATATCACGCAATCATGACAGTTTATTTCAGCATGATAATGTCCCTCCGCGCACAAAGATAGTTTCTACTGCTTGTTTTCCTGCTTGCCTGACATTATTTTGGCCAGTAAAGTCGTCGGATCTCTCGCCGATTCAGGACGTTTGCAGCATCATGAAAAGAGTCCTACAACCAGCTCGCTATTTTGCCAATCTAGCGCACCAATTGGACAGAATTTGGCATGATATCTGGCAGGAGCATATCTGCCAACTCTATCAAATAATGCCAAGCCGAATAACTGCTTATATAAGGGTCAGAAGTGAACCAATGCGTTATTGACTTGTTGACGTTTTTGAGGCTGTTTCTCTTAATTAAACCATTCAAATTTTCTGAAACTGTAATCATCGTCGATTTTTTTTTTCTTTTGTTATAGAGTATATTTTAAGTAGGTCCTATTAAACGCCTCAAAAAAGACTCAAGTCTTTTCTTAAATGTCTGTAAAAGTTTTCGCAATTTGAAACTCACAAATTCATGAAATAATGCAAACTAAGAAAATGCAATTTAAAGATGTCAAATCTGTAAAATATGTATATAAAACCATTAGAATTGTTGCCTGAATGTATATTTTATTGAACAAACGGAATGTTCGTTCAATTTACTAATATTAATTGGAAATACAGGCATTTGCATGAAACACCTTCAGTTGTGTCAAGTCACCTTAATTAAGAAAATTTATTTAAAATAATTTTTCCCATTTTGTACCGTAAAACTTTTATTTTAATCATGTTAAACTTAATATTGTAAAATACCTACGTCTCATGTTAAATGTAACATTTTATAGAAGCGCGATAAGGCAGAGCTTACTGTTGAAAATAAAAATATACCCAACAACAATAGGTTAATTCTTTATATATATATATATATATATATATATATGAAATACGTTCTTTTGAAAATTTTCCAGCTATCTTGTTTATCTATATTTTTATATTTGAATGTTGAATGGAGCCGTTGTTGAAGGAGTCGTACGCGTCAAGTCATTAAAAGTCAAGTCATTTTAAGGCATAAAGTAGCTTAATAAACAATTTCATTTCTCTCTCTCTATATATATATATGTATATACATATAAAGAAAGGTTTATCTTAAAAGACTCCATAATTTATAAGTCGTATTTGAGAAGAAAAAATGAAAATACCATATTATGGTTGGTACGCCTTATAAGAATCAAAGAATTAATGGTATTTTAATATTACTTATTTCTTAAAGAAAAGTTATTAGCATTTTCATTATGGCTGTTTTGAATAATAATATATAGTTAAATTTTGATATTTCTTTATCATTGCAATAAAGATAATTTTAAATTGATTCCAATGATATAACCCTTCTCCCATGATACGTTTTTCGCAACGAAATTTGAAAATCTTCCTTAATATAAATAAATAAACCACCGAATTCCAGAATTTATTGAAAGCAAGCTTCATTGATTATCGCATTCGATCTAATAATTTATTTACATGTGTTACACGTAGTTGATCAGAACTTTTGTTCATCTTATACCTCTGGAAGAAAGTACTTTCGTCACGTCATTTTCTAGATATATTCCAACGTATTCCGATACATTCATTATACAATCCAGCTGTGCTTATTGCGATATGTGATGATTGGTCGAAACAAAAAATACCCATGGACGTTTCTACATGTCGGCTAATAGATCATATATATCCGGACGTAACAACTCTGGTCGTGCGATAGCTTGCCTGCATTCATTAATTTACTTATATTTTATCTGAAAGAAGTATAATAATTTACTAAAATTAATAATTTCCGATATTGACATAAAATGAGTGTTCGGGAATCGCACTAAATGTCCAAAATATCGCTTTTTTACCCTTTCAAACGAGGAACTTTTGTTGTCCTGGAGATGATATACTTTGTAAATAATAAAACTGTTAAAATGTGATTTTAAAATAATTATTGCTGTAAAATAGGAAGAATATAAATCAAACCATAAATAATATAACTCCAAACAATAATGATATCAACATGAAATAAATATAAAACTGGTTCATTTTTATTTATTTTGTAAAGAACGCAGAATATCTATGGATGTGATATGCGAAAAAATACATAGATAAAAATTCATATGCAACAGTCTACACATGCACGCATATAAATTAGTGACCATTTATTTTTAAAAACTAGCAAATGCCTATTTCCCTTCCTAAATATCACAGTATATAACCAATATCAATATTAACTTGAGGATATATTCAATTTGTGATATTCCTGAGCTCTGAATTTCGAGAATGAATGAGAGTTTTTCTATTAAATCAAAAATGGAGTGCTTGGATTTTGAAAGTTTTTTAGCATATAAAATCTGTTTTAAAAACATGGCCCAATACTTTTATCTAATTAAAGCTGGAGAATTAAGGCGTATCAATCAGATTTATTACCAAAAAAGAAAATAAATTCCATAAAAATAAAGTAATATCACTTAAGGGCTTTAAATATTTAGGTAATTATCATACATATTACAGTAATGAATATAAAATGGAGGAGTTAAATGAAAAAAAAAAAAAAATGCATTGTCACCGTGTTGTGAGCTGTCCTGAAAATTTCAAATATTTAGCTAGTCGGGAAGTTAGATAAAAATCGATTGCAAGATTTGTACTGGACAAACAAACAAACAAACAAGAATCGAAGTTAATAAAAACATGGTTTTATTTATTGATAACATGTACATCAGATTTGTATGCTTGACTTATAGTCCGCTTGTAAATCTTCGTCAGATATGATAGATAGCACATGACAGCATTATAATACAAAGAATTGGAGAAAACAACCAGGGCCAGCGTGGGAATCGAACCCGCTCTCCTACGCTCGAAGGCGATTAGCAGTGTGGTGACATATCCACTCGGCCACGGAGGGCCCTAAAAACAAGGAAAAATATTGAACTTTACGTTTTGAACGCCAAATACGAAAACAGTCATCGCCAAATCACATTAACCTTCCTTCAATGATGCCAAAGAACTAAAGTATAGGAGGGTAGTATTTTCTATCGCTCTAGGGGTTACTCTAGGGGGAAGCAAGGAAGCCATCCCCTCCACGGAAGATCAAAATTAAGATGTCATGTCTACGGAACATCCCTAAGTGTGAATATAAGGTTGGCTGGGTTTTACGTTGGACTAGTGCTGCGCAATGGGCAATTGGCGACCAATATCAATTATAATATTTGATTGAACATTTGATTATTAGAATAGTTGATTGAAATTAATACTCAAAAAAGTTGTAAAAAACAAAATGTTTTTTTATTGGCATCAGATTGATACAAAAACTCAAAGGGTAGTAAAAAACTTGGTAAAAAACGCAAAACTTCGCATATTATATAATTAAAAAAAAAAAAAAAAAAAAAAACGAATGCTTTGCCAGCTTCGCTGGTCACTATATTTAAAGGGGACTAATGTGCAAGTTGTACCTGACGGGACTAAAGTGAAAGTTGTACCTCAAGGGACTAATGTGAAAGTTGTACCTCACGTGACTAATGTGCAAGTTGCATAGAACGAACAAACTATTTCTTTCAACGAAAATGCCTACTAACCCTGGACGATAGGTCTAATATATCGTATACTATTATCTATCGTATTTATCGTAATATAACTCAATACTTATTTCGCTTCCTTCTTCGACTCGTTTTAATACGCATTTTTTATATGCATGAGCAGCCCCCGAAAAACAAAAACAATAAATCATTAAATTGATTTTTTTTTACTTATTTTTATTTCATATTATTTCACGCGCACTTTTTATTTCCTAATTTAAAATTATTAAAAAAATTTTTTTTCGATATCGCTTGTAACGATACTGATTATTATTAATTTTCTTTTCTTTTTCTTTCAATAATAATAATAATAATAATAATAATAAAACGATTTTGATGAAATTCTGGCAAAAGTAGAATTTAGTTTAGGACGGAGGACTATTAGTTTTTTTTTTTTTCTTTCTTTTTTTAAATTAACATCGCTATCAAATTATTCAATTATATTTTCGATAAATTTTAGATTTCGACAAATGTCCAACTATCGAAATCGACAACGCAAAAATCCCAGATTAAGACTAATAGGCCTTCAGTCCTAAAAATATATATATATATAAGTTAGATGTTCAACTGGGAGCTGTTATGAGAAAATAAACTTCTTAAAAAGGAGAAGATCTTGCATATTTTTGAGAAGTGTGTTTTAACAGTGAAAGTAGAAAAGGATATCCTGTAAATGTATCATTTACAGGTTATGTCCCTAATAATTAAAAATCGGCTAAAATTGAAATTATTAATATATATATATATATATATATAAAGCGTTGACATTTAGATTTATTTTTTATATAACACCAATATATATCCTTATAAACACACTGAAATAGATAATTACTAGGAAATGTTTCGAGTTAAATTAATAAATAAGTATTGTGAAGGATTCAAAAACACCTAATAAGATTCTTTAGATAAAATTTAAAGTTTTTCAAGATGTATTCTACAATTCTTCTTATTAATTTTACCAGATACTATTTCGAATTCTGTAATTTAAAATTGCAGATTTCTTGTTATAATATAAACTCAAGTCATAAAAGAACTGTGATTAAAAGAGTATACTGGAATTAGTTTGTTTCAAGATATTGATTATTTTATTGAATTTAATTTATCTTAAGTTAAAATTATTAAAATTAAGTAGATTAAAAACAAAGTGGAAAAAAAGAATGTGCGTGTGCGTGTGTGTGTGAAAACTTTAACATAAGAGTCAGAAACATTATTGAGATGGAGTTGTTGCCCAACTATTTCAAATCATATTTATTATACTAAAATCTTTTTAAAAATTTTATTACTTTGACACACAAATACTTTCTAAAAATAAATAATTATTATTGTACACTTGTCTTTTTTTTTTTTTTTTTCAAAATTATGTTACTTCACTTTATAAATTCGTAAAATAAATGAAAGCTAATAGACAAGTAATAGTAATATTAACGCTCATAAATATATTAGAAATTAATATGCATTTTGCAAGATTTGATATTTGCGTTTTGTCTATACTACCCCTACAAAACCTGTAATTACACGAATTTATAAGATTTAAATAAACCACTAGTGTTAAACTATTTCGATATAAATATTCTTAAAAATTCTTTGGATGCATATTTTTAGGAAACTCTTTTTAATAACTTATAAAGGTAATTCCTTTTGTATGATATAACGTTTAAAGAATATTAAAAATATTTCATAAATTTTATTTTAATCAATTTCAAACTGAGACTTTATATATGGTACATTTCAAAATAATTGTTTATGAACATAACTGAATTCTCGACTTCCATAATTTACTTCAAGTGGATGAAATTCAAATTATCCGCATCTTATTTAAGTAAGAGGTAAAATAATTGAAGCGTTATCATTTAGTTAAGTTCTTAAAACACTAAAGTATTGCTCCATTACACATCTTCATCTGTTAAAGTGCTTTAGAAAGAAGTTGCAAAGCAGCCATAAAACAATTAAATTTCGCTAAATGATGGCATTAAAACTTTCAATTTAATGTATGTGTAACTGCGTGCAAAGAATGAGAGTATAGGATTTAAAAAGTAAATTTTAAAGTCTGCTTTGAACATCAAGATATATTTTATTGTAGAAGTTCACTGTAAAGAGAAATTTTAAGATTAATGTATTAAAAGTAATTACTTTTCCTTTTTAATATCCTCTAGATGTCATGATTGAGATACCTTGTCGATGATTTATAAATTTCATTAGAACGTATATTATAAAGTGTGACACAAAATAAATGTTATGGTGATTAATCTTTTAAATTAAACAGAGAACCATAGAAACAAATATTAAACTACAAAATTTGTTGAGAACAACGCTATCTTTATAAATGGGACATTTTTTATAAGGAACATTGTAAATATAAAAATAGAAAATTTAATTACAATCGAACCTCGTTAACGTAAATCTCAAAGGGAGTATGTTATCAGTAGTTTATGCTGTCAGTATTTCTGAAAATATTATTCCGTTTTGACAGGGATTGCGGAAATAGTTCATGTTAAAATATGTCACATTATCGAGGTTCGACTGTATTTACATACTTGCCAACCATCTCATTAATAACCGTACAATTGTTAACGCCCCCAGAAAAAACGCCCCTTTTCTCACACCACTATATTTTTAGAGTCATTCTCTCCAAATGTTGTTACGATTAAATAAGACTAAAATTACTCTAAAAAATTAATGGTGTGAAAAAAAAGGCGGGTACTAAAAATTGTACGGTTCATAATGAGATGGTTGGCAAGTATGTATTTATAAGATTCTTCTTTTAGTAAGAATTAGAAAACAATACTATTTTATCTTTCTTTGTATGGAAAAATTCTGAAGAATTTATCGTTAAAATAGTCACTTATATATTTTATTACATGTACCGGTATCTTTATACTGTCGGAAAATGATCAGTACTTTAAAGGCGCAATAATAAGGGGATAAAAGTCAAATAATCTATTTATTTCAAAATGCCAATTAAATTCGTTTAGAAGCAAAAATTCAGTTTTTTTCCCCCTTTAAACTGTCTAGTATTGTATTATTAAATCATAGTAGTTGAATGCGATAAGACTCGTCTACAGATGAATTAATATTATAACAGATATTAAGGATAATATGTAACATGAAAAATCGCATATAGCAGTATCGAAAAAAATCTGCGTTTTTCTACTTTTTCAAACGCGTATTAGATGCATGAAGAATTTCGAAAATTCCGGATAAAGTAGAAAATATTTCTATCTAAAATATTAGTATTTAATCTAAGCAAAAAATAAAAGAATTGAAAAGGAATCATTCACTAAAGTACTTATAGCACCGAAAAACATATTGCTCCATTACATATAATGACCAGTTAAAATAATTTTAAAAAGTTTCACAAATTTTCATTTAAAAAAAAAAACTGAATTTCACAAATTACGCATTTTAATGTTTAGTTTTTATGTTTATAAAATGGCATTAGTATTAGTATTTAATCTAAGCAAAAAATAAAAGAATTGAAGAGTAATCATTCACTTAAGTACTTATAGCACCGAAAAATATAATGCTCCATTACATACAATGATCAGTTAAATTTATTTAAAAAGGTTTCAATAATTTTCATAAAAAAAAAAAAAAAAAAAAAAAAAAATCACAAATTACGAATTTTAATGTTTAGTTTTTATGTTTATAAAAAGGTATTAGTATTAGTATTTAATCTAAGCAAAAAATAAAAGAATTAAAGAGTAATCATTCACTTAAGTACTTATAGCACCGAAAAATATAATGCTCCATTGCATACAATGATCAGTTAAATTCATTTAAAAAGGTTTCAATAATTTTCATTAAAAAAAAAAATCACAAATTACGAATTTTAATGTTTAGTTTTAATGTTTATAAAATGGTATTAGTATTAGTATTTAATCTAAGCAAAAAATAAAAGAATTGACGAGTAATCATTCACTTAAGTACTTATAGCACCGAAAAATATAATACTCCATTACATACAATGATCAGTTAAATTCATTTAAAAAGGTTTCAATAATTTTCATTAAAAAAAAAAAAATCACAAATTACGAATTTTAATGTTCAGTTTTTATGTTTATAAAAAGATATTAGTTTTAGTATTTAATCTAAGCAAAAAATAAAAGAATTGAAGAGTAATCATTCACTTATGTACTTATAGCACCGAAAAATATAATGCTCCATTACATACAATGATCAGTTAAATTGATTTAAAAAGGTTTCAATAATTATCATTAAAAAAAACTAAATTCTACAAGTTACGAATTTTAATGTTTAGTTTTTATGTTTATAAAAAGATATTAGTTTTAGTATTTAATCTAAGCAAAAAATAAAAGAATTGAAGAGTAATCATTCACTTAAGTACTTGTAGCACCGAAGCAAATAATGCTCCATTACATACAATGAGCAGTTAAATTGATTTCAAAATGTTTCAATAATTTTCTATTTAAAAAAAAAAAAAAACTAAATTTCACAAATTACGAATTTTAATGTTTAGTTTTTATGTTTATAAAAAGGTCAGGTAAGATTAAGAACATATTGAAATATAATTTAAATGCAAAACATTTTAAGTGATATATTTTCCATGAAACCAGCCTGTTTGCGAATTATTATCTCTGAAATATATATATTTAATACTATGCTGCCAACATTACAAAACATTTCCTAGATTTCTTCTAGAAATTCATAAAATGCAATGCGTTTATTAAATTTATTATTTATTAAAATTACTTTCCATGTAGAGAATTTACGATTTTTATTTCAGTTACGAAAAATTCTAAGTTGAAAGAAAGTCATGTTTGTGTCTGACAGACGGCATCTTAGAAATGCAGAATAGTATCTTAGAATTTTTTTTTTTTTTTTTTTTTTTTTCATTATTTATTTATTTAATTTTATTTACTTCTTTCTTTTTTTTTAAATATGAAAAAAAAAATAATAATAATAGTATCATTGTTTTAAATTATCAGCGATATATGATTGATCTTCTAAATAAATATGATAAAAACAAGTAAAATAAATGCTTTTGAAAGCGTGGTCCGAATATCTAATGCATAAGAATTTATCTCATATTAAGTTAGAAAAATATAAGAACTTTTTCTTTTTTGAGTCGGCTTGATGCTTTTGAATGTTTCCGACTGTTCTGTAGTACGCTTCACAGTTTTTCTTTTCTTTCATTTTTTGTATTTTTTTTCTTTCTTTCTTTTATTTTCCTTTCCTTTATTTTTATTTTTATTTTAAACAACTGTATATGATATATGATTGATGTCTCTAGCCATTGCTGCTGTTTTTATTTAAAATGGAGGGGACCAGACATATATCATTCCTAGATTATTCAATACTTCCAAATCATGGTATCGGCAGCAATCACAAAATAAAGCAATATATCCTAAATAATTTTCTATGAAACTCCTGCGCCCTGCTTTTTCACGAGAAGGAATTTTATTTTATAATGAAGAAATATATCTGTACTGATAAGTATAAAGGATAAGTCCAGAATTGTCCAGAAATGTCGATTTTGAGTTAAGTACATAGTTAGACTCAGAAAAAAAAATTCTCTATCGATTGGTATAAAGGATTTTAATCCATGTCATTAGTCTTTGAGAAAATCCATTGGTAAAAAAAGATTCAAGTCAGAAATTTAGCATTAATCTTTGGTATAAAATATTTAATTCCCTTTTTTTCCTTTATTAAATGAAGGTTGACAATCAATGGTATAAAGGGTATAAATCAACCTAATCCCTTTTTCCTAATCGATTCTTCTGATTGGTTTTTAGTTAGTTTAACTTTATTTTTCGTCTCTTGAAAAATCAAGAATATGGACTTAAATCCTTTATCATATATTAAACTTCACATATATTAAAAAGTTCTGAGTTTCTGAAAATTAACCCTTTCACTATTGATGTCCATGTTCAAGGACATGCGTTTCAGATTTTTTTTTTTTTTTTTAAGACGTTTTAAAACTAATTTCAAAATTTTGTCTGTATTTTTAGTTATTTTCTTACCAAAAGCACTGATATTTTACTGTAACACTAATAGATGGCAGCACCAGACCGTTTTATTTCATTTTTAAATTTTATTGTTATAATTTTTATTTCATTTTTAAAATGTTGGTAGCGAAAGGGTTGAGTTTTCTTATAAAACGACCTGCACGTGCACGTACATGCGTCAATAACATAACATTGTTTGCTCCCTATCCTTTTCCGATTTCCTGTGGTATGTTCGATATCATTTTCATAACAGTGCGCACCCCATTTACCCTATTTTCAGCAAGCAGCTGGTATAAGCCATTTTCAGATCTATTCCTCTACAAAAAAACTGAAAAAACTTTTTAGTAAATAAAGATGATAATATGAGAGATTTTAATATGAACAAATATATAATATAAGATACATAACTCCTGAATTCTTCTTTAAAGGAATACCTAAAAATGAAACATTTTAAAAACCTTTGAAAAAAATTTCAGTCTTACTGCCTTAAAAATGTTGTAAACTTTATTTAAAAAAGAATAATATATAATTTATAGTTCCAAATTTTAAATACAGTATTTTTTCAGCTAAATTAGTTTTAAAAGTAGGAACAAAAAATCAATCGATATTTTAATGATGAAATATTAGGATGCATTTAACAGCCCCCCCCCCCAAAAAAAAAAAAAAAAAAAAAAAACTCTAGTTGAGTTTAATAAACTTAAAAAGAAACTTATTATAATTCGACGCGAGTAATAAACCCAGCTTAATATGATACACAAAAATGTTAAAATTTCGGCCTAAAAGTGAAACACTTTTGTAAACATGTGAAAGGAATTTTAATCCTATGTTTCCAAAAAAGTTTTTTTTTTTTCAATAATAATGATAATAATAATTTTCCCGTGTATATTTTGCAAAATTATTTATTTATAGCATGTGACAATTTAAATCCTTTACATAAAACATTCTGCTGCCTATGATCACACTATAAGTAAATAAAATTTACATAGTACGAACTATTTATAAAAATTATTGTTTATCCAAATAATTTCCATTGCTGAAAGCGGGCGTATTCATCTTAAAAAAGTCTAATACTAAACATAAAATAATAATAATAACAGTAATAATATTTTTTTTTTCCACTACAGGCGATATCAAGACGATTTTCTATTTATAGACATGTATAAAAATCCATAACTTTGTTTCTGATTATGAGCTATGGCTCAGCAATCCCTTTTAAATATATTTGTGAATTCTTTTGAAAAATATTTGTGTTGAAATTTTATACATCTAAGGGTATTTTTATCCTCGGGGAAAGTTGCTTCTTCTACATGTACAAGGTTATTATTATTATTATTTTTTTTACTTTGTACTATTATAATTTTTTTCTTTAAACTTCATAATGATTGATTAAAATTAATTATAATCGTACACATTTATGTGAAATTTTCTTCTATACTATCATGTTAAATATTAATAATAATTAAAAAAAAAAAAAAAAAAAAAAATGGAATGAACATTTTACTTCTCGGGTAATTTGTACTAAAAGTCTATAGGCACTATTTTCTGTAAAGATGCAACTACAAGTACATTCGTATAAAATTCTGCACATTAGTTCTTGAACTAGAGCTCTCACAAAATTTTTGTTAGACACACAGACAGACATATTTAAAAATAGATAATCCTGGATCTCTCAAAATGTGTAAATCTTTTAAAAACTGGACTAAACTTTTTTACTAATTTAATACTTTCTTTTGTCGAATACAGAACAATTTGAAGCATATCCGCATATTTATGCATTTTTTAGCTTAAATACAATAATACTTAAGTATATTTTAATATACTTTTTTTTTTAATTTTCTGCTTGAAATATATCTTGCATAATATATATGTATCTGAGGTAAAGAGTTCTTTTTTTTTTTTTTTTTCCCGTATTTTATTTCTATCACAACAGTATTTTTATATTAAGGTCCTGCTACCCTAGTTATTATACTTAAATGAATTTAAAAAATTGCATATAGTATATACATATACATATGTATATATATATATATATATATATATATATTTAAGTCGGTCAAAACCTCAGTCTCCCCCCCCCCCCTCCCGCTTCAGTAAAGAGAGGAAATTTCACAAATTCATTTAAAGTTTGTGTTGGGTACACATAACGAACCTATACGTAAAACAAAATGCCTTCCTAAGATAAATTAGAGCAGGGTTAATATTGAAAATGTGTTTTTTGTCCCTTTCGCTCTGCCAAAGAAGGGAAGAGGGATATTTTTCAAAATTACTTTATAGTGCGTTTTTGGTACCTCAAATACAAAAAAAAAAAAAAAAAAAAAAATGTTTTCTGATATAATTTTAAATGCAGTTACGCTTGGAAACGTGTCTTTTGCAATCACCCCATCCCACTCCCGCCAAAGAGAAAAGGGAAATTTTCACAGAATGCATTTAAAGAGTATTTTATGCACACATGACCAATTTAAACAAACACTTTTTTTACTCAGGACAAAATCTAAGCAAGGCCGTATTTTTTAATTCAGTCGGATATTAGTTCAAAAGATATTACACGAAACCCTTATTGTAATTTAAAAAGTAATAGAAAGAAAAAAAATATGTCAAATATAAATAAATAAACATGTAAATATATTTCTTCTTCTTCTTAATAATTCAAATAAAATTCATAAAAATCGTGCTGAAGGAATGAGAAAGTTTTGGTATAAAATGATATAAATATAAATCTATATATGCATTATTATTTTCATTTTTTATATATGTTAAAAAAAAAGTAAAAGTGAAATTAATTTGCATGTATTTTTTATGATTTCAGAAGGATATGGCGTGAATAGTTAACTAAGAAATTTATTTTAAAATATTTATAATTAACATTTTTAAATTACTGAAAGAGAAATAATAATAAAAATTCTAAAATAATGATGGCAATTTTTAATAAATTAAAATAAATGGGAAAGGCTTCATAATAGATATGGAAACTTCAGAATATAGACAGATTTTGTGACATAAATATAACTATTAAAAAATTGTTAAAACTATAAAAACAATACATCGAAAGATTCTAGGAATCACGAGTCAAAAATAAATAAATAAATAAATAAATAAATAATAATAATAATAATAATAATAATAATGAACATGCACTTAAAAAAATAATAATAATTAAAATGAAATTAAGAAAACTCCTGCTAAAGAAGTGGAATAGCTTCTGTTTAAAACCTTTGGCAAAATTTGAAAATTTTCACCGAAGTAACTCGGACGTTTCTTGTCAAAATCTTTATTTACGCAGTTACGATAGCCATTTTAATTCATCGACGAAATGACTACAAAAATTTAAAAGCTGCTAAAGGGCTTCTTTTTACGAAAGAAATTTTAAGAAATGAATATAATAACCAACGCTAGGAAATGAAACACAGTTACTGCGTGCCTTTATATGTAAGAATAGATTTAAATAATTCCTGTCGTACTAAATTAAACTCTGTTTTGCGCAGAATTTTATATCCATTACTTGGAAAAAAAAAATAGGCTTTTTATATGTTTCTGATATGAAAGTTCTGAGTGAAAATATTAAGCGAAAATGACTACCACATTTGCAGGCCTCGCAGCGCTCCTATATTTCCTGTACTTCCTATATATTTATGAAACCTCCTATTTTTCCTATATTTTTTAATTGTCGCTCAATATTTCCTATATTTTAGTTTTATCTACTTCCGAATGTCTGATTGAATGCGCTGTATCTACATATTAATATGAAACGTGTTTTGTCTGTATCCACTAAATTGAGAGAACGCCTACGTGTAAAAATTTGGTTGAGGTGTCTAAAAAAAGTCTTGGTCTGTAGATGTATCATCAAAAGAGAGAGAAAAAAAAAAAGTTGAACGGTCCCCCCCCCCGGGGGGCAGATGTTAAGAACATGTTTGCGAGCTTAACTCAGCTCCAAATTACTACACGGTGAAGAAGTTGTACATGAGGGGACTAGACTCAAATATTAAAAAATCAATTTCTGCGATTTTGGAATTTTCGATTTTAAAGGAGGAAAGTAGATTTGGGGGAGGAAAGGGGAAATTAGTTTGAGAGGGAAGTCCGTTCTAAACCCACACATGTAGCACCTCATTTTAAAGGTCCTGAAATTTCATGAAGATTGGGGATGTTTGCATACAATATAGTGCACCCCCTGGTTGTGAAAAATGGAACTAGGTAATTTTGTAGTAGACCCTATCATGTTACACCTTATTTTAAAGGTCTTAGTATTTTCTGACCGTTGATGATGTTCGTACAGAACACACTGTGCCCCCTGGCGGTGGAAAGTGCAACTAAAGGATTTTGCAGTTGACACTACTATGTGACACCTTATTTGAAATGTCTTGGAACGTATAATAAAGATAATAAACTTACCTTTACATATCATTATTACCCGGGTTACATGGGCTATGACCCTATCATGTTACACCTTATTTTAAAGGTCTTGGTGTTTCCTGACTATTAGTGATGTTCATACAGAACACACTGTGCCCGTGGCGGTGGAAAGTGCAACTAAAGGATTTTGCAGTTGACACCACCATGGGACACTTTATTTGAAAAGTCTTGAGGGCCTTATAAGTATAAATATATATATATCATAGAGAGTAATTTTATTATTTTACCTATATTTTATTTTCAGTTATTTTATTTCCACCATTCAAAATTCATTTTGAAAATATTGTACATCACTGCTGACATAAAATCCGAACACTGTTTACAAACCTGAATTAAAAATCATAAAATTAATAAGCACAATTTAATTCATTATAACTAATCGTGACAAAAGTTAATAAACATAGTTTTTAAACCCTTTTAAGCGTAATTCATAAAAATTTTTGCAATGAGTTTGTCTGTATGTAAGTGCTCTGACTGAGGTAAATACGCACTTGTTGTCATGAAATTATTTATAAAATTAATAATAATTACCAACTCATTCAAATGAAATGTAAAATGTATCATTTTAATTGTACCAAACACAATAATCACTCATATTATTTTTTTTCCCATTCATTTATATCGGCGATATTTTATCCCCCAATCCTCGTATAACATATATTACGAAAATATTCATCTGGCATGTATATTTTCGTATTACGTTTTTTATCACCAAATACAAAAATCGCCAAGAATGACAAGTATCAAATTTATGCCATAATGTTTTTGTTTTTTTTTTGTAACAAGCAATTATACTTAAAAAAAAAAAAAAAAAAAAAAAAAAAAAAACATCGCCAAATAGTAACAAAAATTTAAAAGGGGTCATATAAAAACGGTGTAACGCAAAATGGTCTAGATGTTATGAATTTCCTTCTATTCCGAAAACTTTACTGATTTTCAGCATATTTCATAAAAAAATAAATAAATAAATAAATAAATAAATAAATAAATAAAAAATAAATAAATAAAAATTCCGTATTAAATACTATGCATTTGAATTTGACATTGAATATGAGGATTTTCATTACATTTTTCTGCTTTTGTCTTGCATTATACACTGTTAATGTCATTTGTCAGTCAAAGGCAGAATAGCGTATAGGCAGGCAGAACCCCGCAGTGGTTAATAAATGAAGCAAATCTGGGGTCGCTCGGGAGTTCGTGAGCAGAACGAACAGGGGCTGAGACTTCTAGTTAAAAAAAAAAAAAAAAAAAAAAAAAAAAAAAAAAAAAGTCCTTGCTATTAAAAATGAGAACTCGCTTACTTCTGTATTCTAGAATAATGCTCTAATGCATACATTAAAGAGATATTCTTAAGTTATAATATGCAAATAATATATTGTAACAATAAATTTTACGCATTAATAAAGGACATGGAAATATTTTTCAATAATCAAGTGATTCAAAATGCTAAATGCAGAAACGTTTAATAATTGAACTTATAAAGCATAGATAAATTATATTCTAATTTATCAAAATAAAAATTACGCATTCAATTCTTAAACTAATGGCTGTTTGAGTAAAAAATCATTAGTGGTAACAGTAATTTCTAAAATGGAAAACTCAAAGCTATTTATCAATATTTTTCTAGTCATACATTTTCGATGAAAAATCTTTTTATTTGCGTGTAACAAAGCATTAAATAGGAATTTAAAACACCATCATTAGGGAATAAAATTTATTCGCGGTGTTTGAGTAAACCTTCCCCAAATCACTTATAAACAACTGATTTGTGTATTGAAGCAATACATTGTGTTCTAAATGCTCAAGTGCAATGTAAAGCTTTTATTGTTTTATCTTTTAAACTTTTAATTGAATCAACCAAGCTATTTTCCATTACGTATATTCACATCATATAAACTAATGCAATAAAGCATGTAAATATTTTCGTTTGAAAAATAAATAAATAAATAAAATAAAACTTTTTTTTTTTTTTTTTTCCCTTGTTGAAAGTATAAAACGATTTCGAAAACTGGTTTATTAATGTAAATTGGCGCATAGTGCAAGAAAACTGAGATAAAATCTAGATATTATTTCAAGTTTCTTAATTCAAATTGTAAGAGATAAATAAAAGGAGAAAAGATATTTTAGAGGGGGAAAAATAAGAAAAAACACAATTAGTGGCAAAAGCGCGAAGCAAATGTTTCATTTCGGGAAAAGTAAGCACAACCTACTTGTAAGCAAAAAATATTGTCACAAGTACAGCGTAAAAAATGATCGCTGCTTTTATGTTGAACTGGTACCTACGTTTTCTCGCCTGACAGAAATTATAGAACACTTATTTCGACTTAAAAATAAAACAATTTTTTAATAATTCTGCATTTTGCAGTTTACCGAATAAAAGTTCTTTTTTAAGCTCTGGAAAAAGAATTATTAATTATATAACAAATCCATAACTGTCTAAGAAAGCAATTCCTTAGCATAAATTTGATTACTTGTTTTAGAATTGTTAATTTACTTATCAGAACTGTTATAATATTTTGGTGATTCTAAGAACACAATTATCATTATCGGAAAAAAGTTGTTTTCCTGTGCCAATATTTCGTCTTTACGTAATTAGATACAGCTTCATTAATAAGAGAAATCATTTTTATAATATTAATTCTTTCCACATGTAGAAAATAATGCATTTTAACTAGAAGCTAAAACAACTTCATCTAATTAACACTTTTGAAGATTTATATGATTATTTCCTATCAGCTGATATTTTGTGTTGTAAACGTATTAGAGATATTCGCTACACTATTTCACTTAAAGTTATATCGACATATTGTATTTTTTATTAATTTCATTAAATAATAATGAATTTAATTATTTATGAAACAAGTTAGTAGCAGCTAAAAAATGCAGTTGTTTTCGGATATAATTTCTTTATAAAAAAGTTGTTACTAACCAAGATATTTAATAGATTTATTTATTTAAATTTTCATTAAAAATTTTATTTTACAATCAAATTTTTAAATTTTCATATTTGCTTTCAAGATAGATTTATTTTATTTTATTTCATTTTATTTATTTATTTTAATATATGTATATGTACAGAAATTTCACAATTAATTCATGCATATTTCCCATTAAAACAGTTTTTTTCCATCTCGTCACTTTCACTTGAAAAAAAAAAAAAGTAAAAATTCTGTTAATTTAGTTTAAGTACGGAGAGTTATTAATTTCAATCTGTATTTTTTATTTATTTTAAATTTTAAATTTAAATTAAAAAAATTTTAATCTCCTTTTTCTGACTGTAAAACTGGGAAACGCAAATTCTTTTTTTAAATAATTGAAATGAATTAAAATGAAGTGTTTCCACCTCAATTTCATACTTTAGTTAATTTTAAAAAATCTAATTGTCGTGTCGAAAAACTGCTTGATCTCCTGGATTAAAAAAAAAAAAAAAAAATTGCCCCTTTCATTGGTACCGGATTTGTAACTATAGGACTGGTGTTTCTTATTTATTTTGGTGTTCCATAAAACTGGTCTACAAAAACTGGCTTCGACGTTTTTATCCAGATTGAATCTAATAGCCCCCTTACACCTTAAAAAAAAAAAAAAAAAAAAAAACTGTGTTATATCAAGAAGACCGTTTGAAAAGTTAATAATGGTAAACGTTTCTAATAATTTTATGCAGTTACTTTCTTCAGTTCTTCCCGTATTATAAATTAGGTTATCATTTGAAAAAAAAAAAATCGTTACGTATTTTTACTTTCTCTTACCCATAAGATAGAGAAAGTATTGTTATTGGGTCAAATTTTCGAACGCGAGATTTTGTTATATTTAGACGTTTTGACGTCCCCTGAATACGAAAATCATGTCTTTAGCAAATGGTCTGTGTGTATGTCTGTGTGTCTCTGTGTGTGTGTCTGTGTGTGTGTGTCTGTCTGTTATCAGCATATCTCAAAAAAAAATTATGGCAGAAAGTTCAAACTTGGTATTCTAAATGTGTATCATATAGGGGTGGTACAGTAAGCTTTTCGTTAAGATCAAGCAAATGGTTCGTGTACAGGGACAATCAAGAGAATTCTAATACATTACGTCTATGGGGAAAATTGCAGGTAGATAGAGTTTAACGAGACTGCACTAAACCAAATGAAACGAATATATATATTTTTGTAATAGAGATAGTTAACTGGGAAATTTTTTTTTTGTGTATGGTGGAGCCTCGCCTCCCTCCCTGGGGAGGACTCGAGGGAAGTTAATTTTCATTATGGGTATCTTTTAAAAGAGCTCGCCAATCCTTTAAAACGAATGGTTGAACCATCGATCTGCGATAATTTGAAAAAAAAGTTATCGATTTTTTTTTTTTTTACTTTTAACGAAAAAAAAAAACTTAGAAAAAAAATCTTTTTTTTTTTTTTTTTTTTTTTTTTTTTTTTTTTTTAAATATTGAGAATAAAATGGACTTTATTTGGATATTTGGTGTTATACTACTTCTCTAATATAGAAATCGTCTGCATTATCATAAAAGATAATTTTTTTAAATAATAATTTTAATAACTTATTTTTTAAAAACAGAATTATTTTTCAATAACTGAATTAAATTCTATATAAATGTAGGTGCATTAATGAAACGGAGGGTTGAGGGGGGCGGTAGCTCCTCTCACACAGAACTATTATCATATAAAACTCTTCAGAAGCCTAATATGAAATGTTTAACACAGGTTTACATAACAGTACTCGTTATCTTACCTTTTAATCTGCAACCTGTATTTATAGAACAAAATTTCAGGGTAAGAGGAAGTCGTGTAAGTAACACACCAGATTATTTCCTTATTATTTTTTTCCCCTATTAAGTTTAGTTTATTTTACTTGAGGTTAAATTCACAAATTAGTGCATATATCATTAAGATGCATGCAATTAGAATTATAAGTTTATAAAATGGGTTACATGTGAAAAAAATTATATACCAAAAATTGTATTGATTACTTAAAATTTAATAATTTTGATTAGAAATTACTATGCCATCAGGTTTAGAAATACAGCTAAAGTAAGCATAAAATTTTATTCTTCAAAAAGAAAAAAAAAATTGTCGCTTTCAGTACAATAAAATATTATTTTATTGATTATTCAACACTATTTGTTCACGAAGTGAGAAGAAAACTTTCGATATTGCATTTTTCACTGCTAAAAATAAAATAATCAATGGTTTTATTTAACTAAATTTAGGGAAAATCTTCAACGTCTTAAACGTTAAAGAGAATAGTGGTTTAGCAGGCAGGTGTTTCGGTAGTAGTTTGGGTAACGTCGTCAGTGCAGCGTTCAAGACGTTTCAAGACGTTATCAAACCTGTGTTCCTTTATCTATCGTCTAATCTTCTTTCAGTATTCTATTAATGATTTTATTTTTTTGTCAAAACGTAACAAAACTATTCTAACTTACGTTAGTCATTTTTTTTTTTTTTTTTTTTTTTTAATCTTAACGACATTAAATTTAAATAACATTTTAATAATAATAATAATAAAGTAATAGGATATTTTGTTGAAAAAGAGGAACATATTTTTTAAAAGTTGAAGAACGTCTATAAGATTTATTTTATTAACAATATGTAATTATTCTCCTTTTTTTAATCGAGCTTTATTTATTTATTTTTTGAGTAGGAATCATTAATTAGAAATAACTTAACGGATAAATTAGAACGAGTTTATCTCCATTTACTTCAAATGGAATAAATATTCTCTTTTACTTCGAAAACCTACTTTTGAATTCTATTTTTCTATTATATTAAAAGTGAAAAAAAATGCCCTTCATTTTAGATTTTTACAATTCATAAGTTACAATCAAACTATTAAAGAAAGCGTAATAATTCTTATATATGTATTTTATACATTTGAATTTATTCTTATAATAAATTCATTACTGTGTAACAAAACAGTTCACTTATTAGAATTAGAAATAAAAGAAACTAAGCAAATTAAAACGTTTCAATGACATAAATGTATGAATTAGGCATGTATTTGGATCAAAAATATTTATTTATAGACATGCAAATCTAATAGCGTGTCTTCAGATATATTTTTCTCATATGGGAGTGTATATTTTGTCATCTAAATGTGCACATTCAAATTTTAATAAGATTCTCATTAAATGTTGTATTTTGTGACTGATGCTCAGTGTCTTATTTCTTTTTATTTATTTGTTGCGTGTTTACTTACATAGTACATCCAACAAACAGCTTTCTAAATATTTCAGGAATACAGGAATATTTGCATCTTTATTTCTACAGATATTTCAAAATTTAACTAATGAAGCCTCACTGCATAGATGTAATCGACAGCAAAATTATTGAAGCACACATTCACATTTTTCTTTTCTTTCTTTCTCTTCTTTTTTTTTTTTTTTTTTTTTTTTTTTTTAGTTTGGTTGCTAATTTTTACCACCAACTTCATTTTTTATAAACAGTATAAGGCTAAGATCATGACTCGATAAGTATTTACTTAACAAAACAGTTTTAGGTGCACATATTTTAAATACGAATAATTTCTAGTGCTTCAATAATTTTGCTGCCGTATGCACAAAACAACTTATAAAAATATTTATAAAAAACATATTTTATGACAAAACTAACCCTTTAAATATAATAAAAATACGCTGAGTAGCTAATAAGTAAACGACTTGCATTGTGTACTAATACGCATATTATAAACACTTTTTGATGCAGTGTGGTCAGAATATATAAAATTAATCTAATTAATTATATGCTTACAAAATTACCTATAGTAATAAACTGATACAAACATCGTAACAATATATGAAACAGACATTTTGTTACGAATTTAAAGGAAATCAGTTAAGCTGTTTTTTGACGTACTCATTTCCGAAATTTGAAACTGACTTACCTAATCGAGATGCCTGTCAACATTTCTGTACAAATCAACAAAATTGTACAAAAAGACATTCAAAGAAAAATTTATGTAGCAAGTTTATAGAAAATCATTTTAGCCGTTTTTAAGATACCGACGTTCGGTTCCATCAGATTTTCATCAAAACTTTCCAAATTTATGTGTATACCAGAAACGAACAAATAAATATGAAAAGACATCTAAAACTATAAATAAAATAAAATCCGTACTCATTTTTTTTTTTTTTTTTACGAGACACGAGCTTTGGAGCCCTTAAACTGGCCTTCCAAATGTAGACTTCAATCAATTTTCCTGTAGTAACCAAGTAATACAAACGAAAGGCCATCTAAAACAGAATCTACATAGCATAATTGAAGAAAAGTCCTCAGAGTTGTTTTCGATATACAGACTTAAATTAAAATACAGTCTTACTTCTTTCTTTATATGTCCCACTTCTGGTTTTGCAATTTTCGCCAAAAATGTGGAAATTAATTTGGTTAAGGACATATCTTATATACGAAATTTCAGTCTTTTGTATTTTTCGTTTTGGAAAAATGATAGTCAGAAGATTCCACATATGCGTATATACACACAAACACACTGACCAACTTCCAAAAACCACATTTTTTAATATACGAGGCGTTAAAGCATATAAATCAAGTAAAACTCGATATAAAATTTTTTTGGGAATATTATATTTACAAAACCTATGATTGTTGGGTAATGGATATAAAAATATATTGTATTATAAAATTAATAAGTTGCACTTTTTATAAAATAGCTGGTCGATATTCACACGTTTAATTGATGGATAACTTAGGGGGAAAAAGCTATTAATCAGAATAAACTATTGAAATAATTGGAAACTAAGTATACAAACTTTTTTTTTAAGGACCTTTCCGCTATTTGGTGCATTCAGTGGCTCATACATACAACTTCATTTTAGCTAGTATTTCTTTTGTAATTAAGAAGAAAAATAAAATAGTTGTAAAGTTACTCACTTTGAATTTATTGTATTTCTCTATTTGGAAACTACACTTAGTGTTTTTTGCTCTCTGCCCCCGCAGCAAAAAATAGCGGAATTATGTCAAAAATATTTAGCAAAATTACAAACAACCTTAAAAAAAAATAAGTAAAATGGTCACAATAAAATTAAACGAAATATAATTTCATAATATTAATGCAGAATAAGAGTAAATTTGAAAAAAAAAAAAAAAAAAAAAAAAAAAAGTGATAACTTATCAGTATTTATGCTTATTTTTTCAGTTATTTTTCATTTTAATTATTTAACAGGAAAAGATATTTATAACTTATATTAAATCTAAAAGTAAATTTGCATATATTGAACCTCCAGTTGATAGTGAACTATACTGTGGGTCTAGTCCGAAGACGTTTAACTATGCCACCGTTCGACAGAAGTATGTTCTTTGTGTTAGATCAATATACTTAATTTCGCAATAACTATGAACAGATATTGAGTTCTTGCATTTGTTTTCATTTATTTTCGTTGGTTCGTAGAAGACAAACCTCAAAATACTGTTAAAGACATCTAAAAAGTTTACAGGCATTCTTATGTAAATTTTATTAAAATTATCATAAAATTTTAATGTTATACTAATGTCTGTATGAGATATATTCATAGAGATTTTCTTTTCGCATGAAATAAAAATTTTTCCTTTATACTATAGAAGGTTTGTCATTAATATTTATGAAAAGAAATTTTCATGATTTATTTTTTGCCTAGATATTTTTACAGAAAAAAACGGTAATTTTCGTAATTTATCAAAACTTTCAAAACAGCTAAAAAATATTTTTAACTGTAAATAATAACAATAATAAATGTTTATATATATATATATATATATATATCATAAGTATGAAATTTACTATGATGTATTTTTACAGATAATATGTTATTAAAATAACTTTTTCAAATATCATTAATAAAATAACTATTCAGATAAATTATAATTTTTACACTTTTTGAAATCTTTATACTTCATCTAACAATAAAAAAGAAAAAATATATCTGGATGGTTTAAAAATAAGCTTTCAGTAATTAAAAACATATATAGAAAACGTTCTATATTTACATATATTGCAGCTATGTAATCAGCAATAAATTTTTGCATTATATAAAGATAAGCATTGCAATATTTTGTTTTCAAATAGTGAAAACATATATATTTAATGTAAGGTATAAAAGTACTGAAATATTTTAATGTTTTCATTTGTTTATTTTATTACTAGCAGGTATTGCCTACTTCGCTAGTCACTATACTTAAAAGACTTTTCAAAAAATATAACAACTACATTTAAATAACTTTATAAGTAAACACAAAAAAAAATTCCATTGAAATCCCATAAAACCTTACTTCGGGTACCCGATGCCTTCAACAGACTCTTTCCCGAGTACGCTATATCAGTTCCGGGTTCCAATTACTTGTATTTGTGCCACGGGTAGTTTTGTGTTATAATCCGTAATGTTTGCTATAAAACTATTGGTAATATAGTATCTAACAGTTAATATGCATTATTATATTAAATTTCATATTTAGAGGTTTATAATAAAAAAATTAAAAAAATGCGTATCAAATATGTGAAAAACTGTCCTTATCCAGCCCTCGATATTTTTGGATAACGATATCATTCTTTAAACTGATACATATAAGAAAATAAATTATGAACATTAATACCAGAAAATTTCTTGTCTTACCTTTAAATGCAAGTAAATATGTAAAAGAAAACGGTTTTTGCATCGAAATTAATAATAATAAAGTAAAAAACAGTGACGCACAAATTATTCAAGACTTGATTTCTTCGCTATAAAGCTACTTGCTACAGTCGGTAACAAAAATGTCCGAACACTAGCAAAAATTCCTATGTAAAAAAAGTTCACTTCATACGGTTTTGTTAAATAAATCCTTGACAAATCCTGTTTCTAGACTGACTAAGAACAGGATTCGACAGCAATTTATTTAACAAAACCGTATGAAGTGTACTTTTTCTGCATAGGAATTTCCGCTATTGTTCGAACACTTTTGTTAGCGACTGTACATTCATCTTAATACTTTTTCTTTATGAAACAGCTTTAAATCAGAATAAATTTCGCCTTATAATATGTTGATTATGAGTTATATTAAACGTAAATCCATGCAAATATACACATATTTAGAGTATTATTCCTTGAAAATTTCATTTCATAAACTAATATTGTTTCAATAGCTTACGCTTAACAACTTATTATCTAAACTGATATTATATTTATTGAATGTGGAAAGAAGTTTAAACAGAATAAGTACGTACATAAAGTAGATTCCATATGAAAAATTTGCCAATTAATGCAAGTGTCTGAATTTCTAAAATGTCTGAAAATTTAGAAGCGTTTGCTGTCTGAAATTTCTCACAGTTATGTGTTTCAGATATTTTTTGTGTCTGTATTGGTACTTTAGACCTATTTCTGTCTTAAATTAAGATATCTATAATGTCTAATGTGTATATTAAGACATTTACGTATCTTAAGTAACATTTCAGTTGTTTTTATGTCTTACATTAAGACCCCTTTATTTGCAGTGTATATAGTATATATACGCACACCTTTTGAAGTTGCAATTTCTTTGTTATAATTTTATTCAGTACGGACTCTACTGAAAAACATATAGAAATGTATAACAGTCATTCGTAAGTACAGAAAAAAAAAATCTGGTGTGTCACTCACACGACTTTCTCTTACCCTAAAATTTAATACTATAAATATTGGTTGGAGATTAAGAGGTAAGATAACGAGAACTGATATGTAAACCTATGTTAAAATAATTCAAATTAGGCTTCGGAGGGGTTTAATATGATAATTAGTTCTGTGTACGTGGGGCTACCGTCCACCTAAACCCACGGTTTCATTACTACACCTACACTTATATAGAATTTAAATCTGTTTTTAAAGTTAAAAGTTCACTTAAAATTATTCAGATAACTTTTAAATGTAACATTCCTTGAAACGTATCAGTCTTGATCAAACTTTTCTACTAAAAAATTTATATTAACATGAAAATACAACTTCTGGATCTCTCGAAATTATTCATTTTTAAGTTTCTCTAAGAAACACAGACAAAGATCAAATGTTAAAAATTTGACTTCGATATTCAAAAAGCCTCAAAATGTGTAAATATAGCAAAAATCAAGCGATGAATATTTAGTTTTAAAACATATATTATTTACGTATGTTTATGAGGAATTCATTTTAATTCCTGAGCAGCTTTCCAAGACATGATAAAATATTATAGTTAAGCACTTCCATTAATGTTAAAAAAGAATGTTATGGCTTAAATATTGGCAGCCCTGAATATGTTCTGAAAGTTATGTGCACGTCACATGGTGCACATAAATATAATACTATATTAATAAAACACGGTACAACCTGAAGTTCACTTCCATCTATTATCAAGTATTGTAGAACTATAATTTAGTTCTTTTGTGTAACTCTGTAAATGAACAGTGAATGATTTCCCAACCATATTCTACATGAGACATGTTTTTATGCATATAAAAAATATATAATCATTTCATTAGTTTTAGTGCAGTCTATAGCTATTAAACTCTACTTACCTACAATTTCCTCCATAGACGTAATGTATTTGAATTCTCTTGGGCGTCCCTGTACACGAACCATTTGCTTCATCTCAACGAAAAGATTAGTGTAGCACCCAATATCATACACATTTATAATACTAAGTTTGGACTTTCTGCTACCATTTGTTCTTGAGAAATGCTGATAACAGACACACACAGACAGACAGACATTGATGTGGTTTTTATTCATCCTTTCTGTATTAACAATAAAGTCGCTGGTTTTCCTAAATCTGTCACAGTTTTTGAAATGGGACAAGCGTTCTGCTATAATTTTAGTTAATAAAGATATTGATGCAATACTTATTAGTCAGTATTAAAGTGAAGTTTTTTTTTTTTTTCTTGTGGAATTAGTTTTTAAAAATTTTCACGTTTATACTGCAAGTATATATATGGACTTTCGCCGAGATATAAATATAGATCTTTTAAATATTGACTTTATTACTGATTTATATAATAGTAATCACTTATTGCTATCAATGGATTCTAACTCTCGTTCTCTTTCATGGTTTGATTCAATTAGTAATGCTCGTGGCAGAATTTTAGAATCTTTTCTGTCATCTAAGAGTTTATGGGTTGTTAACGATGATATGTGCATCCCCTCATTCAGCTCTCCAAACGGACAGAGTTTTATAGATCTGACGATAATTTCGTATTCATTGCGGAAATATATTTTTTCCTCGTCTATTTTAAATGAAGAAAGTTGTTCTGATCATAGGATTACTAGTTTTAATTTTTCTGTTGACCATAATGTGGCCTTCGACAATTTTTATTGAACGTTTAAATATAATTATGAAAAGGCAAAATGGTCTTTATTCCACGAGCAATTGCAAACTGAGTTTTATAATCTGTTATTTTATTTTAATTCAACGTTAGGTTTTAATAATGTTCAAAACCTTCATGCAGAATTAAAAAAGACTGTTAAAGTAGTACAGGATTTACATAAATTAGTTAAAATGTTCATAAATTGTATTCAAAATTCTTCTAACCATTGTATGCCAATTATGAAGTGAAAATACCAACAAAATCCTAGAACTGATTCTTGGTGTAGTAAAGAGTTATCTAATATAAGGAAGTTGGTTAACTCGAAAAGGATATTATATCAACGAAATTTTAATAATTCGATGTTAGGTGTTTTTAGAAAAATGACTATTTAGAATACAAACAGTTATACCGCCGAAAACTCAAGAGTGCGAAGACCCAATCTTAGAGGGATTTCTGTACAGATATAGGTTCACAGCCTTGGGCTATTTTGTATAAGATAGCGACTGGTAAATATAAAAATCAAACAACTTTAACAACAGTTAAAACTGCTACGTGTTATACTTCAGATTTTAAGGAAACTCTTAATACCCTCGTTAATCAATTTGTTCCGTTCGATGATATTAGTTTCGACAGTCCTTATCATACTAGTTTAAGAATGATAATTGATAATCCTATTGAAACCCAGGATGATTTAAAATTTTCCGAAGAAGAAATAAACTCTGTTATTAATAGTATGAATACAAAAAAGTCCCCTGGGGAAGATGGAATTTCTAGCAAAATTATTTCTGAACTTTTAAAGTTTATTTCTAATTTCATTACAGCAGTTTTATAACGATAGTTTATCGAGGGGTTTGTTCCCAAATGTATGAAAAAATTCTTGCCTTCGATTTTTTACTAAGGCTGGTTAGGAGTTTTTACTAGAACCGTCAAAATTCAGGCCTATAAGTTTAAAATCTGTAAGTGGCAAAATACTTGAAAAATTATTGATCGAAAGGATAATATATTTTTAAAGGTCTAACGATAAATTAAACCCAAACCAGTTTGGTTTTACACCAGGTAAAAACACTACTGATGCTACTGTAAAAATTACTAAAATAGTAAAAGAAAACTTTAAAAGAAATTATCAAGTTCTAGTAATTGCATTAGATGTTAAAGAAGCTTTTGACACTGCGTGGTGGCTGGCAATTATGAATCAACTAAGAGAATTTAATTTTTCCCCAAAACTTATTTTTATTGACTAGAGATTAATTTTCAGAACGTTCAGCATGTTTAGCTACTTCTACGCACTGTATCGAAAGGAAAGTAACGATGGGTGACCCTCAAGGCTCATGCTGTGGTCCGGGATTTTGGACAATTTTTTACGATTCTGTAATAAAATTGGGTTTACCTTCAAACACCGAAATTATTGCTTTTGATGATCTACTTTTAATTCTAAGTGCAAAGACGGAAATTGAACTTGAAATTTGTGGTAATATAAGTTTGTCAAAATTTTTTTACTGGTCTACAAAAAACAGGGTTAGTTTTAATATTGAAAAATCTAATTTCCTACTTTTTTCTAAGAAGAGAAAAAGAGAAGAGATAAACATATATATGAATAGTAATATTATTAAAGGTGTTAATGAAATGAGGTATCTTGGGGTAACTTTCGATAGAAGGCTACGTTGGAAAGCACATGTTAATAATTTATTTACAAAAGTGAGTTTTATTTCAAATGTGTTGTCTAAAATGACAAAGATTACTTGGGGTACTGGATCAGAAGCTTTGAAAACTATTTACGATGGCGCAGTGTTGCCCTTATTACCTTATGCTGCCCCTGCCTGGATTGACGGTTTAACTTTTAAGTACAATAGACGTAAACTAATGACTGTCCAAAGATTATTTGCTATACAAATTATAAAGGGTTTCCGTACCATCTCTCATGAGGCTTCGTGCGTCCTTACTGGTCTTATTCCAATCTGTTTGAAAATCCGAGAAGCCGCGGAAATTTATTATGAATTAAAATTGAACGACGTGGAAAATATCGATTCTGACATTTCTCCTAAGTATTGGATACATCCAGGAAAGCTGATCCCTCTTGGAAATAATTCCGATGAAGATAATATTCTACGTATTTATACGGATGGAAGTAAATTTAATCTGAATACTGGCTGTTCTTTTGTTGCTTATCAAAATAATAGTGTTATAATAGAGGATAAGTATAAATTACACCCTAACTGTTCTAATAATCAAGCAGAGGCTTTTGCTATATTTCAAGCCTTAAATTGGATTTATTCAAATAAAACTTTATTGCTTAAAAATATAATGATATATACTGATATTGAAGTAACTGTATATAAATTTCAGAAAAGAAAATGTCGAAGTGAAACGATTGAAAAAAATCGTGTTTTACTTTGGAATTTATCGGCAAAACATTTTAAAGTTTGCATTGACTGGATCAAGGGACACTCAGGAAATTACGGTAAAGATAAAGCTGATGAACTAGAGAAAGCTGCAGCCCACTCAGATATCCCGATTAGCTTTAAAAAGATACCCAAATCATTTTTAAAAAGGCAAAATTATCAAAAGACCATAATTTCGTAGCAAAGTAAGTGGTGTATTACTCAAAAAGGTAGTATAACTAAAAAGTTCTTTCCATCAGTGCAAGATAGACTAAATAGAATTATAAACTATACTTATAAACTCACTCAAATTCATTCAGGTCACGATAGAATAACAGATTATTTATTTAGGGTTAAGCATGTATTTATTCAGTTTAAGCATTCTCCACAGTCCTTCTGTAATCGGAATTAAATGCAAAGCTTAAATATATCTTACTATTTTGCCCTCTTCTCGATTCTTACAGATTTGAAATATATAAGTATATTACAATGAGTGGAATATTGTGGCCTCCTGACTTAAAAATTTTAATCAGACCTGAATGCTTTTCACCAAAACTATGTTGTTAATCAAGAAATTTCTAAATCTTCTATTGCGAAGCACAGTTGGGAATTTGATCATAGTTTTAATTTTAAGAGTGCCAAAATTATCTTTCATGCCAAACGCGTTTCCGAACTGGATTTTTTGGAAAATTTAGCTATTTACCTTAATCATGATAAAATTGTCAATGAAAAATCTGATTCCACTTTGCTGTCTACAGCCTGGAAAAATTTGTTTAATTCTAACTAACTAACTAACTAAATAAAGAAATAATAATAATAAAGAAATAAATTTTATTAAATTTACTTATTAGTATAATATTAATTAAAAAATAAAAATAAAAATAAATAAATAAATAAATGAATAAAAAAATAAATAATTAAATAATTTAAAAAAAAATTAATTGTTTATTCCTTCCCTCCCTCCTTTTGTTTTTGTGTGTGCATGTGTGTTCCTCTCTGATTGATCCTGCATGATGCTTCCTATTGGTTGTTTGTGTTGCTCCTCCCCCTCTGGTTTTTGCCCTGCTTTCAGTCTTGCTTTTGCCTCCCACATGTTTATTTGCACCTGATGAAGGAAGGCTACGTCTTTTCGAAACCGGTTGTGCTGGCTAAAAATTTATGGTGTGTGAAGAAGTCTTATTGTCTATTTACTGAATGTTTTTCTCTATTTTTACGATTTATGAATAACATACCTTTCTTGGATTTTTGACTTTGTTCCTGTAATTTGATTATTCATACTGAATTTAAATTGAAGGTATAATGAATGTTTGTTTAATGCCTGTAGTATGTTTCCTCCTATAGTCATGGAGCATGCTTTATTCAAGATTGTTTCATAATAAAAAAAAAAAAAGGAAAAAAAGAAACACAGACAGGCACATAGACCAACCGCTAAAAACATGGTTTTCGGATTCAGGGGACCTGAAAACATGCAAATATAACTAAAACTCTCTTTCAAAAATTTGACACCCCCCCCCCCCCCCCAAAAAAAAAAAAAAAAAAAAAAAAAAAAAAAGATAAAATGATTTTATATTTAAAGCTTCAATTGTTATTCTCTGGAAATATAAAGAGATCCTTTTGAGTTTTTCCGAAAAAAGAAATAAGCATTATTTCCTATCTTGTTTCGAAATTTAACTTATTTGAGTACATATTTCCCATATCTATGCTAAAAACTTTCATTTCTTTATTTTTGAAACTTTTATTTTCTTGAAGATAAAAAAAAGTTTTTCTCGATACCAGAATTTTGGAAAATAGCAGAATATACTTAAAGTGGTGATCCATAAAGTTTTCAAAATCTAACATAAATATTATAAAAATTGTATTTTTTAACAACTGAATATTTAATTTCTGTTTCAAATTTTGTCAATATTTTATAATAAATAATAATAAAATAAATGTTACATTCAATTTAAATCAGAATCAGGAATTTTGCTTTGAATAAGATTTATCAATAGACATAAAAGTCTATTCCGAGAAAAAATAATTAACTTATTCGTAAATCAGTTTTTAAACTATTAATGCTTAAATTATGAAATAATTTTAAATTCTAATTTTCATTAAATAATATATAAGTCTATCATTTCCAATATATATAAAAACTACAGTTTACAATTACACAAACATTTTAATTTGCTTAGTACATGTTGCTCAGTACATGCATAAAATTTGACAAAAGAGTTTAACGAAGAATCTGGATATTATAATTTGTATAACCTTTCCTAAATAATTTTTGATTTAGAAATGTATAATTGAAGAAATCCTCCTAATTTAGGTTATTAAATTATCATCTTTTATACACATAGTGCAAATACGCTAAGAAACATGTCAGAAAACAAGTGAAAACAACTCCTTCTGGCTCATTCGGAAGGGTAGGTTGATTTCTTTTTTCTTATCAAGTAGCCGCCATACTGAAACGAAATGGTGGCTAAAAATTATTAATAAACTTAGTACAAATATACGTGGGGGCTATGTTCATATGGAGTTTAAAGCAAATCGGTTCATAAATACTTTTTTTTTATACAAATCTGAAATTTTAAAGTGGCCGGCACTTGGAAACAAAATGGCGGGTCAAGTTGGCTGAAAAATATATCAAATGCATTTGCGAGGTAAGTCTACTGTACAAATTTAGTTCGATTTAATTCAGAATTTCAAAAGTTATCGTGTTCACAAATTAAGTGGTTGCCGCTTGGATTAAAATGGTGGAACTAGCTGCTGAGTGAACTAATTGAAGATATTCGTAAGTCCACTGTACAATTTTAGTTCGAATAAATTCAGTATTTCGAAAGTTATCGCGATAACAAATTCTCAAGTGACAGCGTTCAAGTGGCCACAACTTGGAAACAAAATTGCGGAGAAACTTTTCCACTGAAATCATTGATATTTGGATGATAAATCCATTTTTCAACTTTGGTTCAAATTAATTAATTATTTCAAAAGTTATCATGATAATAAATTTTCAAGTGGCCGCCACTTGGAATCAATATGACAGAGCAAGTTGCTTAATAAACTTATCCAAGATATTTGAAGCATAAGTTCATTGTCCAACTTTGGTTCAAATCAGTGCAGTATTTCAAAAGTTATTGTTATGACAAATTTTTAAGTGGCAGTCTAAGTTGCTGTAACTTGGAAACAAAATGGCAGAGCAACTTGCCCAGCAAAATCGTTCAAGATATTTTTATAAAAAGTTCACTGTCCAAATTTGGTTCAAATTAATCCAGTATTTCAAAAATTATCGTAATAAGAATTTTCCAAGTGACACCGTGATTTCAAGTGACCAGCACATGGAAACAAAAAAACAGAGTGAGATACCTAGCGAATTATCTGAGATACTTGAATGAAAAATCCACTATACAAATTCGATTCGAATTGATTCAGTATTACAACATTTATCATAATTACAAATTTACAAGTGGCCGTGACTTGGAAATAAAATGGCCGAGTAAGTTACAATGCGAACTTATCCAAGTTAATTGAGCCGTAAATTCACTATCAACTTTGGTTTGAATCAGATTAATATTTTAAATGTTATTGTAATTGTACATTTTTAAGTGGCAGCTTGATTTCAAGTGGCCTCAACATGGAAACAAAATGTCGGAACAAGTTGCCCACTGTACTCATCTAATATATTTATATGATAAGTTCACTGCCCAACTTTGGTTCGAATTGAATCAGAATGTAAAAAGTAATCATGATTATAAATTTTCAATTGGTAGCCTGATTTTAAGTTGCCCGGCTTAGTTTATAACATCTGCAGTTTTCTAAAGCTGGCTGATAAAGTTCATTAATATGCTTGGATGAGACCCTTATATGGTCTACGTATACATCAAAATTCAAACAAATCCAGTGTTAAATATGCTTTTCACACTGTGAATTTGAAATTTCCAATTGGCCTCCACTTGAAAACAAAATGGCGGAACAACATGGTTAAAAAACTCATTCAAGATATTTATAAGAAAAATTCGCTGTCCAAGTTTGTTTCGATCTGAAGTGTTATTTCAGATGTTATCGGGATTATAACTTTTCAAATGATAGCCTGATTTCAATTGGTTCCGCTTAGTATAAAATATCCGCCACTTTGTTAAAAATGGCGGATAAATTTCATTAATAAATTTGGTTGAAACCCTTATATGGTCTATATATACATCAAAATTCAAATAAATTTGGAATACGCATTTTATAAGGTGAATTTGAAATTTTCAAGTGGTCTCAACTTGAAAATAAAATAACGGAGCAACTTGGTCATCAAACTCATCCATGGTATTTATAAGATAAGTTCACTGTTAAAATTTGGTTCAATTTGGAGTATTATTTCGGAAGTCATAGTGATGTCAAATTTTCAAGTGGTAACCTGATTTCAAATGGCCCGATTAATTTAAGATATTCGCCACTTTATTAAAAATGGCGGATAAAGTTAATTAATAAGTTTGGTTGAGACACTTATGTGGTGTATACTTACATTAAATTATAAATAAATCCGACCTTAAATATGCTTTTTACAATGTGGATTTGAAATTTTCAAGTGGCCGCTACTTGAAAATAAAAAGGCGGAGCAACTTGATTAAAAAACGCATCTAAAATGATGTTAATAAAATGAGTTAGCTGTCTAAATGTGATTCAATTTGGAGTATTATTTCGGGAGTTATCATGATGACAAAATTTCCGTTATATATGTATATAGACAGATAAACGAAGTGATTGCAATAGGTCCATATCTAAAGAAATTGATAAATATATTTCATCATCTCCATAAACTTTTTCATTCATTTATTATCATCTATTCCGGAACTATAAACAAAGTAATATTTTCTATATTTAAATGTAACCTCGAACATCGAAAAGCGCGTGGGTGAAAGATTTATAGACTCATAATGCCTTTTTCCTTCTAAATAAACATTTTCAAAGCTGTTTTTAATTTCATTCAACAATCTAATTTAATGATTGTATAAACAAAATAAGATATTAATTTTTTTCTCATCAAGTGTCATAATATAATATAATATAATAATTTATAATGATTAATGATATACTTAGAAATGTAATTTAAATTCCTCTTGTAGTCTGTAATAAGTTTTCAAGCAGAAAGTATGCATAAAAATGCATCTCATAAAAATCTGTCCTAATAAAGTTAATAAATACATCAAATTATTTGCAGAATCATTTCAACGAATTTAAATGATTATTTTTTGCATTATTAGTTAAAACTTACTAGAAAAATAAGTAACAAATGAAATTGGTGAAAATTCATCAGAAGACCTTTTAGATTACAGTTTGATGAAAGAAGATGAAGCTGCTACTGCACTACTGAATACAAGGTAAGTGAAGAATTTATTATTTTTACTTCAAAGTCTTATAGTCCAAGCGGCGGCTGCAAAAAATTGACTTGATAACGTGTGAAGCTGATTTTTTTTCTATAGATAGAATTCATTGTTACAATGAACATCTGATAGGGTTGCCTGGTCAAAGCCGTCAAGTTTAAGAGAAACAACCTCACTTCCGGTCACAATTTAAATGATTTTCGAACCCCACAGGTGTGAAGATGCAACTGGGGCTAAAATGTAGAGAATAATATGCTCTTTAAAATGGCATAGGGTTGCCTGGTCAAAACCGTCGAGTTTCAGAGGTTGCCTCGATAATAGGGGTCAAATTTAAACGATTTTGGAACCCCACAAGTGTGAAGATGAAATTGGTGCTAAAATGTAGAGATTAATATGCTCTTTAAAATGGCATAGGGTTGCCTTGTCAAAGCCGTCAAGAAACAGAGGTTGCCACGAAAATAGGAGACCTATTTTACGATTTATTTACCCAAGTAAAAAGCAATTTACCCAAGTGTAAAGATGAAACCGGTGCTAAAATGTAGAGATTAATATGCTCTTTAAAATGGCATACGGTTGCCTGGTCAAAACCGTCAAGTTTCACAGGTTGCCTTGATAATAGGGGTCAAATTTAAACGATTTTCGAACCCCACAAGTATGAAGATGAAACCGGTGCTAAAATGTAGAGATTAACATGCTCTTTAAAATGGCATAGTGTTGCCTGGTCAAAGCCGTCAAGAAACAGAGGTTGCCACGTAAATAGGGGACGTATTTTGCGATTTATTTACCCAAGTAAAAAGTGATTTACCCAAGTGTAAAGACGAAACCGGTGCTAAAATGTAGAGATTAATATGCTCTTTAAAATGGCATAAGGTTGCCTGATCAAAACCATCCAGTTTCAGAGGTTGCCTCGATAATAGGGGAAGTATTTTACGATTTATTTACCCAAGTAAAAAGTGATTTACCCAAGTGAAAACATGAAACCGGTGCTAAAATATAGAGGTTAATATGTTCTTTAAAATGCCATAAGGTTGCCTGGTGAAAACCGTCAAGACCCGGAGGTTGCCTCGAAAATACGTCAAATCTGTCAAGTAAAGCAGTCAACCACAAAAAATAGGCGAGTTTTGAGGATTTCTTAACCAAGTGTAAAAAAATACGAATAGCATTAACAAAGAAAATGAATAAGGATGAAATTATATGAATATTTGAAATGTGTGGCTGGTTCCAGAATGTACAGCATAGAAGTTATTTTAAAATGGCATATGTTTGCCTGGTAAAATTCGTAAAGAAATAGCGGTCAATCTCCAAAAAGCTGTCGAATATTAAAGGTGTTTAACACAAAGTGAAACACACATGAAGACTATTTAAAAAAAGTTAAACACGAAATGATTAATATTTAAAAGATGAAATTGCGAGCTAAATGTAGAACATACAACACTTTTCAATTTGCTTACGATTGGTGCTTCAAACCTCTCAAGGTATAGCGGTCAGCTTAGAAAAGGAAGCGAATTTCAATATTCGTTTATTTTATTTGTTTAATGGTGTAAAATATTTTAAAGCATAAAGAAAATTATATTATTATGCGTGACCATTCTTTTTCTAATCTGTATAAAACTAATTTCAGCTCACGAGCTCGTTTTTTCCCCATTTTTCAATACTTAAAATATTCAAATTGTGTCAAAGTATTGAGAAGATAAATTCCCTGAAGAAATGTATGCGGCTGCCTTGTAGAATTTTATACGGAAATTTTGGGTTGTGCCGATTTTGTTATATTAAAAATTTGTCAATTTTAGAAAATTTTCTCAATTAATTTTTTTATATCTAATTAAGAGTAATCAATAACCTCTCGTGGCAACCTCTATTTTTTCGCGTTTCTTAATAACCATGAATTAATTTATGAAATTGAAATTTGTAAATCTTGCTGCAAATCTGGAATAAGTTTTTTTTTTCTTTTTATTTAATTTATTTATTTATATGCTAACAGAATTTTTTATTATGAATTTCTTGGGCATTATTATCTTCATTTCTGTTAACTTTTGCGGGCGTATTTTCTCATATGTATCCGCATGCTACATTTTTAATTTTTACTATTAATTCGTTGTTTTTATGGGAAATTTTAGAACAGTTTCATTACAGTTTATTTATTTATTTTTTCTTTTTTAAATGCTTTTTATATATTTTCTTCACATTGTATAAAAAACCCTTCAAAATTAGCTTTTTTTTTTTTTTTTTTTTTTTTTTTTTTTTTCCCGAGGCAACCACTATTTCTCGAGTTTTCACCTGGCAACCCTATGATACTCTAAAGAGAATATTATTCTCTATATTTTACAAACGGTTTCATTTTTAAATATGTTAGGGTAAGAAAACCGCTAAAATTCGCCCTCCCCCCCACCACGCACACATTTTTCGTGGCAACCTCTTTTCTTGAAGGTTTTGACCAGGCAACCCTATGCCATTTTAAAGACCATATTATTCTCTATATTTTAGCACCGGTTTCATCTTTACACTTGGGTAAATCATTTTTTACTTGGGTAAATAAATCGTAGAATACGTCCCCCTTTTTCGTGGCAACCGCTGTTTCTTGACGGCTTTGACCTGGCAACCCTATGCCATTTTAAAAAGTATATTATTCTCAACATTTTAGCACCAGTTACATCTTTACACTTGTGGGGGTTCGAAAATCGCTTAATTTTGACGCCTATTTTCGAGGCAACCTCCGGGTCTTGACGGTTTTGACCAGGCAACCTTATGCCATTTTAAAGAGCATATTAATCTCTACATTTAACACTGGTTTCATCTTTACACTTGGGTAAATCGCTTTATACTTGGGTAAATAAATCGTAAAATACTTCCCCTATTATCGAGGCAACCTCTGAAACTTGATGGTTTTGATCAGACAACCCTATGCCATTTTAAAGAGCATATTAATCTCTACATTTTAGCACCTGTTTCATCTTTACACTTGTGAGGTTCGAAAATCGTTTAAATTTGACCCCTAATTTCAAGGCAACCTCCGGGTCTTGACGGTTTTGACCAGGCAACCTTATGCCATTTTAAAGAGCATATTAATCTCTACATTTTAGCACTGGTTTCATCTTTACACTTGGGTAAATCGCTTTTTACTTGGGTAAATAAATCGTAAAATACGTCCCATATTTTCGTGGCAACCTCTATTTCTTGACGGCTTTGACCAGGCAACCCTATGCCAATTTAAAGATCATATTAATCTCTACATTTTAGCACCAATTTCATCTTCACACTTGTGGGGTTCGAAAATCGTTTAAATTTAACCCCTATTATCAAGGCAATCTCTGAAACTTGTCGGTTTTGACCAGGCAACCGTATGCCATTTTAAAGAGCATATTAATCTCTACATTTTAGCACCGGTTTCATCTTTACACTTGGGTAAATTGCTTTTTACTTGGGTAAATAAATCGTAAAATATGTCCCCAATTTTCGTGGCAACCTCTGTTTTTGACGGCTTTGACCAAGCAACCCTATACCATTTTAAAGAGCATATTAATCTCTACATTTTAGCACCAATTTCATCTTCACACTTATGGGGTTCGAAAATCGTTTAAATTTGACCCCTATTATCGAGGCAACCTCTGAAAGTTGACGGTTTTGACCAGGCAACCCTATGCCATTTTAAAGAGCATATTAATGGCATAGGGTTGCCTAATGCTATAGGCTGGCATAGGGTTGCCCTGTGTAACTCTACATTTTAGCACCGGTTTCATCTTCACACTTGTGGGGTTCGAAAATCGTTTAAATTGTGACCGGAAGTGAGGTTGTTTCTCTTAAACTTTACGGCTTTGACAAGGCAACCCTATCAGATTTTCATTGTAACAATGAATTCTATCAATAGAAAAAAAATCAGCTTCACACCTTATCAAGTCAATTTTTTGCAGCCGCCGCTTGGACCATTACCTTGTATTAATCTATTACTAATAATTGCATAATAGAAATGAACCTAAAAACACATGCAACATGACAATAAAACTCCAATCAGAAGGATAATAAATAAAATGTTTTAGCAGGTAATGATAAATATTCTATTCGTCTGCATAACAAAACATGTTTTTCTCAGAAAAACAGTTTTTATTTTTTAAAATTATTGTCATTTCAAAATTATAATTTGGAAATTAATTATTTGAAAAATAATTCATTTGTAGCAATCGATAACTCTTCATATTTTCTAGACTTAATTATAAATATAGGGAAAAAAAAATCAAGACTTATAAAAATGATGCCTTTAAATGTAATAATCAAAGAAGCGGAAAAATCCAGCTAGTAATGTACATTTTTTTTTTAATCATGTTTTCCAAATCATCATTTATTTTTGTAATCAAGAATTATTTAAAACAAAATTGGCTCTGAGCTATCAGAAGGATAAACTAGAGCTTTTTTAAAATTAAATATTTCACATATTCCACATTCTTATCACCCAAATAAATGTGTTTCGATATATATATATATATATATATTTATGTATTATTGCAATTGTAAATTACTTAATTATATTTAAAAACTCTAATGATTTTATAATAAAAATATTTCTGTTAAATTTATTGCTGTTATAAAACAGCCAATGAATTTGTTTTTTTTGTGTTATCCGTTCATGCATTTACCAGACAATTTTTTCGATATGATGTATGTAATGAAAAAGAAATATCCGTTCGAAAAAAAAAAAAAAAAAAAAAAAAAAACTATTGTACAAAGAGTAAAAAAAAAAAAAAAAAAAAAAAATGTAGGTAACTATTATATTTTTTTTAAAATGTATATAGATCGCATTAATATATATATATATATATTTAAACGGGTTTTTAGCTAACGCTTACTATTTACTTTGACATAAATTATCAATATCTTTAACACAAGAATAATTTTTTTTTATTCATCTGGCATATTTTTTCCCCGGGAGGAAGTCCCTTCTCGAAGTCCCCTTAGTAAGTTTTTATGATGTGTATCTTTCAAAAGAGCTCGACAATACCTTTAAAACAAATGGTTGAAGCATAGATCTGCGATAATTTAAAATAAAGTTATCGATTTTTTTTTTCATTTTTAACATATATATATATATATATAGATATATATATAAATTAAATGTAATATTGAGAATAAATTCTACTTTTTTTTTTTTTTTTGGATATTTAGTGTTATACTATTTCTCTAATATGAAAATCGTCTGTATTATCATAAAAGATAATTTTTTTAATAATAATTTTAATAAATTATTTTTTAAAAGCAGAATTATTTTTTAATAACTGAATTAAATTCTATATAAATGTAGGTGCATCTAATGAAACGGGGGGTTGAGGAGGGCGGTATCTCCCCCTCATACAGAACTAATTATCATATAAAACTCTTCCGAAGCCTAATTCGAATTGTTTAACATAGGTTTACATAACAGTACTCGTTATCTTACCTCTTAATCTTCAACCTGTATTTATAGTATTAAATTTCAGGGTAAGAGAAAGTCGTGTGAGTGACACACCAGATTATTTTTTCTTTCCATTACATTATTTTAACAATATGTATGGGACTACCTTATTGTTCTAAAATTTTTAATATTCTCATTTTTTTTTCTTCCATGCAAATCAATTTTATTTCGTTCTTTCGCATTAAAATCCGAATTTATTACCTATTTGTGTGCGGAAAATCTACCTAAATTATGTCTCCATAAATACGTTCACATTTTATTAAGGTATTTATGAAGTATTTATGAGCAATCCAATTGAAATAGATTTATTTTATCCCGTCCATTCAGAAGTAGATATTATTTGTTTTACAATTATGAAAACAAAGAACACATTTAATATGTATATTTTATAGAACTACGCAAAGATTATAAATTAAGGAACTGGTGTACAAAAAATATTTAAATTAAAAAAAAATAATCTTCACACACTATATATAAGAAATGGAAGCATTATCCAGCTTAAAAGAAAGCTACTGTTCTTCTTCAGGTGCAAAGAAAAACACATGCACCTTGGAAGCAAAAGTGACTTGGTTTTTCCTCGAAGGTGCACGTGTTTTTTGCACTTGAAGAAGAAGGGGAACGTCCTTTCGAAACCGTTAGTGTTTCCCTTTATTTTATGTTGTGTGAATTTTTTTTTTTTTTTTTTTTTTTTTTTTTTTTTGTTTAAATACACAAATTTTTTGAAATATTTTGAAAATGTTTCCAATTTTTTTTTTTTTTTTAAACCATTTTTTTTTTCATAATTAAAATTACTAGATATTCTCATTGTTATTAATTTTTAACAAGTTGTCCTAACTTTCATTGTTTAATATGCATTCATTGTTAATTTTCATTGTTTAATAAATAATTACATACATTCATTGTTGATAAATCACCTACTAAATTTATTCTACATCAAACTTCTAATGTCAACTATAACTTCAGAAAACTAATTTGAACAATCATTTAGTTTTCTTTCTTTCTTTTTCTTTTTCTTTTCTTTTTCTTTTATTTAATTGAAATTTAATGCTATTTATTATTTTGGTGCAGCAATATGAATTTTATAAACATACTTTATTCTCAATTTATATATTAATTTAATTTAATCTAATGGTAGCATGATATTTGTAAATTACTACGATAGCTTTAAGTTAATCATTTTATTTTTAAAAATAATATATGCATGGCTGTACCTCTTTTTAGCCGAGATTATATTAATTTTTTTAATGATATTTCTATCTATTCTTAGAAAAAAAAAAAAAAAAAAAAGAAGAAGTAGCTGCCACAAACGTGTTTCAATTTGTCGTGTCTTTTTCGCTTTCTTGACTCATAATGAAAAAACTGTTTTACATAAAAACATGGATTTTGATAGTTGAAACAATACATAGATAGATTGAAACAATACATTTATTTATCAAAGCCTTATTTTAGATGCCATTAAACATTGAAATAGGCAACACATTTTAATTGTAAAAGTTTTATAGATTAAAAAAACTAATAATGACAACTTTGTCCTATTTTGCAAAGATATACACCAGATGCCTGTAGTATGCAGTACGTAACTATTTTTTTTTTTTTTTCAAAAAATTTTCAACTTATATTTATGCTGCGTTCAGATTTTATTTTTATATGAATTTATAAATCTTAAAAAAAGTTACTGAAATAATTTTTTGAAACTTACGTAGAACATCTATAATCATCTAGAATTTAGATATTTTTTCAAAATTAAAATTTTGTAAGGGAAATTCCAGATGACACGTACCTAATTTGAAGATCCAAAAATTTGAGCGACATATCGAAAAATCATTTAATCTTATATATATTATAAATGTGAATGTCCGTTTATTTGAGTTAGTTTCACGCTAAAACTGCTCGATGGATTTCGATAAAATTTGTTATGGAGATAGCTTATACCCTAACTTAAAAAGTTGGCTACTTTTTATTCCAAAAAAAAAACTTTTTTTGGTTATTTTTATGCATAAAATAGCAATTTTGTAAGCTAATAATAGCAAAAAATTAGCCATTTAAATTTTAACCATAATTTAATTATCCATAATTTAATTGTTGTCGAGTTTATTTTTTTTCCAACAGGAAAATAAATACATTTATCTAAACGTGAACAATAAAAAATAAAAATAAATAAATAAATTATGCATCTCAAAAAATTGACGTCATTTTTAATTTAAAATTTCTTTTACAAAGTGCTAATATAGTTTACGATGCTAATGTGTGTTCTACTAAAATCAGTTTTATTTATAGTAGATCCTCCTGGGTGATTTTTTAAATTGTTGCGTTGAAGTACACCGAACATTTTTCGCCAAGAGGCTTAATTTAGCATTTTTTAATCTAGGTAGTTCAAGAAAAATATAAAAGAGGTTTAATTTAGCAACAGCAATTTTAATCTAGGTAGTTCAAGAAAAATGTAAAATTTATAAAATACTACAAAACGAAAAAAAAATAAACTGAAATAGTAGTCACATAAATGATCTATTTTTATCTGAGTAGATAATTTTATAGAAAAAAAAGTGCAGTTTTAAAAATAGAAAATTTATTTCATTAAGCACTATTTTAAACCTAAAAACCATTAATAAAATAAACAGAATATGAAGGGTTCTTATATGTTAACGAAAAGGTGTCCGATAAAACGCTTTCTATTTTTATGCAAGAAATTATACAAAAAAAAAAAAAAAAAAAAAAAAAAATCGCTAATATGGCGACAAAAATTCAAAAGCCGCCAAGGGAGAGATTCAATAAAGTTGTGTAGCACGATAATGTTTAGTTATTTATTTATTTTTTTATATACCAATCACTACGCTAATTGAACATACAAATAAATGAGCTGCTGTGTGTGACTGCACTTGCACGCTGTCGGGCAGAAATATTTGATTAATTCAAATTAATATTTAAATAACTAAACAAAGATATGTTTAATAGAAAGCATAGTCTTGGAGACAAACTTGGCGAGTGGGTTATTTGCTTTACTCCTGTGGAACAAGTGACTATTTTTTAGACTGTCCCAGAAAATTCATTGAATAATGACTTATACTGTACGAGTAACAGCTTCAACTGTTTCCAGAATATTCGAAGAATTAACACCAGCTATTGGACTATTTTCGAAAATATTTGTTTTTATAATAGTTTTGTTGTACAGATTCGAGAAGTTCAAAAAATGTTTGATATTGCCAAGGAGGTCCCATACTAAAGCTGTGATGAAAATAGTCGCCAATCGAAATATATTCAGTTACAAAGAAATCATTTAAATATAGTGTCCAGCGAAGCGAGCAAAGCCTGCTAGTATATATATATATAAACTCAGAAAACGTAGTAAATAAATAAAATAATGTTAGAGTTACAGGCCCATAAGTAGATTTTCACCTATCACATATTTAATTTCAACATTCAGTTATTTCGTCTATATTCATTTAAACATTCATTTTTATCTACTCAGTCTTTCTGAGATAACTTTATTAATTTTTATTTGATTGAAATGAACTTTTGTCATAAGTTGCCGCATGCTTTTAGATTTCAAGCTATGTGATAAAAAAGTATTATATTTTACGATTGCATAAAAAATAAACAAATAAATAAAAACTAAAAAGGCCTGGATTTTTACGCAAATTACCGCACATAGTAAACTAACAAATTTTGATTTTCTTGATATTTTGTTTGGTTACCTAAATGCACTCGTTACTAAATCGTTAAAGTGTGAGTTTAGAGTTCTTTTTTCATGTAGTTCAAGGCCATTTCGTAAATTCTTTGCTTAGAAAATTAAAAAAATAATAATAATATGTGAAATAATTTGACTAAGCACTGTAATTGTTTACTTATATGAAATTATGTAAAATTCCAGGAAATATAAGGTAAAGCTAGGAGAGATTGCGCACATAGAGGATCGGAAGGAAAGAGCAGAGTGGGCGAGTTGAAACTTTAGCTGATTGTACAACATTAATAGTGAAGTGACAACTTGAATTTGCATATTGATTGCTTTAAGAATTTTAGATAAAACGTGCTCATTTTGTCTCGTTCTCAAAAATAAATGCTTGAATTTTCATAACCATTTCTAAGAATTTCAAAATGGTAGTAGTAAAAAATATTTTTAAAGTTAACAGTTGCTCATAACCTACTGACCTACACTAACGATACAAGCACCACGATTTCCTCTAAAAATGAGTAATTATTTATTAAAACACTGCGCAATTTCTCCTAATAAAATGGGAGAGTTTGAGCTTTTGCTGTTTAAGTGAGATTGCGCATTTAAAATTCTATACTAGCAGAGATTTTGCAGCTTATTGGTTATAACAAGACAATGATGATGAGTTTGTTCAATGCCTGAGGCTGTACCAAAACCTAAACTCCACAAGTGATTCGACTAATTCAAACCATTCGAGACGGCACACAACCTTTATGGAGATTATCCACAGAATCTGAAATTGAACATTATTCAGGATTGACACAATCGACAAAAGCCACGCATCTGTTGGGATTTACCTGTAGAATTCTGTTAGCCTATGAGAAATTTATCCACAAAGGATTTAAATGTTTATTATTAACTATTTAGTTTTGCAATACTTTCGAGTATGAGGCTCAAGTTTTCAGTGCAGCTGTCGGCTGCTTAAATAGATGATATAAAACTAAATGCAAGCAAAAAATATCAGTCTATTCATAATCTTCTTCTTAAGGCAGGGGTCGTACTCTCCGCCCTTTTTTTTCAGGACCCTCTCAGAAATAAGAAAATTTCAAATATATTGCTATAATTATATTTATACTATAATCTCTACCCTGTATAATCGTGTTACATTACTATAAATATATCCAGAATAATTCTATATGTAATTAATGGTGGCCAAAAAGGTGAACATTTCTTATCTGTGAGAGTGTCTTGAAAAAAGGGTGGAGAGTACGACCCCTGTTTTAAGGAATGTAATTGTATAAATTTCAATAAAATAAAGTAAATAAAATAAACGGAAAGGATTTTAAAGCGTAAGGGATTTTAAAATGTAAAGGATTTTAAAACGTAAAGGATTTTTTCGCGGAAGATTTTGAGGAAAAAAAAAAATTAAAAATAAAATAAAATAAATAAATGGTGGGCGGATTCTGCGATTAAAATTAGGCGGGGCTAGTCGTATATCATTGCACGCACGACGGCCCTTTTTTTTTTTTTTTTTTTTTTTTTCACGGAAATGCCTGTTTGAGAAGGATACACCGTTTCAAACAGGTTAACTTTTGGTGGGTGGTTCCACAAAAATTTCACATGTACAATAATAAGTGCAATGATTGTGGACAACGAGCGATTCGGTCAGCAAACAAGAAACCATCCTAACTGAGAAGGTAATGTACTAATTTTAAGTAAAACGTGCTAACTAGTAACTTAATATTATTTTCTGGTCTTGTTCTTTATTTAGCTTTGTTCTTTTTTCTGTTTCTTAAATATTGTTTTCTTTAAAAAAAAATTTGTAGTTCTTTTTTTATTTTTTTCCCCGATTTTTCTAATTTTTGAACTGAAATATTCAATCCCAATGGAAAATATTTGTTTACAAATACCTTACAACAATATCATTTAAGTGAATTACTATTATTGATAATGTAATTGTAGTTATAATTAAGCGCAATCTCTCCTACCCCTGTGCGCAATCACTCCTACCCTATAAAGAGAGAAAAACAGCTCTCTCGGTTTTATTACTACAGTTGTTTTAAATTACAAGAGATATGGAAGTACATAGAAGAAGGATCAATTCAAAGTTATGCACCAATAGATTAGCAAAAAATTAATATTTGGATTTTTTATATCATTTTGTTGAATTGTACCCAAACTCCCATAGCTTTATAGTATATATATATATATATATATACAGTAGAATCCGTTACGACGCGGAGACAGAGTTGCCAAATAAATACTACAGTTTTAATTTTTAATACCACTAAAATCTTAGAGTGTCAAAATATTTGTTCAATTACACCTGATTTAGTTTTTATATAAAATGGTTGCTTTAATCAGTGGTGTTAAAAAATATAAATTTAGTGTTCATCTGGCAACACATTCCCCGCTATTGATATTTCAGAGTCTACTAGCAAGTACCATTGTTTTGTTTAAAATATGGGAATATCCGTTTACACAGTGCAGTCAAGTTTTATTTATAGATGCACAAAAATATTAATTCTTAAGAAATAGATATTTTTATAAATAAAAATGTGTTAAAAATGTATTACCATCAACTCATTCTTAAATAAGTAAGAAAGAAATAAAAATTTGCTCACTCAGTTAGATTTGTAGCATATAAATAAAATGCTTGAATCATTTCCTTGATTTAACTTCCCAATCATTGCTGACTTTGCGATTTCTTTAATTGCAGAAATAAACCATTAAGTAAGCATTGTTTCTTTTGTACGTGTTCAAGAAATAAATGTGCCACTATTATTAAAAAATTGGTTTATTTATTTCTTTATTGTAAACATGCTTCTTCTTCTTCTTCTTCTTTTTTTTTTTTTTTTTTTTTTTTGTTTATTAAAAAAAATTTCTTAAAAAAAAAAAAAAAAAAAAAAAAAAAAAAACTAGAAATCAAATTATTATTACTATTTTGAATTAAAATTCTTTAGTTTAACATATTAATAATATAAGCATGCTTTATATATATATACATGAATGCTGCATGGAAAAAGAACGCTATTATAGCAATATTTAAAACTCAAAGCTCGAATTAAAAAAAAGAAAAAAGAAAAAGAAACTTGTTGTTTTGTACTGAATATCTTGAGGAAAACACTATGCGCTTTGAAGATAATAAATGTTTCGCAATTTAAAGAAAATAATATGCTTTCTAACATACTTTAAGTTCTACTGCGTCTCCTACTTTGTCTTCTTCCAGTTATCCATAATGTGTGTAAATTTTGAGCTTTACCTGACAAACAACACGAGCATCAAGTGTTACCCTTATTTAGAAGATTCAATTTAAATTTGGGGGGTTGTTCCCAGATTGCGTTCCTTGACTTAGCCGTTCGGAGTTTTCTGTGATTTTCTCCGAAACTCGCGTAAATGTAGTCTTAGGCTATTCTAAAGACCCTTAGAAAGACCCGCATGAAGGACATTCCACCCATCGACCTAGAACCCTAGCGTAGTCAAACGGCCTTAACCCAACAACCAAACAACCAACCATCAATTTAAATTTCATATTTCTAAATATCTTATTTAACATTTTGAGGTTACATTAATTTGAATTCTTTATTAAGGATAGTTGTTACATTAAATATACAGTTTCGTGCTAATTAGAAGCATGTATGAACTAAAGCACGTCATGAAGAAATGGATGGAACGTCTAAGTGCTTAAAACAGCTGCCGACAAATGAGCTTTAATAATACGAATAGTATAATACCTCTGTGCAGCTTCCAGAACCTTTAATATCTTTGAAGAAAAGCCCTTCTCAAATTGTACAGCGGCTCGCCGAGGAAAAAGCTTTAATTAAACTTTAATTGAGCGTGAAAAAGCAATTTAAACTCACGCTCATATTAAAAATTAAATATTTCTATCTGAAATATAAAAAAGAACCCAAAAGAAGAAAAGGACAGAAAAGAGAATAACTATGCAAAATGGATCCCGGAAAAATGGGCACTTGGGAAAAAAAAAGGCGCTGGTAAAAAGGGCACCACAAAAAAGAGACCCCGGAAAAAAGGGTACTTTTCCAATTTGCAAATCGCGAAGACAATAAACATCAAAGAATGGGGGGTCAGATTGAAAGAGAATAATAATCCCCTAATAATAATAATAATAATAATAATCCCCTTCTCACTGATTTTAATGAAATTTTGTCTAACAGTCACTTGCTGTTTGTGACAAAAATGCAGTGTCACACATACTTCGGCGGCTGAAAGGGTGTCAGAGGGAAATATATTTTTTTTTGTCACCTTGTTACCGATTTTAACGATATTCTGTATTACCATCACTTAGTCTTTACGAAAATCACATCGAGTATTGTATTTAGTGTAAATTGTATAAGTGTTGTAAATTTTTTTTGTATTTAGATCAGGGGGGCAAAGGGTTTGTGTAAATGCAAAAATGGATTTTTTTAAACAACTTTATTATAGATTGAAACAAAACTTTGTGTAAATAGCACTTACTTCTCAAGGAAAATTATAAAAAGCGTTACGCATATCTTGGAGGGGGCAGAGGGGCGAAATGTATATATATATATATATATATATATATATATATATATATCTCCATGTTAACTATTTCTCTGGAACTTTGTATAAATATAACTTAATCTTTATTAAAAATATAATAAATTATGTACAGTTCAAGGGCGGGAAGAGGAGAGGGAATGTGGAAATTAAATATTTTTAAACCAGCCTATTATTGATTTTTTTTTTTAAATTATTATTACTAACCAGCAGATTACTCCCGCTTCGCTGGTCACGAAATTTAAATGAATTTTCAAAGAATTTAATCATCATTTACTTTTTATATCGCATTTTGGACTTTGTAACATAATAAAAAATTCCTTTTAAGGTCAAAATAGCGTATTAGAAATTAAAAAAGAGATTTATTTCGTTTTGCACTCATTTCTCAACAATGCTCTATGGTCTTACGTGAATGAATCAAAAACTGCTTACAAATTTAATGGATTATGTAAGTAAGAATAAGTAAGCTGTAATTTAAAAATTGCATCTGTTAGAATTTAAAAACTGATAATTTAAAAAATATATATATTCATTAATCTTTAATATTATACTGTTTTCTGTTTAATATTAGACTCTTATTTTAAGATAAAAGCAGTCGAGTGATATCGCATTGTGAAACTTTGCTACGTAATATCTGTAAATCTAATAACTTGATGTATATAGTGTCCCCACAAAAGATGAACAGTTTTTAGAGCTCTTCTTAAAAGTATGACATATATGCAGTATTTTTAAAATAAAATCATCAGTTTTTACAAAAAAAAAAAAAAAAAAAATGACCGAGCTTCATCAAAAGCAATTGAATGATATCACAATAACGGCGGAAGCACAAGGCAAGGAGGGGCAGACCCCCCCCCCCCCCCTTGGTTGAAGTGTAGGGGCAACTCCACCCTAAGATAATAGAAGAAACTCACATTTTTAAATTACGTTCAGATCACCTTCAGAGATTAAAAATGTTAAAACAGATATAAGAATATATAAACAATAAAAACTATTTACATATATAAGCAAGACAAAGGTTACAAAATATGTGTTTTTCAGTATTTAACTTGATATTATTCTTAAATTACGGAATTGGAACACATTGAAAAAAAAAAAAAAATCTGTGCATTTTTTAATGGATTTTACTTATTTTAGATTAAATGTGGACCAAATTCCCATAGCCAAAGGCCAGTGTAGCCAGACTTGGGTATTTAATTAATATTCACGAATAATTTTTAGAAGTGATATTTGATATACATAATAAACAATTAATCTTCGAAGTAATTACGCAAATGTTAAAATTTAGTGGTGGATATTGAATTTAATAAAAAGTGCCCAAATCTGGCAACACTGGCCTCTGTCAGATTTTTTTTTTTTTTTTATGTGTATGCGTAAATTTTAGTCTAATATGTGTTATATACTTCAAAACAAAGGAACCTCTAAATGATGTAATTTGTCTCCTATGCGCATAAACAAACGTATTGGAAATTTGAGAATAAAAAACCACACATAAACAATGGGTCCACTGTCCAGAAATGTCCATTAAATAAATTTTTACTTACAATTAAATTAATAAGTTATAGTTAAGAGTTATAAGTTTAATTAAGCAATAAATTAAGAATGTTCATGGTCATTGGTAATTAAAAAAAATGTAAATAACCTATAAAAGTGCTCATAAAGAATAAGATCTATTTAGAAAAGGGGGGAAAAAGTACGGAAAAATGAACTTCTAATGAGTTTCGCTCGTTTTTAAAAATGAACTTGAACTGAACGCGTTAATTTCTTTGAGACATGAGTTTGAGCGCGAACTAACTCGTTTTTTACACGATGAACTTGAGTTTGAACTAGTTCGTTTTTTTCGTGAACTTGCACAACACTGATTCCAGAAAATACATCTCAAGACATTTGGATCTTGACAGCCGTAGTGCCATTCAGCATCTGAGCAATTGTACCAAAGTGGATGACACAACATCTATCATGATTCTTAAGGACCTCAAGGTGCTTTCGCATCAACACAGGATTTATTTTCAGTGGATTCTATCACACATAGGCCTTCAGGGAAATGAAACTGCTGCTGATATTCTTGCAAAAACCGAGATTTCCGGCTCGTTCATTTCAAGCACCGAACTGGCCTTCTCCGAAAAATAAGTTCTGAAATTCAGATCACAAATCAGAAAATATGGAAGACTCCTCCGTCCAACTCTTGGTATTCTGGAAAAACTCCTGTTAATGCTCTCGCAGTTGGGAGTAATAGAGCTGTCCAGACCGCCATCAGCAGGGTCATGAGTGGACATATTCAGCCTTACATTGATTTATGGACAGAAATCTTATCGTGAGTTCACCAAGTGCAAGTCAGCAGGGGCCTCCCCAGAACAACTCCTCCACTGCGTGGGGCTCTTGCATGAAGACCTTATAACTACACATCTTATTGTATATGACTTTTTGAAGATCCATGACCTCCTGGACATGGTCTAGCTTGCAGCTAGACCTTGAGGAATAACCCACAACAACAACAACATTTTACCTGATTGGTCTTTTCAATTGCAAGTAAATAAAAATCAGATAATATAAGCAGCTTATAGTGTATATATATATATATATATATATATATGTGTGTGTGTGTGTGTCTAAATATGCTACTGAGTGCAAAAATCTGAATTGAAATAAATTCATACTGCATTTTATATTTAATTATATCCTAAATGTGAATATTTATAAAATTGATAATGAGCTCTGATGTGCGCTCTATACAAATTTATATATACAAGTATATAAATGTATACAAATCTTTACACGCGTGATATATCACCCTCTCCTATTGCTTCACCAAAGGACTTATTGAAATAATATATTTACTGAATATATTAATACATTAACTGTAACAATTACACTGAGAAAAAAATTCTGTAACTGACAATTACAATATAAAACTGTGGCTCTAGAAAAAATAGTTTCTTGTCATCCTTATTAATTCTAGTCCCCTTTGAAAGCGAGTTCTAGAAACTCCTATTAGAATTCTAGAGCACTTGTCTATACTTTCGAGGGAAAATTTATTTAAAAATTTCTGCATATAAATGAGAATACAAGAGGCTGGTTTCAGCAACTAAAATCTTGGTTTATTACCCAATTTTAGAAAATCAAGCCAGAATTTCTCGCAATACAAAAGATTCAGAATATTGTTTCACCATCTAGAAATGCGTAGACTAGAAATTCTCGATCATTTCGTCTATTCAGTTTATTGGCGTGACTTATGTGCATAGCTCGGAAATCTGTATTTCCAGTTAAAGGATTAAGAAAATGACCACTTATTCATTCTAGATGAAGACGGTATATTTTTTTCTCAGTGTACTATCGCGAAAAAAATTTATAAACTGCTTACTCCAATCACGAAATATTGTGACAAAAATTACAGTAACTAAACAACAGCTAGAATTACAAACTTAAATAAAAGTGAGTGAAAACGTGACTTCCCTCAAGGAGAGTCAGATAGTCCAAAACCTCAATCAAAATAACTAATCTACAAAAAGCTTTAAATTAAAAATGCTTCTAATTAGAAGACCTTTACGATACTACTATTACTGATAGGCCCCCTAGTCCCGTAACCACAGAATGTAATAAAAGAGATAAAAAGTCTAGGGCGCTCATTAAACTGTTCATAGAGGACTCACAGATTATACACGTCAAAACTTTATCCACCGCAAGCGAAACATGGAATACCCTAAAGGCAATACATGAAAGAAGAATCCTCTCTTCAAGCTGTATTTGTTGCGAAAGCAGTACAATTCAAAATTGGAGGAGAGAGGTAATATACATCATCGCATAACGAAGGTCTTTGAAATAGTCGACAGATTGAAAGCCATCGGCGAAGATATAAAAGAATCTCATATTGCTGCGCTGTTTCTATGCTCCTAGCCGCTAGTTACGAAACGCTGTTAACAGCTCTCGAAGTTCGGCCTGAATCAGAGTAATCTATTAAATTTATCACTAAGAAATTGAAAGATGAATATAATCGTAGGCGCGAAAACATAGGATTAATGAAAGTGCAACAAAAGTACTTACGACAATAAATAAAAAACATTCTTATAATCTTAATATATATAAATCTCGTGTCACAATGTTTGTCCTCAATGGACTCCTAAACCACTTAACCGATTATAATAAAATTCGCACACCATGTGCAGTTCTATCCAACTTGAGAGATAGGATAGTTTAAATCTCAAATTATAGTCGCAATTTTAATTTATTGCTAATTATTTGTCTGTTATTATTTGACAGTCACAATTATCTGTTAACTCTAAATGATTCTAACAGATGTCGATACCTTTCGACTGGGTTGAAATGAAAGCTGAAATATATTTGGTGCTGCCATCTACACAAAGAATCTTCAACTTTTTAACCTATTAATAAATTTCGTATAATTCAATTATTTCCACTTTTTAAATTTTTGGTGTTAGCATAGCCGGCCACGTGTTACTTAGACTGAAGTGTAAATTGAATTCATATTATAATGAAGATAATACAGTGAAATTAATCCTGTTTTTTACTTATTTGTGCTTCATTGATCAAAACTTTATAATTTAATCTGTATATATATATAAATTACGTGTCACGATGTTTGTCCGGGGTAAACTCCTAAACTAAGGAACTGATTTTGATGAAATTTTGCACACTGTGTGCAGTTTGATCCAACTTGAGAGATAGGATAGTTTTTATCTCAATTTATTGTCACAATATTGTTTTATTGCAATTATTTGTTAATTATAGACCTTTATTAAAGTTGCTCCAAAATATCTGTGAGTTCCATTAATTTAATTGTTGCCAAAAAAAAAATAAAAAAATAAAAAAAAAAATACGAGTTCATTTTCTTTCGACATAAAAATAAATACATTTAATCAAACGTGAACGTTAAAAAATTATAAAAAGTTAAATTATGCATCTCACGAAAATTGACGTCATAATCAATTTAAAGATTTTATACACATTGATAAAGTGCTAATGTAGTTCTATCATAGATATAGTAATATATATAGATCTCTCATCCCCATGTTATCGTAGAAAGATTTTTGATGCCGAAAAAAGATAAAAAATAAAAGCTTTGGAAACAGCCATTAAGTGGTATTGAAAAAAAAAAAAAAAAAAAAAGAAAAAGAAAAGAAAGAAAGAAATATGAATTTGAAACTGTATCTGGAGTCTTCCATTCCCCTTTAGCAAATAAATTATTCATAAATTTTATTTGCTAAAATATTAGTATGTATTCCCGTGTGTATTCACTCGGGGAAAGACGGCCATATTTTGGTAAAAACGTCGTCTTTTCCCAAATGAAAAGGAATAACTTTTTTCTCCCCAATGATCACTCTATTCTATATATGCTATACTATATCTATGAGTTCTATACGCAAGCGAAGTGTGACTCACTGACCGTCTGTGCAGCCAAGAAAAAGATTTCCTATGTTAATTGCCCACTGGATTTTTTGTAAGAAATTATTAAAAATCGAGGAAATTTATTTCCCGATTTTAATCCTTATATTTGGGTATAGATATGTATTAGTTATCGCAGGTGTTAGATTGAATTATTTTGCTGTCAAATTGACAAAATTTTAATTTTAAATTTTTAAACTCTGTCGCCCTTGGCTTTTTTTATTATTATTATTATTATTTGGCGATCAAAAGCGTAACACGAAAATATACATGCCAGATGTATGCATTGTACGAAATGTAATATGTATTATTCATTGTACGTATGTATGACATGTAATATGTATTGTACGAAATATTGTTTCATATTATTCATTACTCTTTTAATATAAGTTGTTAAAATAACCATGATTTTTGAAAGGAATTAAATATTTTCGCCAGATAATTTGGCGATATTCTTTTTTTTTCGCCAAGGATGACAGAAATGAAATCTATTCCGCTGCAAAATATTAGTATCTTACATCAGATATTTTATTTAGACATTTGAAAACAAATTTGACTTCAAACTATGATAGAATATTTATCATTTTCCTTTTAATTTGTATATTATTAGTATATTAAAATTTAAAAGCATGGTATATAAAAAGTTTTTTTTTTTTTTTTTTTTTAAATCTCATAATTATTCTTATCTTAATCCTCAATGTTTCCCATCTTTATTGACTTGAATTTACTATTAAAATTTTAACATACTCAAAAACTTCTCATCACTTCGTTAAAATACACTAAACTTTTCCAAAATCTTTTTGTATTTAAAATGATACATGTATTTACTTTAAATGTCCAATATTTCATAAGATTTCCAATTTTAAAGTTTTAAAATATTTATCAAATTTACTTATTTTTCTGGTTTAGCCTTATTGTTTTCCCTTTTATAACTACAGCTGTTGCCCTCTTTAAAATATTTAAAATGATGAGGTCATTTAATAGTAAAATTATCCATTATAGCATATATTATATTTCACTCCTCCATAAAAATTGATTTTAAAATCGTCTGTTTCTTTTATACTTTTATTTTAATAGAATTTTAATAGAATTTAATTTATATATTAGTCATTTTAGCAATTTTGTCCAAAGTAGCATTAGAAATAATATATATCACTTCTCCATTAAAATTTATAGGACCCTACAATAAAATTAATTTGTGCTTAATATCAACACTACGAAAATTTTTATCAATCGCTTCCAAATTTTGACCTAAGTTTCAAATCTCAACCCTGTGGGTTTTTACATCGGCTACAACGTTTTCGTCTTTGTTCGTAAATAATAATTTAACTGTACTAAATAGTTTACAGCCGTATAATTCAACGTATAACTTAGTCACAGCAACGCGTGGCCGGGTCTGCTAGTAATAACTATAAAACAGAAAATAAGTTCTATACTTACTGCAAAAAGAAAAATCACAATAAATCAGAGTGTTACAATTTGAAAAATAAAAACCGTAACGCGCATAAGAAAAAAAAAAACAATCCTCCTAAACACAAATTCAATAGCACATCACTACGTTTTGAAACACAAAGGTATGAGACGAAAGAAAATTCGCGACAAAAAATTACTATGAAATAGAGAAGTCAACGCGCTCCTTAAAGAATAATTTAGCATTTTGGGCTACAAATTCAAATAATACATCCTGGATAATCGATTCAATGTGTTCATCCCCTATCACCAATAATAAACAATTATGTACACATTTAGATGAATAAGATAAATCCGAAGTGATTTTTGCAAATAAGGAAAAACTAGAATCACACGGTTCGAGAGAAATCACATTAACTACCCAAACATCGCAAGGCGAAACAGACAAAATAACTTTGAAAAATGTATTTTATGTACCACACCTATAATCGAACCTGCTAACCGTCGCAAAGGCACCTCAGAATGGGTGCAAGATAGTATTTCAAGATGACGGGTGTAAGATAAATTATCAAGGTAAAATATACCTAGAGGGAAAGCTGAGAAATAATTTATATGAATTAAACTTGCCAAAACCAGAAAAATCGGACAATGTAAATCTTGTATATCAATGTAACAATAAAAATCGCATTCAACTATGGCATCGGCGTACAGGTCATACAAACTATGACGCGATTAGGGAGATAGTAAATAAAGAAGTAGCCTTAGGAATACAAATTAATGCATGCAAACATGATAACACTTGAGAAATCTGCATAAAGGCCATACCCGAAAGCAACACAAAATAGGACTAAGAAAATCTTACAACTAGTACACAGTGATGTGTGCGGTCCAATGCCTTCACCGACAACTGGAGGAAAACTTTATTTCCTAACTGTAACAGATGATTACTCCAGGTACACTATTATCTACCTACTAACGAAAAAGAGCGAGGTAGCCGTAAAACTCAAAGAGTACGTCGCTTTTAAGAAAAATAAATTTGGTAATATACCAGAGGAGATCCATACCGATAACGGTAGGAAATACATAAACAAGGAGCTTGAGGATTTCTTTAAGAAAATGGGCATAAAACTTCAAACAACAGTGCTATATTGTGTATCATAAAACGGAGTTGAGGAGCGTAAGAATCGTACTCTCGAAGAAATGGTCAGAAGCATGCTGTCGGATACAAACCCAGAAAATAAATTTTGGGGTGAAGCCCTTAATCCAGCAAATTATCTCATTAATAGACTCCTGATGAAAGCAAATTATAAAACTCCACGGGAACTCTGGGCAAAAGGGAAACCAAACTTAGCACACCTGAAAATATTTGGTTGTGAAGCCTACACTGACAAATCACATTAACAAAATTAATCAATTAATCAAAAATTTTAACCTCAATGATGCAAAACCCACGAATACACCAATAAATGCTGGATACACTAAAGCGGACACAGAAGAGAATTTATTAAAAACAAACACAAACTACCATAAAGCGATAAGTTCATTCCTATATATAGCCACCATTACACGTCCGGACATTTCTGCGTAGTTACCATATTAAGCCGCCGTATTGAGAATCCAAGACAAATGGATTGGATGGCCGTAACAAGAGTCATCTGCTATCTCAAAACCATAAAAAAATCTAAATCAAGAGATAGGAATAAAAAAAATGAACCGATATTAACAGTATATTCTGATTAAGACTTGGAAGGAGACAAGAAGGAGAGGAAGTTCATCTCTGGAAATTTTTTTAAATTGGGAAATTGCCCCATCCAGTGGATAATCAAAAAACAGACATGCGTAGCAATGTCATTGGCTGAAGCCGAATTCGTCTCTGCCGCAAACGCTGCACAAGAAGCAAAGCATATTCTGAAGCCTCTAGAAGAGCTAGAACTCGAAAAGAATATTCCGGTTGTTGTACTTGAAGACAAAATATCTGTAATTAAGATGACAAACAGTGACAAATTTCAATCGGAAATGAAACACATCGGCTTAAGTTTTCATTGCAAAAAGCACATTAGAAATGTATCATTTATGGAAAAGGAATAATGCCCATCAAAAGCGATGACTGCAGATATCTTAACAAAGGTTCTTCCGAAGGCAGATTTTGGACGACACGAAGAAGACCTCCAACTAAAATCAATACGAGAAACTTAGCAGATTGAAGGGCTATGTTGAAAGACAGATGAACTGAAATCATTCAATCCATCATCTTTCTCACCCACTCAAATTTAAAAACTCTATTAAACATCTGTCATCAAACAAATTTTCCTAATCGCTGTTTGCAATTCAAAATAATACATCTCTCGCTGTTCAAGATTATAAACTATATGATGATAGGACTCATAATTATATCTCGAGTGAAACTTTTGACAGTAATTATGCTGAATCTATTTTAAAGCTGAAAAACAAACCCATAAGCATTCGAACTATTTTTCTTTGAACATTTATTACCTATGATTAGTTTCTTTATCATTATTATTATGATTCCAGCTAAAATTATATATAAATATCCTATATTAATTCATCCTTTTTGTTTTTCTATTTCTTTCTCTAGTGTTTATTGTAATTCAAGGTTTTAAGTTAGTTACAAGATTCAATCAATAAGCACGCGTCCTTTTTCGTGGCATAAAATAAAATTTGTTTGTACTGATACATAGAGTACTTTATCTTTCGAAAAATCTGATCACCCGACCCAAATGTTTTTAAAGCTAAATCATAGAATTAATTTGAAGTATAAAATAGTAAACAGAAGAAAATAAAATGACTAAAGCAGAAGGAATAGCAAAAGGAAAGGTGATTTCATCAACAGGAGGCAAGATAAGTGATAATTCCTTATTTCACTTACCTGATTGATTTTTTCAATTGTAAGTAAATAAATATAAGGCAATATAAGCAGCTAAATATATATATATATATATATATAAGTTTCAATATGCTACTGAGTACAATAATCTGAATTGAAATAAATTCATGCTACATTTTATATTTATTTATATCCTAAGTGTGAATAAAAAAAACTGTTTATATAAAAAAAAAAAAAAAATGGTATAGAAAGAGAGCGAAAAAAAAAAAAAAAGTTCTACAGAATCTTACTGTTTTGTCAATAAATTGATTTTTCCAAACTTAAAAAAGAATAATCTTAAAAAATTTATTTATAAAATATTCTTTCAAAAATAACTTTTGCGTTTACATGCGAAAATATCGATGTTAAATTGTGTGAATTTCTAAATATGAAAAAAATATGTAAAACAATTCAACGTAAAAATCTGAAAATTATGACACTATTTTCCAAAAAACAAAAAAAAAAAAAAGAAAGAAAAGAAAAGAAAAAAGAAAGAAAGATAAAATTGATTTTCAAAGTCCTTTTAAAAATATATCAATAACAAAGAAGAAAAAAAATGTATAAATAAACAAATGTTTAAAAATATTTCTTTGAGTTTTTACGAGAAATGTATTCAACTTTATTCTGATGCGTTTACAGGTTATGACATCTATATTTTCTCTGTTTTATTTATATAATATATTTTTTTTTTGTGTCATTTTATCATTTTAGTCATTGATATATATATATTTATAAAAAGCATCCCGGATAAGAATGAGACTAATAATTTTGTTCTGCTTGAGCTAAATTTTAAAAATATGCAAATTCTACGGAATATGCCATGGATACGATAAATCAGTACGTACAAAACAAAGTTAGTTTGAGTCTAATGTTAAGAACGGTTGTACAATGGCACCACTTTTAACAAAAGCTGTTAAATATGAAATTGTAAATTTTTATAATTGTCATGTTAACCGTAGCAAAATTGCTGTCTTTAAACATTTCAAAAATAGTCAAGTATCTAAAAAACAATTTATCGAGTGTTAAAACAACATAATAAACAGGGACATATCGATACCAATGAAAGATTTGGAAAAGGAGTTTGAAAAAGGAGCCAAAAGATTATGAAAATGGTTAAATGGAAATTTAATCGTGAAAAAACTTGTCAGTTCTATCCGTCAAGCTGTTTTAGAATTGAATTAAAGTAAAAGAACTCTTCATTGAGTTAAAAAAGACCTGCGATTAAAATCTTACTGAAAAATAATTATAAAAACATAAAATATAAAATTGGCCAAGATCTCCGAGCAAATAAAAATTGTATTAAAATTTATAACAATCTGATTCCATCTGGAGATGAACAGAAACCCATCACAGATAGTGAGTCATAGTTTAAGTTTGACCCATATTTTTGTACTGGTACTAACTATTATCATGCTATAAACCCTAACTTTGCCCCTATGCAATTCAGGACAAAACCTAAGGGAAAATTCCCCTGAAAGAAAATGGTATGAAATGCCAGAAACGAAAACGGTATTGTTTCTTAACCAGTCTTTTTTCAGGGATCAGTAGATTGTTCTGTTTATTTAAATCAGTGTATTAAAAAGTTTTTTATTCCTTTTATTAAACAGCATTATCAAAATGAAGATATTTTGTTTCTGCCGGACCTGGCTTCTAGCCATTATACGAAAAATGATGTTGATTGAACACCAAAAAAATTGAATTTATGTCTAAGTTGGATAATGCTCCCAACGTGCCCCAAGCAGAGAGTATTGAAAGGTTTTGGGACACAATTGAAAATATGTACTCCAATGAAAAAAGGGTGCCTAAAATTTCGTTTAATTCAAGAGAATTTACTTTAAGTTATTGAAATCAATTTCTAAAGAAACGGTAAAAGCATGCTTGCGAAGACCTAGAAGAAATCTTCGTAATTTAGGCTTAAAATTAGTTTACATAGCTATTTATGTGTGAACAATGAATGAGAACTTTATTGAATAATATTCTGATCTAAGTTTAAATTCAATTTGATTTGTAGCTTTGATATTAATAAATACCAAAATTGTCTCATTTTTATCCGGGACGTCTTTATATAAATTAAAATGAAAGTTTATTTTTAACTAAATTAATATCATAAAATAACTTTTGAAATTATGCCCTTTTTTTTTCTTTCTGTAGATATATTATGAAAAAGTCACGAAAATGTGTCTTAAAAATATTATGTAGTTAGATAGATAGATGGCTGCTGTCTAGTACAACAAATTTTGATATCGTGATTTCTTGTGTGTGTAGTTAGCAACGAGATGTATAAAGTAGAGTGATAATTGGTAACCCTTGAGTAGGTGCAAAATGAGTCTTGCACCTGCGTATTCGGTGGTTTCCTTGGTTACAGTTTATTTCCAATGAATTTCTATGGCAACTGCTTGGAGATTACCGCCAATGTTTGTTTACTTACGTAATTTAGCTTTTTTTTTTTTTTTTTTACTTCTTTTTATTTCATGTAGTCAAAATTTGACTGACAAAATATTTAAAAATATTTGGTAATTTATTAATTGTTAATAAGTTTAGCTCTTTTAAAAGTTTATTTTTTTCTTTATAAACACTTTTAAATTTTGTTGGGAAATGATGAAAGAAACAGTGCTTTATTATGAGTTATAATGTAAAATGTGTGAAAAATTATTTTAAAAACAATTTATTTCGGTCATAGGACTCTCATGTTGCCTAATAATAATGATAATTTCCTAAATAAAAATTTTAAACTGCCAAAAAAGCGATAAAGAGCCAAACATAGCAACCTATTGGTTCATGTCACGTGATACATCTTGAACCACGAAAAGCCAATCCTTCATCCATTGAATCATCACTCTACTTTATATATCTCGTTGGTAGTTATTTATATGTTTAATAGTGGAAGTATTCATTTTTAAGTAAATGTAATATATACTGTTTGAATGGTTATAAGAAGCATTTATAATAGGTGATACGTAATAAAATAAATACTTTCCTTTTAGTTTGTATATTTTGGTTTATAATTTTATGTTTTATGTGTTATTTAGTAAAAAAATAAAATAAAATAAAAAATAAAATGATAATAATAATAATCCAAACGTCACCACTAGAGGAACAGGAGGGTGGCGCTGTTTAATAGAACAAATAGTTTTAAAATATAGAAAAGTAATGACAAATTAGTGCGGTGTCTTCAACTTCAAAATAGTATATGGAGACAAAATCAGTACTTTAAAGAAGTGTAATATCAACAATTTTACATTATAAATTGCGACAAAGCTTTGCTTAGAAATATAGTACCACATAGTCCCCTAGAGGAGTCTTTTGGAATTTTTTTTCTTTTGTAGAATCCTTCGTCCTTCGACTTGTTTAATCTTCTTACAAAGTTTGTCGCTATTATTCAAATTAGATCTTGCTACAGAACACAATGAACACTGTCGCACTCTCAGTTTAATTATGGCTAACCTGTATACACACTCATGTACATACACACACACAAACATATATATATATATATAATGAAAACCTTCACAAACATTTCAGTAGATGAAACTAAGTATCGCATGAAGAACTAGATAAAGCATGAATAAAGATTTATGAAAAAAGTAAGCATGTTTTATTTAAAACATACAGCATCAATACTTTTTCAAGGGCATAGATTGGTTGTTGCATGCAAATTAGGTGATTTATCTGTCTTACTGTATGCAATTTGCTAAAATTTTGCAATAGTCTATGTCCTATATTACCCAAAGAACGTGTAATTAATGTCAAACTCAACGAGAAAGAGGAAAAACCAACAGAAAAACATACTTTTGAATTCCACAGTCACCAATATTACTTAAAAAATAAAAATAACTCTAAGAATAAATAATAAAACCCAAAATTATTACTTACTTTACAATTGCAAAAATCATTGAAAACGACTAAAAAATACCATAATAACAACGAGGCTGAAAATAGTTAAATTCACAGCTAGATAAAGTATCGTAGTTAACTGCTATACTAATAAACAAAATTAAAATTTAGATTAAATTGTATCTTCTAATTATATTAACTACTAAACCATAAAAATAAAAATTATATTTGATTAAATTTTAATTTAAAACAAACAAAAATATGAGATGCGTAAATTCGCAGGTCGAGCACATGGAACCTGCTTGGGAGTAGGTTAGTTGCACCCGGAGAATACCTAAACGGGCGAGTTGCACCGCTTACTCTCTGAACCAAGGGGTGAGTTGCACCGTTTACCACCTCGAACCAAGGGGTGAGTTGCACCGCTTAGCCATTTCTACAAAGGGGCGAGTTGCACCCTCCAAGATATTATTACATAATTTTTTGTATACATAATCGCATAATTTTCCCTTCACACTTTTCACAGGCTTAGGACTGTCATGGGCTAAAAACCCATGGCGTGTTTAAAAAATTTGGGAATAATTTTTCTTTGTCTCATAGTGGTAATAAGTTTACCTTGTCTAATAGCCGAGCATATACCCATTGTCTTTGAGAAAGATGATCATCTGTCGTCTTATTTTATGCATAGGTTTTAATTTGTTTCCTTTTTATCTTTCTTTGAACTGTAGTAGGAAATAGCCTTTAAAAATTCAAATCTTGTAAATTCTTTACTCGACTATTTCTGCTTCATTTTTTCCATGTTTTCCATGTTTTCCATTCTCTTTTTCAGAAATTTATTTGGTTGTTTTGTGATATTTACGCTATTTTTCAAAGCATTTACATCAACCTGTGTTTGCTTAATTACTTCAATAAAAGCATAAATATTTGGACTAGGTGCACTGAAATTGGCATTGAATTTTGCGTGAAACGGTTCACAAGCGTTAGTTGTTCTCTCTCCGTCAATTGTATCCGAAGCCCACAAATAATTGGTGGAAATTTCGCGTCTTCTGAAATATATGTATCAACCAAATAATCCATGTATTTTTCCAATTTTTCATTCTGAGGAATTTCCGATATGAAATCCTCTACAAAACAATCAGCAACTTCCTCATGCTTGAAATAAAGCAGTCCGAATGACCAACGTAGCCACTTTCAAATATCAGAATTCTTGTCTTTATATTCTTTTGATAAACCAAGTTCTTCAATTTTTCTCCACCATGATTGAGATTCATGGAAATGACATCCTCTGATATTGCTTGTACGCCATATTCTTTTAATTGCCGAATGAATTCCGATTTCAAAATCAGCGACAATATTCTTGGGCTCGAATTTCAATTCTAATTTTTCACAACACTCTGTCAGCAATACAAACATATTTTCATAAGTATTTGTACTTTTGTTAGGCAAGAGAAAGTGAGCAAGTGGCATGTAGTGGCCACTTTCATTGATGTGCAACGAAAACATCTGATAAAAAAACTTTGGACAATGTTTGAATGTTCCATCGATGAATATCGTATCACTTTTACACAAAAATTGCAGATTAGAGGCGCTTGAAAAGCAAACGATACCTTTTTCTTCATTGTTATCTTGAAGCATTTCTTCCCCCTGATATGTTTTAATATCCAATGAAGCTAGGGCAGAATGCACTTCTTTTGCGTTTTTGGGAAGGGGTGGTAATACTGCACGCCGTGCTCTACTCAAATTTTTTCTTATATATTCCATATCTTTTACATTGAATTCTTCTGTAAAACTTGAAGGTGCACCACCTATTTCTCTTCTAATTAATTTTTGTGGGCGTTCGTTTACTTCGTCTAAAGCTTTCCTTTTAACACTATTCGAGATGGCTTGTCTTTTCAAGTTTTTATCAAGGTCATGATTATGGTTCACATCAGATTTTATAATAACTGTAGCATTTCCATCCGTATAAATCTTTGCTAAACAGTTTCTTTTGACGCATCACCATTTAAGTCCTTCTCCGGTTTCATGCTGCTTGTAAAATTTGTAGTTACCGTAAACTATAAGCCTACGTCCTTTTTCGCTCAACATGAATTCCATTATTACTAACGAACTTAAACGCTCCTTAAGACTTAACGACAGCACACTATGTGAACTAATGACTATGTGGACGACTAGCGTCTCGCCGCAGCGCCGGCTCCCTACAAAAATGCTAACTGAGCATGCGTACAGACTTGGATTTTTGAGAGTTGTTGGATTAGAATTTGGATTCGAGCAAGGTAAACAGAGTTTGGCGAGGCATCACCCTTTTAGCACATTTTTCTAATTTGTGTGTATTCCTTTAATACAAAAATGTTTCAAATGACAAAAACATCCCCACACCTAAATATTTCTATTTTTTTTTTTAACAGTAACTTTATCTTTTGGAAAATTAATAGATAATTTAAAAAAAATTAACAATTTTTTTTTTTTTTTTTTTTTTTTAAACAAAACTGCCATTTCCTTGAAATATCTTCAATACAGATTTAAATTTATTAATTTTCTTTCTTTCTTTTTCTTTTTTTTTAAATCTGTTATTTATTTATTTTATTTATTTATTATTATTTTTTTGCTTAGCTTTAAAAAAAAAAAAAAAGTTGGATTACAATACAAATTTAAAATATGTAAAATATTTATTTTTATGTTTAAATAATAAACAAAAATTATTTTATTTAAATTTTAATTATTATATAAACTTGTTTAAATTTGTTAAATATGTTATTTAAATTACTTCTTTTTTAAATTCCTTTAATGCAAAGATGTTTCAAATGAAAACACCCCCCCCCCCTCCTAAATATTTCTTTCCATATTTTATTACAAAAAGTACAATTTATGAATTAATAGACTACAAAGAGAATTTAAAAAATAGACCAGGTAAAATGTTTTATTAAAAAATATCAACTTTTTTTTTTTTTTTTTTTTTTTTCTTAAGGTAAGAATAGATAATTAAAAGAAAAAAAAAAATCTTTAAAAACGAAACAGCCATTTTCTTAAAATATCTTCAATACAAATTTAAATTAATTGCATTTTTTTTTTTTTTTTTAATATCTATTAAACAGTTTATTTTATTTTACTTAGCTTAAGGGAAAAAAAAAAAAAAAAAAAAAAAAAAAAAACGTGAATTACAATAAAAATTTATAATAGAATTTTAAAATATGTAAAATATTTATTTGTATGTTTAAATAGCAAACAAAAATTATTTCGTTTAAATTTTAATTAATATTTAAACTTGTTTAAATTTGTTAAATATATTTCTTTTTTAAAATTCCTTTAATGCAAAGATGTTTCAAATGACAAACACCCCCCCCCCCCCCAAGTATTTCTTTCCATATTTTTTTTTTTTTTTAAATAACTGCAATTTATGAATTAATACACTACATAGAGAATTGCTTTTTTATTTAATACTAATTCCTGCGAAGATTAAATATATATATATGAGAGTTAAGTTAATTAATGTGAAGAAAATAAGAAAACCCCTCAAATTGTCAAAGCATTCAACAATTACTTCGATTTAATAAAGCATGACTCACCATCAGACACCCCCCCCAAAAAAAAAAAAAACAGGCAAATATGCAACATGAATGCATCAGCACATTGCAGCAATTTTTCTACAGAATCTTTGTTTCTGAGTGAGGGATTAGGCCTGGGTGAGATGTTCTCTGGGCAATCTTTATAAGGTGACCTAGCACATTCCAATGCGAGTTCCTAAGAAGACCATGGAAAAGTTGCACAACTAGGTTAACTAGTGTGTGCCTAATTCAAAGCTAGCGCCTACCATCTACCACCTTGGATGACAGAATCTCTTTGCCAGTGCAATAAATTTAGAATAAGAAATTTGTTTGAAATACAGATTACAAATTCTAAAAGGGTTTTTTTTTAAACTGATATTTTGGTAGTATTTTTATTTATTTACTTTTTCCCATATAAATAAAAAATATTAAAAATGTTTTGACAACAAATTTCCGTCTGTAGTGAAAGCCTGACTATAGCACGGGAACATGGGGCACCTGCCCTGAGCACCAAGAAAAAGCACTAAACTCCTTAAAAATGCATTCATAAAAGTTTGTTGAGACTTTTTTTTTCCTCAAAAAGAAGTAATTTAAATAAAATATTTAAAAGGCAGTTTCGTTTTTACAGAACTTTTTTACCTTTTTTTTTTTTTTTTAAATAATTATCAATTTTCCAAAAAAAAAAAAAAAAGTTTCTGTTTTTTAATAAAACTTTTTACCTGGTCTATTTTTTAAAATCTCTATGTAGTGTATTAATTCATAAATTGCAGTTATTTTAATAAAATATGGAAAGAAATATTCAGGAGGGGTTGTTTTTGTCATTTGAAACGTCTTTGCATTAAAGGAATTTTAAAAAGAAATATATTTAACGAATTTAAACAAGTTTAAAAAATAATTAAAATTTAAATGAAATAATTTTTGTTTAGTATTTAAACATAAAAATAAATATTTTACATATTTAAAAATTCTATTATAAATTTTTATTATAATCCACTTTTTTTTTTAAAGCTAAGTAAAATAAAATAAACTGTTTAACATATTAAAAGAAAAAAAAAAAAAAAAAAAAAGCAACACATTTAAGTTTATATTGAAGATATTTTAAGAAAATGGCAGTTTCGTTTTTAAAGTTTTTTTTTTTATTATTATTATTAATTTTTCTAAAAAAAAAAAAAGTATTATTTTTTACTAAAACTTTTTACCTGTTCAGTTTTTTAAATTCTCTTTGTAGTCTATCAATTCATAAACTGCAGTTGTTGTAATAAAATATGGAAGGAAATATTTAGGGGGGTGGGGGTGGGGGTGGGGTTATCATTTGAAACATCTTTGCATTAAAGGAATTTTTTAAAAAAGTAACTTAAATAACATATTTAACAAATTTAAACAAGTATAAATAATAATTAAAATATAAATAAAATAATTTTTGTTTACCTTTTAAACATAAAAATAAATATTTTACATATTTTAAATTTGTATTGTAATTCAAGGTTTTTTTTTTTTTTTTTTTTTTTTTTAAGCTAAGTAAAAATAATTGTAAACTGTATAAGAGATAAAAAAAAAAAAAATGTAATAAGTTAAAATCTGTATTGAAGATATTTCAAGGAAATGGCAGTTTCGTTTTTTTTTTTTTTTTTTTTTTTTTTAAGTTTTTAGTTATTTTTTTTTTTTTTATTATTATTATCTATTATTTTCCTAAAAATAAAGTTACTGTTACAAAAGAAAAAAAAAAAATAGTAATTCAATTCAATATGAACTACCATACACATCTAACGCATAAACATAAATGGTAAACAATCTTACAACTTACAACCCTTCAGAAGTGTAGCAGTGCATCGCCAAATTACAGCATGCCAAACCTGCCAAGGCAATTTATTCAACTTTTTCGTAGGGAGCCGGCGCTGCGGCGAGACGCTAGTCTATGTGGACGCGCGCAGTACATGCAAAACCCTGTCAGGCAACCCTCGGACCTTTATTGGCTGATGGAAAGGGAAGGAAGGAACCTTTCCCCTAATGACTAGAAACCTTCTCCCCTAATGACTTATCAGTAAATCGTTACTAGAGCTCCTCCAATACAGGCTGGCTCATCAGGCATTTTGTTTCCCACTCAGCGATTGTTGCCCACACGGTCCGAATTTCAAGTGTTTTCAAATCACATAAAATGGAGGTTTTGCAGCCGAAAAATTGCTCAAATCATATAAGAACTGCTTTTAGAACGTTTAGATTTCCAACAGATGAAGAAAGACTAAAAAAATGGGCTATTAATTGTCCAAAAGGAAATTGTACGCTTAGCTTTCAATCACAAATAGGAAGTATAATTATGATATGTTTTCTTGCATTTTTTGTATCAATTATTTGTTTTTATTGCTGTTTGATTATCTGAATGTTGTATTTTACAACCTACACTACTTTTCAACGTGTATAAATATCTAAAATTAACTAATTTAACAGCAACAGTGATGGCTACTTTTTACAAGGGTTATAAGAAAATTTCGCCAAATGTTACCGCCAAACTTATCAAGTACAAATAATAACAACGCTCTTCTGTTTAGGCAAACTCGCCATTTTAGGCGATAAAGACGCCGAGTAATACGTCTGCAACTAAACGTCGCCAAGCTATATTTCCGCTGGGCAACAATGATCAGCTGTGAGCCAGCTCGTGTTATAGGAGTCTTAATCGTTACAATTCGCCCGTCGTTTGATTGACAGGTAAAGAGAGGGGTGCAATTGACCCTCGTCCGAAAAATCCCAAGCGGCGCAACTCGCCCGAAATTTGATTGACAGGTTAAGAGAGGGGTGCAATTGACCCTCGTCCACCTGCTTTTCTGATATTACTATTGTAATCGTTAAGTAGAGTGAGAGTCCCATTGACTTTTTTTTTTTTTTTTTTATGGTTTAATTTTAAAAATTAAAAATAACTTTTTTAATGATTAAAAGAAATTCAAACGTATTCATATTCGAGCTTGTAGAATGTACTTTTTTCTTTTATATGCATGTGCAATATGTTTAAAATATGTTTAATGTGCAATGTATTTCATGTACTAAATATCATTTAGAATTTACAATTATTATTCTTATTTTTATATAATAATAAGAAATAATTCTAAATATTAGAATATGATTTTACAATAATAATAATAAGATATTCTTTGTTTCAAATTGGATAATAAGTAAAAAAAAAATCCATCAGTAATGCAATTTTTTTAAAGGATGTATCCGGATTAAATAAAAATTCACTGTAAATTTACATGCACTATATTTCGTTTTTATTCTAAGTAAATTATCTTTATAAAACTATTAAAATTTTAAAGATAGGTTTTTTTTCAGGTAATAATGTTTATTTAATCTGTAATGTATTTATTTCAAGCATAATAGCTATCGTGTAAAAAAAAGGAAAATTACATAATCATTGTTTTGTGTACGAGAATTAATTTATACAGCTAATGCTTACATTCCATATATATATTTTATATATATATATATATATATATATATATATATACTTTCATTTTAGTTTATAATTGGTGATTTTTCAATTTTATTTACATATAACGTTACTATTTTGATAGTATCATGCTTACATAAATTTATAGAGTTCATAAGAACTACAATAATGCTATAATTGTATTATATTTATATTTACAGTTCTTGTATTATTAAAATTAGTGTAAAAAGAAAAAAAAAATTCATAACAAAGTATGAGACTTTATTTTATTGCGAAATGATTTATTTTAGCGATTAATGAAAAATAAATAAAAATTTTTGGAATAAAAAATATATTATGGTATTTGTTAATATCCAAAAGAAGTGAATACGTGTTCAAGATTGTTTATCAACCTTATTTCTTCTAATTAATTTTTGCTTTTTAATTCATTTAACAGTAAATCCTTAAATTACTGTTATAAAAAAGAATCTGGTGTAAAACTCACAAGACTTTCTCTTACCTTGTGTTTCACACTGAAAAAAGTTCTGTGACTCGCATCTAGAAACTAAATTATGACTCTAGTAAAATTAGTTCCATGTCATACTTATAAATTCTAGCTCTCTTTGCCAATGAGTTCTAAAAATACCTAGTAAAATTCTAGAGAGCGTTCACATTTTATTTCAATCAAATTTAGTTGAATGCCTCTTCAAATAAATGTAAATACAAGAGTCGGGTTCTATTAACTATACTAGCAGGCTTCGCCCGTTAGCGGGTCAGTATTTTCAAATGAATCACTAACAGTAACAATAACTAACAGCAAGAGTAACAATAACTAACTCTTAAGAAAAGAAAAAAAAATCATTTCTAATCGGGTAAAAAGTCGCTACGGGTCCCCACTGCCTTCGGCATCGCAGTCCTGTGCGCGCTGCGCGCGCGTATTCCTTCCCTGACCCTTCGTACCCCCTAAAAAAAATCATTTCTGATCGGGTAAAAACTCACACCGGGTCCCCACTGCCTTCGGCATCGCAAACCCGTGCACGCGCAGCGCGCATGGGTATACGCGCGCTGCGCGCACATATTCCTTCTCAAATCAAATTTTTATTCATAAGAAAAGAAAATCAAAAAAATCATTTCTCATCGGTTAAAAAGTCGGACCTGGTCCCCACTGCCTTCGGCCGCGCAGTCCCGTGCGCACTATGCGCGCACAAGTTAGGGGATATGCGCGCGGTGCACGCCTATTTCTTCCCCACCATTTCAGCCCCTCCTAATTAACCTACGTATACCAATTTTGAACGGTCTAACTCAATTAGCTGAGATACAAAAGAAAACTTAATCAGGACACCTCAAAAAGTGTAAATCTGGTGAAAACTTTTGATAATATAAAAGAACTTTAAAATATCTTTCGAATGATGTTTCAAAAATAATTTAATCATAATTAGAAATTGAAATATTGAAATTTGAAAAAATTACAGCGCCATCTGGCGGTAGAAATTTCTGTAATGTACTGTTCGATTCCAAATCAACAAAGCTTTCTAATGATGTATTACTTATGAAATTATTTTAATTAGTAGCTGAGATACAAAAGAAAACTGATTCAGGACATCTCAAAACTTGTAAATCTGGTGAAAACTTTGGATAATTCAAAAGAACTTTAAAATATCTTTCGAATGATGTATTAAAAAAAATTAATCATAATTAGAAATTTAATTAGTAGCTGAGATACAAAAGAAAACTGATTCACGACACCTCAGAACGTGTAAATTTGGTGAAAACTTTCGATAATATAAAAGAACTTTAAAAATCTTTCGAATGATGTATTAAAAAAAATTTAATCATAATTAGAAATTCAAATATTGAAATTTGAAAATATTACAGCGCCATAAGAGAAAACTGATTCAGGACACCTCAAAACGTGTAAATATGGTAAGAACATTCGATAATTTAAAAGAACTTTAAAATATCTTTCGAATGATGCATTAATAATAATTTAATCATAATTAGAAATTGAAATATTGAAATTTGAAAATATTACAGCGCCATCTGGCGGTAGAAGTTTCTGTATTCCACTGTTCGACTCCAATTGAAAAATGCTTTCTAGTGATGTATTACTTATGAAATTTTTTTAATTAGTAGCTGAGACACAAAATAAAACTGATTCAGGGCACCTCAAAACGTGTAAATCTGGGGAAAACTTTCGATAATTAATACCACTTTCTACACTGCAACCGTACTTTAAAATGTTTATCGAATGACGTATTAAAAAAAAATGTAAACATTATTAGAATCTGAAATATTGAAATTTTAAAATATTACAGCTCCATGAAACCTCAAAACGTGTAAGTCAGGTGAAATTTCGAATTCCATTACCTAGGCTAGTCAATTAATGGAAGTAAAAACAAATATTTTTGGTAAATACAAATATTTTTACCTTAAGTGAAAACATTAAGTATTGCTATAGAAAGTGGCATCCTCTTTCGAGACAATTTGATTTGCAATTAAAACGTAAACCTTTTGTTTATTGACCAAAATCGATGAAATTTGAACTGCAAGTTTGGTTTGTGGTGTTATGATTGTATACCAAGTGTCGTGTGCGAATTTGAAAAACTGAAGAAAATAGAAGTTTGCAATTTTTTATCCGACTTAAAATACATCTAATTATCAACGGCAGGTGGTTTTTTTTTCGCTTCCGAGCAGACATCCTTCTTCCTTGAAGTGGTAGCCATGGTATCGACAAACAGCAACAAACACATTATACAATCTCATGGAATGAAGGTCGCCTTATTCAAATGAATGCTTTAATGCCTAAAATTAAAAAAAATTATAACTCATTAAGTTTTTGAAAATTTCTCTCAATCTTTTTGGAAGTAAATTGCGGAAGCGAGATCTATATACAAAAAAAAAAAAAAAAAAAAAAAAAAAAAGAAATGATTTATCTCTAAAGATTTTGAGTTATAAAATGTTTTGTGAAAAAACCGATGTTTCGTAAAATCTAAAAATATGGATCGCTAATTTGTATTTTGTAAAAATGTTTATATGGTTCGAAAGAGGATTAAATGGCCTTTCCGAATATACCAGCTGTTAAGAAATGGAACAGTTACTCGTTCGTACAGGCGTTTCAAAAAAAGACTATCGAGAAAAAGAGAAATTTTCGACACTTTTAAAACTTTTTTTAAAAATATAAAAAATCCGTATTTAAAAAAAAAAACTGTACTGCAAGGATCGGTAATAAATGCTCTTTCCGTTGGTAGAGGTGTATTTCGATATCTCGAACCGTTCGAGCAGGATCGCTTTACAAATACCCACAAAAGTTTCTCTCTTTGCTTTTTGTTTTGAGGTAGACTGTTCTGTAAGGAAATGGCGGTCGCCTCCGATTTTGAATCTTTTTTTGATTTGACATGGGTCGACATTTTAATTAATATCTCCACTAATTAGGGTCGCATCGTTTAGCAAATTAGATAACGTACATCTGCGATAAATTCTCTGTCCGATGGTACCTGTCCGAAGTCTGTGCGACCATTAGCGGCGGAACCTTAGCTGATTCAAGCCGTTTCTCACAGACAGCCCACACAGACAGACACACACACGCGTACAGATTTTAATAATAGAGGAGACTAGCGAGCTTCGCCCGTTAGCGGGTCAGTATTTTCAAATGAATCACTAACAGTAAGCTTTTAGTCTTAAGAAAAGAAATTGAAAAAAAAATCATTTATGAATGGGTAAAAAGTCGGCACGTGTCCCCACTGCCTTCGGCAGCGCAGTCCCGTGCGCGCTGCGCGAGCGCAACTTAAGGGATACTGATGTGAAAAAAACAATTTTCACATATGTTAAATTAGCAGAGTTAGCAGTGAAATATACGATAGTTGCTCAGCTCTAATAAACTATAAAAATGATAAACATGTGTGGCATCCATTGAAGACAAATAAGTTTAACAAAACTGTTTATTAAACTTGAAAACAAAATGATGAGTAACATTAAATAAGTAGAAACAATAGTTGAATAAATACTATGCTGACGAAAGGTTAAAGACCCTTAAAATACTGCCATGTAAATTAATAGAATTCAAGTAGAAAACGACGTTTACTTTGTGACATAACTGGATACACTAAACGCATCGTCGAAAATATCAAGTCACGAAAACGTAATTTACAATCATTATAAAACTAAACACTTTATAATTAAATTAAAATACCAGCTCATGACTTTGAGCTAAACTGAAAAAACATAAAAGCATAAGAGGCTAAAAGCCTAAGAGCTTAAAAAACTAAGAAATTAAGAGCACGATTTCATATTCCTTACCTCCTTTTATAGCCGCGAACGGATTCAAAGTGACAGCTACTTGATGCTGTACAATCGGCAACGCCTCCCATAACTATAGCAACATGACGCTACGAGTCTGCGGCCATATATGGGCTAAGCAAAAAGACTCAGCAGTTAAAAAATACAACATCTCCGTGATAGGTAGCGAAATGAACAATCCGTGAAAGGATTTAAACATATTTTCTTTAAGTTAATTTTAACAAAATATGCTTTTAAATATGAGGTAAGTAAATTAAAGTTATTTCACATGACTTAAACATAATTATACTAAAAACCAATATAACTTTTAACTAAAAGTAATTATCATTAAGCTTTTTATTTTTAATTTTAATATATCTTTAATTCAATGGCAGTATCAAATAGACAATAGCACTAAACGCTATAATTCATTTAATTAATAATTTAAACCTTGAAGATTATAAAGTAAATCATCTAAATTATATTTAAGTAGTAAATGAATTTAAATTTAAATTTGAGAATCAACACGGAAAGGGTACAAGTTTTACAACAGATACACGCGCTGCGCGCGCGTATTCTTTCCCTGAACCTTTGTGCCTGAAAAAAAAAATTCTGATCGGGTAAAAACTCCCAACGGGTCCCCACTGCCTCCGGCAGCGAAGCGCGCATGTGTGTGGGTATACGTGGGCTGCGCGCACATATTCCTTCCCAAGTCAAAATTTTTTATTTAAGAAAATTAAAAAAATTATTTCTCATCGGGTACAAATTCGGACCGGGTCCCCACTGACTTCGGCAGCGCAGTCCGGTGCGCGCTGCACGCGCACAAGATAAAGGATATACGCGCCGCGCGCGCGTATTCCTTTCCTTACACTTCGTGCCCCCTAAAAAAAAATCATTTCTGATCGGGTAAAAACTCACACTGGATCCCCACTGCCTTCGGCAGCACAAACCCATGCGAGCTGCGCGTGCACAAGGTAGGGGACACTCTCGCGGTGCACGCCTATTTCTTCCTCACACTTTCAGCCCGCATAATTAACCTACATATACCAATTTTGAACGGTTTAACTCAATTAGCTGAGATGGTAAAGAAAACTGATTCAGGACACCTCAAATCGTGTAAATCTGGTGAAAACGTTTGATAATTTTAAAGAACTTTAAAATATCTTTCGAATGATGTATTTAAAATAATTTAATCATAATTAGGAATTGAAATATTGAAATTTAAAAATAATACAGTGCCATCTAGCGGTAGAAATGTCTGTATTCCACCGATCGATTCCAAATCAAAAAATCTTTATAATGATGTATTACTTATGAAATTATTTTAATTAGTAGCTGAGATACAAAAGAAAACTGATTCAGGACACCTCAAAATGTGTAAATCTGGTGAAAACTTTCGATAATATAAAAGAACTTAAATATCTTTCGAATGATGTATTAAAAAAAAATTAATCATAATTAGAAAATGAAATATTGAAATTTGAAAATGTTACAGTGCCATAAAAGAAAACTGATTCAGGACACCTCAAAACGTGTAATTCTGGTGAAAACTTTTGATAATTTAAAAGAACTTTAAAATATCTTTCGAATGATATATTAAAAATAATTTAATCATAATAAGAAATTGAAATATTGAAATTTGATAATATTACAGCGCTATCTGGCGGTAGAAATTTCTGTATTCCACTGTTCAATTCCAATTCAACAAAGCTTTCAAATGATGTATTACTTATGAAATTATTTTAATTAGTAGTAAAGATACAAAGAAAACTGATTCAGGACACCTGAAAACGTGTAAATCTGGCGAAAACGTTCGATAATTTTAGAGAACTTTAAAATATCTTTCGAATGATGTATTAAAAATAATTTAATCATAATTAGAAATTGAAATATTGTAATTTGAAAATGTTACATCGCCATAAAAGAAAACTGATTCCGGACACCTCAAAACGTGTAATTCTGGTGAAAACTTTTGATAATTTAAAAGAACTGTAAAATATTTTTAGAATGATGTATTAAAAATAATTTAATCATTTAGAATCTGAAATATTGAAATTTGAAAATATTACAGCGCCATGACACCTCAAAACGTGTAAGTCAGGTGAAACTTCTGTCAGGTTTAGAAACCTGACATGATTATCTTAAAGCTTCAAAGTTAAGCAGAGTGGAAATAATAGAGCCCAGTGGAAACTGTATTGAGCAGGTAAAAAGAAATATGACAAGTTTTTCTTTTAGATAAAATCATTTATTTAAAAACTAGATTGATTTATCTAGTGAAATAAAAATATGGCAAACGAAAATAAAAATTATAATACATTTAGACGATTCGTTTAATATTCTTCAGGGCAGATATAATAGTACAGAGTAGTTACTGAAGCCTATACTATTACTGAAAGAAGCTTAAAAGTTTGCAGTTTTAAAATAACTATCATCCTCGAATTAATCTAAAAATATTTACTTAAACCTCATCTGAAAAACAACAGCTTTCTACACAAGCTAATATTGTCGAGGTTATCAAGGAAAAATTTAAACTGAAATATACAAACTACGTTTCATGCCAGCTTCTTTATTACCGGGATTCACATCGGCATCAACACGGAAAAATCCCCACGATTGCATTTCTGCTACGCTACTTATTCAATTCAGGCAGATGACGTAGGCTTATGTCATTTGCATAAGGATAGCTTCGGCTAACGTATTAATATTTTATGCTAAAATAAACTTTAAATAAACTATGAGTTTTTAAATATTTATTAACTTAAAATTATAAAAGTAAATAGAAGATAAATTACTTAGATTTTTAATAACCATCGGTTTTAATAAAAAAAAAAAGGAAAAATAGTTAAACTAAAGAGGGAGTGAAACTGAATAAAACATTGAGTGTCAAGAACACGCCAATATTTTAGATTCCTAAACCTAACAATAAGCCCCCCCTCTTGACACTCAACCGAGACCATGAATATATATATATATACATATATCTGCCCTGAATTTACAAGTTCACATCATATTATTTGAGTAACAAAAAAAAAACTTGTATGTAAAAAAAAAAACATAAATTGACAGATTCAACAACGACTTGCTACTAATCGTCTTTCTTTAGTGTATTTCAAGAGCAAAGCAGTCCAATTTTTGCAATGCTTCATTTTGAAGTTATACAGAAAATTCTTCTTGCTATGAAGATATAATATAAATAATTAAGCATTGACATGTACATAAATTAACTAATATATGATATAAAACAAGTATATACATTTTGCAATATAATAAACACTTTGAGAAATACATTTGCATTTTCATATTAAAGAGAAAAACATTCTGTTCTCTTTAGAAATAAATAACTTTTAAAAAATTGAAACTTATTTCCTTAATTCTTCTCTTCAAAATTTACTCCCTAAAATATACATGTTACTCAGTAGATGAAAATAGGCTACTTATGAAAAGAGATAACCCGTATTTTGTTAACGGTTTCGTGAAAATATCTGACCAATTATTTACACTTTTAACATGTTTAATATTAAATATGTTTTTATAAATCAAATCCCTTATAAAAAATAATTTTACGTCGATGTGTTTTGTACGATAGTTTTCAATGGGAGACTTCACGAAATCTATAGCAGCCATGTTATCGACTAAAAGTAAAGATTTTTCTTTAGTACCCTGTATTAGTTTTTTATTAAAGCATTCTTCTAAAATTCTATCGAACCATAATAGTTCTTTTGTAGCTTCGGTCATGGCTACGAATTCAGATTCCATAGTACTTAAACTGATACATTTTTCCTTAAACGTTCTCCAAGCTACGGGTGAATTATCGAGTAAAATCAGCTGTCCCCCCATTGAAGTCCTATCGTCTCTGTTGGCCGCAAAATCAGCGTCTGAATAAACAGTAATATGTGGTTTCCTGCACTCAAGTTTTAACTTTAAATTTTTGGTATAACAAACATAACCTAAGAGTTTTAACAGGCCATTCCAATGCATTATGCCAGGATTACTTTGGAATTGGGCAAAAATATTAACCGCGTACGATATGTCAGGTCTAGTTCTATTAGAGAGAAACGATAAGCAACCTAAAATGCTTCTATAAGGATATTTTGACATGTCTATTGTTTCAGCGTTAGTTTGAGGACACTGAGATTTTGAGTAAATTATCCCTTTACTAATGGGGAGAGATGATATAGGAAAATTGAAATTTTTAAATCTGTTACATATTTCACTAATATATGAATGTTGATGAATAGTTAAATTTCCATTATTTTCCTCGAATTCTACACCCAATAATTTACGGGTTTTCCTAAGATTTTTAAATCAAAATTTTTACTCAATAAGTCCACTACTTCATCTATATGATTTTTAAATTTTGCAAACAATACAATGTCATCGACATACAATAATAAAATTACTTTCTTGTTAAAAATATAAACACAGTTACACCATGAAAATTTGTTAAAACCTATATTGATCAAAATTCTATTCATTTCGAAAAACCAGGCTCTACTACTTTGGTGAAGGCCGTATAAAGCGCGATTTAATTTACAAACGAATTTTTCTTTTCCAATCTCGATGAAACCCGGTGGTTGAGACATATAAATATGTTCATCGAGTGGTGCGTAAAGATATGCACCTTTAATATCCAGTTGTAAATGAGTCCATCCTTTACATGAAACTAGCAATGAAAAGAAGAAGCGTATTACTCCAAAGTTAACGACAGGGCTAAAAGTATCGTCATAACTTTCTCCTTTTATCTGTTTATATCCCTGCGCCACCAGTCTAGCTTTAAAACGAGCTATTTCCCCCCTTTCATTACGTTTAAGAGTGAAGACCCATCTACATCCTAAAATATTAGTATTTGGAGGTGATTTAGTAAGGTGCCATACATTACGTTCCCGAATAACATCAATTTCTTCTTTCATAGCCTGCAACCACTGATTTTTATAAGGAGATTTTAAGACCTGTTTAAAACTCGTTGGGATTTGATCTACGTCTAGTCAATCGTTTTTCTTAGTTAAATCAGGTTCAGTAAAATTAAGTTCATTATCTGAATCAAGTTCACTATCGGAATTAATTTCATCAGAATTTAAAGTTTGTTCTGCACTAGAACAAGATTTTTCATTAATTTTACCTACATATTTTTCTCTAGGACTGAAATTAAAAAGGTTTGGTTCATAAATTATACAATTTTTCTTACAATATTTTTTAACATCTTTATGACATTTTAAACGTTCAGTTTTTCCAAATTCACAATAATAAACGTCGATTCTGTCACTAGTTTTACGGGGTACTAGAGTTCTAAACCATACAGCCTCTCTGAGGGGGACTCGTTTAATTATATCTCGACTTGATTTAATTTCCTCGTCAGAGGAAGATTCAGAATGATCAGGGTAAGTCTGATATATATTAATAGCATCTGAATGAGCATTATTCACGCCTTCTGAATCTGACCCCTCATCTGAACATAACCAACTTTCATTTTCACGGCCCATCACTGCTCCACTGTGCTCCCCAATATTTATCGGTTCTTCAATTTTAACATTAATTGTTTCTATTATTTTATTTTCATCTGGGAGCCATATCCTGTAACCTTTTGTACTAAGGGCGTAACCTATCATAATTCCTTTTTCCGCTTTACGGTCGAGTTTGTTTCTAAGTTGTTTGGGTACCCCTACGTATGCTGTTGAGCCAAAAGATTTTAAGTGCTTTACTGAAGGTTTATAACCACCATACAACTCAAACGGTGTTTTCTCTAAATCAGTATGACAAATTCTGTTCCAGGTATACGCAAAGTATAAAGCTGCGTCTGGCCAAAAACTTTTATTTAATCCACTTTCGTCTAAAACTGTCCTCATACCGTCAACAATAGTTTGGTTAAATCTTTCTGCAACAGAATTTTGTTCCGGTGAATAAATGTTAGTAAATTCATGTTTTATGCCTTTCAGCTCACAAAAAGATTTAAAATTATTATTTTGAAACTCTTTCCCGTTATCTGATCTAATAGCTTTTACCTGACAGTTTAAAAATCTCTCCGCTCTTGTTACATAATTTCTAAAGTTTTTAAATACCTCAGTTTTTGCTTTCATAGGAAATATTGTTACTTTACGAGAAAAATCATCGATAATTGATAAGAAATACCTTTGACCGTTTCGGCCAGTTATTTTGCATGGTCCCCATACATCCATATGTAATAACTCAAGAGGATGTCTAGACCTTATTTGACCATGGGGTTTAAAAGAAATTCGTCTTTGTTTATTAAGTTTACAAGTTTCACAAGAAGTTTCATTGACTTTTAATTTAGGAAGCCCCCTCACACTATCATATTTACAAGTTCTGTCAATTAGTTTAGGACTAGCATGAGCAAAACGTCTGTGCCACATATTAAAACTGTCCTTTTGAGTATGTAAAACTTTAGTTTTTGTATCATGAGAGTTTCTTTTACTTGAAGTTTTAGAAACTTCAAATTTAACATTTTTCATTTCTTTGGATGGAATTTTTGGAAATAAATAATAAATACCATCATGCAATTTAGCAGTAAATAAAAATTGATCATATTTGTTAGTTACTTTAATTTTACCATTCCCCCCTTAAATTTAGCTCCTGAAATATCCATCTTTGGAGCAGATATTAAATTTTTTCTCAATTTAGAGCAATACATTACATTGGTAAATGTTATATTTTGTTGACCAAATCGTAATTTAACATCACCAGTTCCTTCAATAGGAAAATCTATATTATCTATTGCAACAGCTAATCTTTCATTATACAATGGTTTAAAATTAGAAAACAAATTTTTATCACCACAAAAGTGATTACTCGCAGCCGAATCAAAAAGCCAATTGCTTTTGTCACACACATTTTTACTTAAATTAGCAAAAGTAAAAAAAACCTGGTTAGAGTCCTTTCTGGTTCGTCTCGGGAGTCTGGAACGGCCTCTTCTCTGGGAATGGTCAGGTTCTTTCTGGTTAGATCTCTCAGGACTGGAATCACTGGTAGTGGATACAGTTGCCTCTGGAGGTTTAGCTCGCCATGGTCTGTGAGGGGATTGAGCACTTTGCCTCTGGAAAAACGGAGACTTTCGGCGTTGATACACTTTCGATGTTGATCTTGGCTCGAAGTTTTTCCTTGAATTTTGACAAAAACGACTGATGTGTCCCGGAACTCCACAGCGAAAACAAATCACATTAGATCTTGAGTACTGTGTGCTGTAACTCTCAATGAAAAGTTCATCACACTTATCTTGATCACGCAATTCAATCCTTGATTCTTCACTAACTAATTCAACTAAAATATCTTTGAACAAAAATTTATCATCAGTCCACCTAAGTATGCTCTGAACTATACTATCAAATTTCTCTGGGAGATAACGAAGCAACTGGAATGATAGATAAACTTCCTTCATTGGCTGGTCAATTGCTTCTAAAAGTTCAGCTATTCTCATGAGTCTAGCAGCATACATATCAATTTTCTCTCCACTTTTTATCTTACATGAAAACAGTTCGCTGCACAACTGCATGTGGCGTGCTCTGTTATCAGGGTAAAAATGTTGTTTTAATTTTTTCCATATCTCAGCTGGATCCGTTAATTTCTCTATAATCCGACGAAAGTCCTTCTCAGTATTGAGGTATAAAATAGATAAAGCAAGTTTTGACCTCGTATCATAATCTTTTAATTCTTTCGGATCAGCTGATGGTCTCGGCTTTTCCTCAGTTCCGATTACGATATCCCAGGCATTCTTTTCAAATAATAAAAACTTCACATCAACTGCCCAGTTACAATAATTCGTAGCATTGAGTTTTTCTATACTATGCTGTATCATTGCCATTTTCGTTAACTGTATTGGCCCCCCCTTCTTAAAGATTCTTATAAAACTTTGGGACCAATACGCCGGAAGAAAACTTTACTTCATTAAACTTTGTCAGTTTAAAACTTTCACTTAAACTGCTCAATACTGGGCAATAGCCCATAACCAAATATGTCAGGTTTAGAAACCTGACATGATTATCTTAAAGCTTCAAAGTTAAGCAGAGTGGAAATAATAGAGCCCAGTGGAAACTGTATTGAGCAGGTAAAAAGAAATATGACAAGTTTTTCTTTTAGATAAAATCATTTATTTAAAAACTAGATTGATTTATCTAGTGAAATAAAAATATGGCAAACGAAAATAAAAATTATAATACATTTAGACGATTCGTTTAATATTCTTCAGGGCAGATATAATAGTACAGAGTAGTTACTGAAGCCTATACTATTACTGAAAGAAGCTTAAAAGTTTGCAGTTTTAAAATAACTATCATCCTCGAATTAATCTAAAAATATTTACTTAAACCTCATCTGAAAAACAACAGCTTTCTACACAAGCTAATATTGTCGAGGTTATCAAGGAAAAATTTAAACTGAAATATACAAACTACGTTTCATGCCAGCTTCTTTATTACCGGGATTCACATCGGCATCAACACGGAAAAATCCCCACGATTGCATTTCTGCTACGCTACTTATTCAATTCAGGCAGATGACGTAGGCTTATGTCATTTGCATAAGGATAGCTTCGGCTAACGTATTAATATTTTATGCTAAAATAAACTTTAAATAAACTATGAGTTTTTAAATATTTATTAACTTAAAATTATAAAAGTAAATAGAAGATAAATTACTTAGATTTTTAATAACCATCGGTTTTAATAAAAAAAAAAGGAAAAATAGTTAAACTAAAGAGGGAGTGAAACTGAATAAAACATTGAGTGTCAAGAACACGCCAATATTTTAGATTCCTAAACCTAACAACTTCGAATTCCATTACCTACGGTATTCGGTTAAAGAAAGTAAAAACAAATATTTTTGGTAAATACATATATTTTTACCTTAAGCGAATAATCAACTGAATCAGTCGCAATTGTTTTTTTTTCCTCTTCCGTGAAGTGGTTGCCGTGGTAACGACAAAGAACACATTATACAATCTCATGGAATGAAGGTCGCGTATTCAATTCAATGGTTTTATGGCTAAAATTAAAAAAATTATAACTCAAAAAAAAAAAAAAAAAAAAAAAAAAAGAAATGATTTATTTATAAACGCTTTTGAGTAATAAAATGTTTTGTGAAAAAATCGATGTTTCGTAAAATCTAAAAATATGGATCGCTAATTCGTATTTTGTAAAAATGTTTATATGGTTCGAAAGAGGATTAAATGACCTTTCCGAATATACCAGTTTTAAGAAATGGAACAGTTACTCGGCCGTACAGGGAAGAAGACGATCGAGAAACGAGAAATTTTCGACCCTTTTAATTTTTTTTTTTAAATATAAAAAATCCGTATTTGAAAAAAAAATGTACCGTAAGAATCGGTAATAAATGCTCTTTCTTGTGGTACAGGTGTATTTTCGATACATCCAAGAGATCGGCATCGATCGCTTTGCAAAAACCCACGAAATTTTCTCTCTTTGCTTTTTCTTTTGAGGTGAGCAGCTCTAGATAAGAATGGCGGTCGCCTCCGATTTTGAATCGTTTTTTTCGTTCGACATGGGTCGACGTTGTAATTAATATCGCTAATTATGGTCGCATCGTTTAGCAAATTACATATCGTACATCTGCGATAAATTCTCTGTCCGATGGTACCTGTTCGAATTCCGTGCGACCATTAGCGGCGGAGCCTGAGCTGTTTCAATCCGTTTCTCACAGACAGACAGACAGACACACACAAACACGTGTACAGATTTTAATAGTATAAGAGATTTTTGGTTTATAAGTCAATTCTAGGAAATCAAGCGAAAATTTCTCGCAATTAAAAGGAATCATAATATTCATGATATTGTTTCACCATCTAGAAAAATATAGACTAGGAATTCTCTATTATTTCGTTTATAAAAGTTATTTGTGTACCTTATAAGCATATCACGTAAATCTATATTGATGTAGTTTAGGGATTCAGAAAATGGTTACTTATTCCTTCTGGATGAAGATGCTATATTTTGTTTCTCAGTGTAATATCATAAATACAGATCACAGATTACTTCTTATTACTACTAATTACAGATTAAGGGGATATTATTCATAAGAAAAGAAAATAAAAAAATCATTTCTCATCGGTTAAAAAGTCGGACCTGGTCCCCACTGCCTTTGGCCGCTCAGTTCCGTGCGCACTATGCGCGAACAAGTTAGGGGATATGCGCGCGGTGCACGTCTATTTCTTCCCCACCATTTCAGCCCCTCCTAATTAACCTACGTATACCAATTTTGAACGGTCTAACTCAATTAGCTGAGATGCAAAAGAAAACCTAGTCAGGAGACCTCAAAACGTGTAAATCTGGTGAAAACTTTCGATAATATAAAATAACTTTAAAATATCTTTCGAATGATGTATTAAAAATAATTTAATCATAATTAGAAATTGAAATATTGAAAATTGAAAATATTACAGCGCCATCTGGCGGTAGAAATTTCTGTAATGTACTGTTCGATTCCAAATCAACAAAGCTTTCTAATAATGTATTACTTATGAAATTATTTTAATTAGTAGCTGAGATACAAAAGAAAACTGACTCAGGACATCTCAAAACTTGTGAATCTGGTGAAAACTTTGGATAATTTAAAAGAACTTAAAAATATCTTTCAAATGATGTATTAAAAAAAAAATTAATCATAATTAAAAATTTAATTAGTAGCTGAGATACAAAAGAAAACTGATTCAGGACACCTCAAAACGTGTAAATATGGTGAAAACTTTAGATAATATAAAAGAACTTTAAAATATCTTTCGAATGATGCATAATAAATAATTTAATCATAATTAGAAATTGAAATATTGAAATTTGAAAATATTACAGTGCCATCTGGCGGTAGAATTTTCTGTATTCCACTGTTCGGCTCCAATTGAAAAAAAGCTTTCTAGTGATGTATTACTTATGAAATTTTTTTAATTAGTAGCTGAGACACAAAATAAAACTGATTCAGGGCACCTCAAAACGTGTAAATCTGGGGAAAACTTTCGAAAATATTATACCACTTTCTACACCCTAACCGTACTTTAAAATGTGTATCGAATGACGTATTGAAAAAAACATGTAAACATTATTAGAATCTGAAATATTGAAATTTTAAAATATTACAGCTCCATGAAACCTCAAAACGTGTAAGTCAGGTGAAATTTCGAATTCCATTACCTAGGGTATGTATTAATGGAAGTAAAAACAAATATTTTTGGTAAATACAAATATTTTTACCTTAAGTGAAAAAATTAAGTATTGCTATAGAAAGTGGCATCCTCTTTCGAGACAATTTAATTTGCAATTAAAACGTAAACCTTTTGTTTATTGACCAAAATCGATGAAATTTGAACTGCAAGTTTGGTTTGTGGTGTTATGATTGTATACCAAGTGTCGTGTGCGAATTTGAAAAACTGAAGAAAATAGAAGTTTGCAATTTTTTATCCGACTTAAAATACATCTGATTATCAACGGCAGGTGGTTTTTTTTTCGCTTCCGAGCAGACATCCTTCTTCCTTGAAGTGGTAGCCATGGTATCGACAAACAGCAACAAACACATTATACAATCTCATGGAATGAAGGTCGCCTTATTCAAATGAATGCTTTAATGCCTAAAATTAAAAAAAATTATAACTCATTAAGTTTTTGAAAATTTCTCTCAATCTTTTTGGAAGTAAATTGCGGAAGCGAGATCTATATACAAAAAAAAAAAAAAAAAAAAAAAAAAAGAAATGATTTATCTCTAAAGATTTTGAGTTATAAAATGTTTTGTGAAAAAACCGATGTTTCGTAAAATCTAAAAATATGGATCGCTAATTTGTATTTTGTAAAAATGTTTATATGGTTCGAAAGAGGATTAAATGGCCTTTCCGAATATACCAGCTGTTAAGAAATGGAACAGTTACTCGGTCGTACAGGGCGTTTCAAAAAAGACGATCGAGAAAAAGAGAAATTTTCGACACTTTTAAAACTTTTTTTAAAAATATAAAAAATCCGTATTTAAAAAAAAACTGTACTGCAAGGATCGGTAATAAATGCTCTTTCTGTTGGTAGAGGTGTATTTCGATATCTCGAACCGTTCGAGCAGGATCGCTTTACAAATACCCACAAAAGTTTCTCTCTTTGCTTTTTGTTTTGAGGTAGACTGTTCTGTAAGGAAATGGCGGTCGCCTCCGATTTTGAATCTTTTTTTGATTTGACATGGGTCGACATTTTAATTAATATCTCCGCTAATTAGGGTAGCATCGTTTAGCAAATTAGATAACGTACATCTGCGATAAATTCTCTGTCCGATGGTACCTGTCCGAAGTCTGTGCGACCATTAGCGACGGAGCCTTAGCTGATTCAAGCCGTTTCTCACAGACAGCCGACACAGACAGACACACACACGCGTACAGATTTTAATAATAGAGGAGACTAGCGAGCTTCGCCCGTTAGCGGGTCAGTATTTTCAAATGAATCACTAACAGTAAGCTTTTAGTCTTAAGAAAAGAAATTGAAAAAAAAAATCATTTATGAATGGGTAAAAAGTCGGCACGTGTCCCCACTGCCTTCGGCAGCGCAGTCCCGTGCGCGCTGCGCGAGCGCAACTTAAGGGATACTGATGTGAAAAAAACAATTTTCACATATGTTAAATTAGCAGAGTTAGCAGTGAAATATACGATAGTTGCTCAGCTCTAATAAACTATAAAAATGATAAACATGTGTGGCATTCATTGAAGACAAATAAGTTTAACAAAACTGTTTATTAAACTTGAAAACAAAATGATGAGTAACATTAAATAAGTAGAAACAATAGTTGAATAAATATTTTGCTGACGAAAGGTTAAAGACCCTTAAAATACTGCCATGTAAATTAATAGAATTCAAGTAGAAAACGACGTTTACTTTGTGACATAACTGGATACACTAAACGCATCGTCGAAAATATCAAGTCACGAAAACGTAATTTACAATCATTATAAAACTAAACACTTTATAATTAAATTAAAATACCAGCTCATGACTTTGAGCTAAACTGAAAAAACATAAAAGCATAAGAGGCTAAAAGCCTAAGAGCTTAAAAAACTAAGAAATTAAGAGCACGATTTCATATTCCTTACCTCCTTTTATAGCCGCGAACGGATTCAAAGTGACAGCTACTTGATGCTGTACAATCGGCAACGCCTCCCATAACTATAGCAACATGACGCTACGAGTCTGCGGCCATCTATGGGCTAAGCAAAAAGACTCAGCAGTTGAAAAATACAACATCTCCGTGATAGGTAGCGAAATGAATAATCCGTGAAAGGATTTAAACATATTTTCTTTAAGTTAATTTTAACAAAATATGCTTTTAAATATGAGGTAAGTAAATTAAAGTTATTTCACATGACTTAAACATAATTATACTAAAAACGAATATAACTTTTAACTAAAAGTAATTATCATTAAGCTTTTTATTTTTAATTTTAATATATCTTTAATTCAATGGCAGTATCAAATAGACAATAGCACTAAACGCTATAATTCATTTAATTAATAATTTAAACCTTGAAGATTATAAAGTAAATCATCTAAATTATATTTAAGTAGTAAATGAATTTAAATTTAAATTTGAGAATCAACACGGAAAGGGTACAAGTTTTACAACAGATACACGCGCTGCGCGCGCGTATTCTTTCCCTGAACCTTCGTGCCTGAAAAAAAAAATTCTGATCGGGTAAAAACTCCCAACGGGTCCCCACTGCCTCCAGCAGCGAAGCGCGCATGTGTGTGGGTATACGTGGGCTGCGCGCACATATTCCTTCTCAAGTCAAAATTTTTTATTTAAGAAAATTAAAAAAATTATTTCTCATCGGGTACAAATTCGGACCGGATCCCCACTGACTTCGGCAGCGCAGTCCGGTGCGCGCTGCACGCGCACAAGATAAAGGATATACGCGCCGCGCGCGCGTATTCCTTTCCTTACACTTCGTGCCCCCTAAAAAAAAATCATTTCTGATCGGGTAAAAAATCACACTGGATCCCCACTGCCTTCGGCAGCACAAACCCATGCGCGCTGCGCGTGCACAAGGTAGGGGACACTCTCGCGGTGCACGCCTATTTCTTCCTCACACTTTCAGCCCGCATAATTAACCTACATATACCAATTTTGAACGGTTTAACTCAATTAGCTGAGATGGTAAAGAAAACTGATTCAGGACACCTCAAAACGTGTAAATCTGGTGAAAACGTTTGATAAATTTAAAGAACTTTAAAATATCTTTCGAATGATGTATTTAAAATAATTTAATCATAATTAGGAATTGAAATATTGAAATTTAAAAATAATACAGTGCCATCTAGCGGTAGAAATGTCTGTATTCCACCGATCGATTCCAAATCAAAAAATCTTTATAATGATGTATTACTTATGAAATTATTTTAATTAGTAGCTGAGATACAAAAGAAAACTGATTCAGGACACCTCAAAATGTGTAAATCTGGTGAAAACTTTCGATAATATAAAAGAACTTAAATATCTTTCGAATGATGTATTAAAAAAAAATTAATCATAATTAGAAATTGAAATATTGTAATTTGAAAATGTTACATCGCCATAAAAGAAAACTGATTCCAGACACCTCAAAACGTGTAATTCTGGTGAAAACTTTTGATAATTTAAAAGAACTGTAAAATATTTTTCGAATGATGTATTAAAAATAATTTAATCATTTAGAATCTGAAATATTGAAATTTGAAAATATTACAGCGCCATGACACCTCAAAACGTGTAAGTCAGGTGAAACTTCGAATTCCATTACCTACGGTATTCGGTTAAAGAAAGTAAAAACAAATATTTTTGGTAAATACATATATTTTTACCTTAAGCGAATAATCAACTGAATCAGTCGCAATTGTTTTTTTTTCCTCTTCCGTGAAGTGGTTGCCGTGGTAACGACAAAGAACACATTATACAATCTCATGGAATGAAGGTCGCGTATTCAATTCAATGGTTTTATGGCTAAAATTAAAAAAATTATAACTCAAAAAAAAAAAAAAAAAAAGAAAGAAAGAAATGATTTATTTATAAACGCTTTTGAGTAATAAAATGTTTTGTGAAAAAATCGATGTTTCGTAAAATCTAAAAATATGGATCGCTAATTCGTATTTTGTAAAAATGTTTATATGGTTCGAAAGAGGATTAAATGACCTTTCCAAATATACCAGTTTTAAGAAATGGAACAGTTACTCGGCCGTACAGGGAAGAAGACGATCGAGAAACGAGAAATTTTCGACCCTTTTAATTTTTTTTTTTAAATATAAAAAATCCGTATTTGAAAAAAAAATGTACCGTAAGAATCGGTAATAAATGCTCTTTCTTGTGGTACAGGTGTATTTTCGATACATCCAAGAGATCGGCATCGATCACTTTGCAAAAACCCACGAAATTTTCTCTCTTTGCTTTTTCTTTTGAGGTGCGCAGCTCTAGATAAAAATGGCGGTCGCCTCCGATTTTGAATCGTATTTTTCGTTCGACATGGGTCGACGAACTAATTAATATCGCTAATTATGGTCGCATCGTTTAGCAAATTACATATCGTACATCTGCGATAAATTCTCTGTCCGATGGTACCTGTTCGAATTCCGTGCGACCATTAGCGGCGGAGCCTGAGCTGTTTCAATCCGTTTCTCACAGACAGACAGACAGACACACACAATCACGTGTACAGATTTTAATAATATAAGAGATTTTTGGTTTATAAGTCAATTCTAGGAAATCAAGCGAAAATTTCTCGCAATTAAAAGGAATCATAATATTCATGATATTGTTTCACCATCTAGAAAAATATAGACTAGGAATTCTCTATTATTTCGTTTATAAAAGTTATTTGTGTACCTTATAAGCATATCACGTAAATCTATATTGATGTAGTTTAGGGATTCAGAAAATGGTTACTTATTCCTTCTGGATGAAGATGCTATATTTTGTTTCTCAGTGTAATATCATAAATACAGATCACAGATTACTCCTTATTACTACTAATTACAGATTAAGGGGATATTATTCATAAGAAAAGAAAATAAAAAAATCATTTCTCATCGGTTAAAAAGTTGGACCTGGTCCCCACTGCCTTTGGCCTCTCAGTTCCGTGCGCACTATGCGCGAACAAGTTAGGTATATGCGCGCGGTGCACGTCTATTTCTTCCCCACCATTTCAGCCCCTCCTAATTAACCTACGTATACCAATTTTGAACGGTCTAACTCAATTAGCTGAGATGCAAAAGAAAACCTAGTCAGGACACCTCAAAACGTGTAAATCTGGTGAAAACTTTCGATAATATAAAATAACTTTAAAATATCTTTCGAATGATGTATTAAAAATAATTTAATCATAATTAGAAATTGAAATATTGAAAATTGAAAATATTACAGCGCCATCTGGCGGTAGAAATTTCTGTAATGTACTGTTCGATTCCAAATCAACAAAGCTTTCTAATAATGTATTACTTATGAAATTATTTTAATTAGTAGCTGAGATACAAAAGAAAACTGACTCAGGACATCTCAAAACTTGTGAATCTGGTGAAAACTTTGGATAATTTAAAAGAACTTAAAAATATCTTTCAAATGATGTATTAAAAAAAAAATTAATCATAATTAGAAATTTAATTAGTAGCTGAGATACAAAAGAAAACTGATTCAGGACACCTCAAAACGTGTAAATATGGTGAAAACTTTAGATAATATTAAAGAACTTTAAAATATCTTTCGAATGATGCATAATAAATAGTTTAATCATAATTAGAAATTGAAATATTGAAATTTGAAAATATTACAGCGCCATCTGGCGGTAGAATTTTCTGTATTCCACTGTTCGGCTCCAATTGAAAAAAGCTTTCTAGTGATGTATTACTTATGAAATTTTTTTAATTAGTAGCTGAGACACAAAATGAAACTGATTCAGGGCACCTCAAAACGTGCAAATCTGGGGAAAACTTTCGAAAATATTATACCACTTTCTACACCCTAACCGTACTTTAAAATGTGTATCGAATGACGTATTGAAAAAAACATGTAAACATTATTAGAATCTGAAATATTGAAATTTTAAAATATTACAGCTCCATGAAACCTCAAAACGTGTAAGTCAGGTGAAATTTCGAATTCCATTACCTAGGGTATGTATTAATGGAAGTAAAAACAAATATTTTTGGTAAATACAAATATTTTTACCTTAAGTGAAAAAATTAAGTATTGCTATAGAAAGTGGCATCCTCTTTCGAGACAATTTAATTTGCAATTAAAACGTAAACCTTTTGTTTATTGACCAAAATCGATGAAATTTGAACTGCAAGTTTGGTTTGTGGTGTTATGATTGTATACCAAGTGTCGTGTGCGAATTTGAAAAACTGAAGAAAATAGAAGTTTGCAATTTTTTATCCGACTTAAAATACATCTGATTATCAACGGCAGGTGGTTTTTTTTTCGCTTCCGAGCAGACATCCTTCTTCCTTGAAGTGGTAGCCATGGTATCGACAAACAGCAACAAACACATTATACAATCTCATGGAATGAAGGTCGCCTTATTCAAATGAATGCTTTAATGCCTAAAATTAAAAAAAATTATAACTCATTAAGTTTTTGAAAATTTCTCTCAATCTTTTTGGAAGTAAATTGCGGAAGCGAGATCTATATACAAAAAAAAAAAAAAAAAAAAAAAAAAAAAAGAAATGATTTATCTCTAAAGATTTTGAGTTATAAAATGTTTTGTGAAAAAACCGATGTTTCGTAAAATCTAAAAATATGGATCGCTAATTTGTATTTTGTAAAAATGTTTATATGGTTCGAAAGAGGATTAAATGGCCTTTCCGAATATACCAGCTGTTAAGAAATGGAACAGTTACTCGGTCGTACAGGGCGTTTCAAAAAAGACGATCGAGAAAAAGAGAAATTTTCGACACTTTTAAAACTTTTTTTAAAAATATAAAAAATCCGTATTTAAAAAAAAACTGTACTGCAAGGATCGGTAATAAATGCTCTTTCTGTTGGTAGAGGTGTATTTCGATATCTCGAACCGTTCGAGCAGGATCGCTTTACAAATACCCACAAAAGTTTCTCTCTTTGCTTTTTGTTTTGAGGTAGACTGTTCTGTAAGGAAATGGCGGTCGCCTCCGATTTTGAATCTTTTTTTGATTTGACATGGGTCGACATTTTAATTAATATCTCCGCTAATTAGGGTAGCATCGTTTAGCAAATTAGATAACGTACATCTGCGATAAATTCTCTGTCCGATGGTACCTGTCCGAAGTCTGTGCGACCATTAGCGGCGGAGCCTTAGCTGATTCAAGCCGTTTCTCACAGACAGCCGACACAGACAGACACACACACGCGTACAGATTTTAATAATAGAGGAGACTAGCGAGCTTCGCCCGTTAGCGGGTCAGTATTTTCAAATGAATCACTAACAGTAAGCTTTTAGTCTTAAGAAAAGAAATTGAAAAAAAAAATCATTTATGAATGGGTAAAAAGTCGGCACGTGTCCCCACTGCCTTCGGCAGCGCAGTCCCGTGCGCGCTGCGCGAGCGCAACTTAAGGGATACTGATGTGAAAAAAACAATTTTCACATATGTTAAATTAGCAGAGTTAGCAGTGAAATATACGATAGTTGCTCAGCTCTAATAAACTATAAAAATGATAAACATGTGTGGCATTCATTGAAGACAAATAAGTTTAACAAAACTGTTTATTAAACTTGAAAACAAAATGATGAGTAACATTAAATAAGTAGAAACAATAGTTGAATAAATACTTTGCTGACGAAAGGTTAAAGACCCTTAAAATACTGCCATGTAAATTAATAGAATTCAAGTAGAAAACGACGTTTACTTTGTGACATAACTGGATACACTAAACGCATCGTCGAAAATATCAAGTCACGAAAACGTAATTTACAATCATTATAAAACTAAACACTTTATAATTAAATTAAAATACCAGCTCATGACTTTGAGCTAAACTGAAAAAACATAAAAGCATAAGAGGCTAAAAGCCTAAGAGCTTAAGAAACTAAGAAATTAAGAGCACGATTTCATATTCCTTACCTCCTTTTATAGCCGCGATCGGATTCAAAGTGACAGCTACTTGATGCTGTACAATCGGCAACGCCTCCCATAACTATAGCAACATGACGCTACGAGTCTGCGGCCATCTATGGGCTAAGCAAAAAGACTCAGCAGTTGAAAAATACAACATCTCCGTGATAGGTAGCGAAATGAACAATCCGTGAAAGGATTTAAACATATTTTCTTTAAGTTAATTTTAACAAAATATGCTTTTAAATATGAGGTAAGTAAATTAAAGTTATTTCACATGACTTAAACATAATTATACTAAAAACGAATATAACTTTTAACTAAAAGTAATTATCATTAAGCTTTTTATTTTTAATTTTAATATATCTTTAATTCAATGGCAGTATCAAATAGACAATAGCACTAAACGCTATAATTCATTTAATTAATAATTTAAACCTTGAAGATTATAAAGTAAATCATCTAAATTATATTTAAGTAGTAAATGAATTTAAATTTAAATTTGAGAATCAACACGGAAAGGGTACAAGTTTTACAACAGATACACGCGCTGCGCGCGCGTATTCTTTCCCTGAACCTTCGTGCCTGAAAAAAAAAATTCTGATCGGGTAAAAACTCCCAACGGGTCCCCACTGCCTCCGGCAGCGAAGCGCGCATGTGTGTGAGTATACGTGGGCTGCGCGCACATATTCCTTCTCAAGTCAAAATTTTTTATTTAAGAAAATTAAAAAAATTATTTCTCATCGGGTACAAATTCGGACCGGGTCCCCACTGACTTCGGCAGCGCAGTCCGGTGCGCGCTGCACGCGCACAAGATAAAGGATATACGCGCCGCGCGCGCGTATTCCTTTCCTTACACTTCGTGCCCCCTAAAAAAAAATCATTTCTGATCGGGTAAAAACTCACACTGGATCCCCACTGCCTTCGGCAGCACAAACCCATGCGCGCTGCGCGTGCACAAGGTAGGGGACACTCTCGCGGTGCACGCCTATTTCTTCCTCACACTTTCAGCCCGCATAATTAACCTACATATACCAATTTTGAACGGTTTAACTCAATTAGCTGAGATGGTAAAGAAAACTGATTCAGGACACCTCAAAACGTGTAAATCTGGTGAAAACGTTTGATAAATTTAAAGAACTTTAAAATATCTTTCGAATGATGTATTTAAAATAATTTAATCATAATTAGGAATTGAAATATTGAAATTTAAAAATAATACAGTGCCATCTAGCGGTAGAAATGTCTGTATTCCACCGATCGATTCCAAATCAAAAAATCTTTATAATGATGTATTACTTATGAAATTATTTTAATTAGTAGCTGAGATACAAAAGAAAACTGATTCAGGACACCTCAAAATGTGTAAATCTGGTGAAAACTTTTGATAATTTAAAAGAACTGTAAAATATTTTTCGAATGATGTATTAAAAATAATTTAATCATTTAGAATCTGAAATATTGAAATTTGAAAATATTACAGCGCCATGACACCTCAAAACGTGTAAGTCAGGTGAAACTTCGAATTCCATTACCTACGGTATTCGGTTAAAGAAAGTAAAAACAAATATTTTTGGTAAATACATATATTTTTACCTTAAGCGAATAATCAACTGAATCAGTCGCAATTGTTTTTTTTTTCCTCTTCCGTGAAGTGGTTGCCGTGGTAACGACAAAGAACACATTATACAATCTCATGGAACGAAGGTCGCGTATTCAATTCAATGGTTTTATGGCTAAAATTAAAAAAATTATAACTCAAAAAAAAAAAAAAAAAAAAAAGAAATGATTTATTTATAAACGCTTTTGAGTAATAAAATGTTTTGTGAAAAAATCGATGTTTCGTAAAATCTAAAAATATGGATCGCTAATTCGTATTTTGTAAAAATGTTTATATGGTTCGAAAGAGGATTAAATGAGCTTTCCGAATATACCAGTTTTAAGAAATGGAACAGTTACTCGGCCGTACCGGGAAGAAGACGATCGAGAAACGAGAAATTTTCGACCCTTTTCATTTTTTTTTTTAAATATAAAAAATCCGTATTTGAAAAAAAAATGTACCGTAAGAATCGGTAATAAATGCTCTTTCTTGTGGTACAGGTGTATTTTCGATACATCCAAGAGATCGGCATCGATCGCTTTGCAAAAACCCACGAAATTTTCTCTCTTTTCTTTTTCTTTTGAGGTGCGCAGCTCTAGATAAAAATGGCGGTCGCCTCCGATTTTGAATCGTTTTTTTCGTTCGATATGGGTCGACGTTGTAATTAATATCGCTAATTATGGTCGCATCGTTTAGCAAATTACATATCGTACATCTGCGATAAATTCTCTGTCCGATGGTACCTGTTCGAATTCCGTGCGACCATTAGCGGCGGAGCCTGAGCTGTTTCAATCCGTTTCTCACAGACAGACAGACAGACACACACAAACACGTGTACAGATTTTAATAATATAAGAGATTTTTGGTTTATAAGTCAATTCTAGGAAATCAAGCGAAAATTTCTCGCAATTAAAAGGAATCACAATATTCATGATATTGTTTCACCATCTAGAAAAATATAGACTAGGAATTCTCTATTATTTCGTTTATAAAAGTTATTTGTGTACCTTATAAGCATATCACGTAAATCTATATTGATGTAGTTTAGGGATTCAGAAAATGGTTACTTATTCCTTCTGGATGAAGATGCTACATTTTGTTTCTCAGTGTAATATCATAAATACAGATCACAGATTACTTCTTATTACTACTAATTACAGATTAAGGGGATATTATTCATAAGAAAAGAAAAGAAAAAAATCATTTCTCATCGGTTAAAAAGTCGGACCTGGTCCCCACTGCCTTTGGCCGCTCAGTTCCGTGCGCACTATGCGCGAACAAGTTAGGGGATATGCGCGCGGTGCACGTCTATTTCTTCCCCACCATTTCAGCCCCTCCTAATTAACCTACGTATACCAATTTTGAACGGTCTAACTCAATTAGCTGAGATGCAAAAGAAAACCTAATCAGGACACCTCAAAACGTGTAAATCTGGTGAAAACTTTTGATTATATAAAATAACTTTAAAATATCTTTCGAATGATGTATTAAAAATAATTTAATCATAATTAGAAATTGAAATATTGAAAATTGAAAATATTACAGCGCCATCTGGCGGTAGAAATTTCTGTAATGTACTGTTCGATTCCAAATCAACAAAGCTTTCTAATAATGTATTACTTATGAAATTATTTTAATTAGTAGCTGAGATACAAAAGAAAACTGATTCAGGACATCTCAAAACTTGTGAATCTGGTGAAAACTTTGGATAATTTAAAAGAACTTAAAAATATCTTTCGAATGATGTATTAAAAAAAAAAATTAATCATAATTAGAAATTTAATTAGTAGCTGAGATACAAAAGAAAACTGATTCAGGACACCTCAAAACGTGTAAATATGGTGAAAACTTTCGATAATATAAAAGAACTTTAAAATATCTTTCGAATGATGCATAATAAATAATTTAATCATAATTAGAAATTGAAATATTGAAATTTGAAAATATTACAGCGCCATCTGGCGGTAGAATTTTCTGTATTCCACTGTTCGGCTCCAATTGAAAAAACCTTTCTAGTGATGTATTACTTATGAAATTTTTTTAATTAGTAGCTGAGACACAAAATAAAACTGATTCAGGGCACCTCAAAACGTGTAAATCTGGGGAAAACTTTCGAAAATATTATACCACTTTCTACACCCTAACCGTACTTTAAAATGTGTATCGAATGACGTATTGAAAAAAACATGTAAACATTATTAGAATCTGAAATATTGAAATTTTAAAATATTACAGCTCCATGAAACCTCAAAACGTGTAAGTCAGGTGAAATTTCGAATTCCATTACCTAGGGTATGTATTAATGGAAATAAAAACAAATATTTTTGGTAAATACAAATATTTTTACCTTAAGTGAAAAAATTAAGTATTGCTATAGAAATTGGCATCCTCTTTCGAGACAATTTAATTTGCAATTGAAACGTAAACCTTTTGTTTATTGACCAAAATCGATGAAATTTGAACTGCAAGTTTGGTTTCTGGTGTTATGATTGTATACCAAGTGTCGTGTGCGAATTTGAAAAACTGAAGAAAATAGAAGTTTGCAATTTTTTATCCGACTTAAAATACATCTGATTATCAACGGCAGGTGTTTTTTTTTTCGCTTCCGAGCAGACATCTTTCTTCCTTGAAGTGGTTGCCATGGTATCGACAAACAGCAACAAACACATTATACAATCTCATGGAATGAAGGTCGCCTTATTCAAATGAATGCTTTAATGCCTAAAATTAAAAAAATTATAACTCATTTAGTTTTTGAAAATTTCTCTCAATCTTTTTGGAAGGAAATTGTGGAAGCGAGATCTATATACAAAAAAAAAAAAAAAAAAAAAAAAAAAAAGAAATGATTTATCTCTAAACGATTTTGAGTTATAAAATGTTTTGTGAAAAAACCGATGTTTCGTAAAATCTAAAAATATGGATCGCTAATTTGTATTTTGTAAAAATGTTTGTATGGTTCGAAAGAGGATTAAATGGCCTTTCCGAATATACCAGCTGTTAAGAAATGGAACAGTTACTCGGTCGTACAGGGCGTTTCAAAAAAGACGATCGAGAAAAAGAGAAATTTTCGACACTTTTAAAACTTTTTTTAAAAATATAAAAAATCTGTATTTAAAAAAAAAAAACTGTACTGCAAAGATCGGTAATAAATGCTCTTTCTGTTGGTAGAGGTGTATTTCGATATCTCGAACCGTTCGAGCAGGATCGCTTTACAAACACTCACAAAATTTTTTCTCTTTGCTTTTTGTTTTGAGGTAGACTGTTCTGTAACAAAATGGCGGTCGCCTCCGATTTTGAATCGTTTTTTGATTTGACATGGGTCGACGTTTTAATTAATATCTCCGCTAATTATGGTCGCATCGTTTAGCAAATTAGATAACGTACATCTGCGATAAATTCTCTGTCCGATGGTACCTTTCCAAAGTCTGTGCGACCATTAGCGGCGGAGCCTTAGCTATTTCAAGCCGTTTCTCACAGACAGACACACACACACACACACGCGTACAGATTTTAATAATTGAGGAGACTAGCGAGCTTCGCCCGTTAGCTGGTCAGTATTTTCAAATGAATCACTAACAGTAAGCTTTTAGTCTTAAGAAAAGAAATTGAAAAAAAAAATCATTTATGAATGGGTAAAAAGTCGGCACGTGTCCCCACTGCCTTCGGCAGCGCAGTCCCGTGCGCGATGCGCGAGCACAACTTAAGGGATACACGCGCTGTGTGCGCCTATTCCAAGCGCGGATTTCCGCGCTGCGCGCGTATTCCTTTAATTACACTTCGTGCCCCGTAAAAAAAATCATTTCTGATCGGGTAAAAACTAACACTGGATCCCCACTGCCTTCGGCAGCACAAACCCATGCGCGCTGCGCGTGCAGAAGGTAGGGGACACTCACGCGGTTCACGCCTATTTCTTCCTCACACTTTCAGCCCTATATAATTAACCTACATATACCAATTTTGAACGGTCTAACTCAATTAACTGAGATGGTAAAGATAACTGATTCAGGACACCTCAAAACGTGTAAATCTGGTGAAAACGTTCGATAATTTTGAAGAACTTTAAAATATCTTTCGAATGATGTATTAAAAATAATTTAATCATAATTAGGAATTGAAATATTGAAATTTAAAAATAATACAGTGCCATCTGTCGGTAGAACTTTCTGTATTCCACTGTTCGATTCCAAATCAAAAAATCTTTATAATGATGCATTACTTATGAAATTATTTTAATTAGTAGCTGAGACACAAAAGAAAACTGATTCAGGACTCCTCAAAATGTGTAAATCTGGTGAAAACTTTCGATAATATAAAAGAACTTTAAAATATCTTTCGAATGATGTATTAAAAAAAATTTAATCATATTTAGAAATTGAAATATTGAAATTTGAAAATGTTACAGCTCCATAAAAGAAAACTGATTCAGGACACCTCAAAACATGTAATTCTGGTGAAAACTTTTGATAATTTAAAAGAACTTTAAAATATCTTTTGAATGATTTAAAATAAAAATAATTTAATCATAATAAGAAATTTAAATATTGAAATTTGAAAATATTACAGCGCTATCTGGCGGTAGAAATTTCTGTATTCCACTGTTCGATTCCAATTCAACAAAGCTTTCTAATGATGTATTACTTATGAAATTATTTTAATTAGTAGCTGAGATACAAAGAAAACTGATTCAGGACACTTGAAAACGTGTAAATCTGGTGAAAACGTTCGATAATTTGAAAGAACTTTAAAATATCTTTCGAATGATGTATTAAAAATAATTTAATCATAATTAGAATCTGAAATATTGAAATTTGAAAATATTACAGCGCCATGACACCTCAAAACGTGTAAGTCAGGTGAAACTTCGAATTCCATTACGTACGGTAGTCGGTTAATGGAAGTAAAAACAAATATTTTTGGTAAATATAAATATTTTTACCTTAAGTGAATTATCAACTGAATCAGTCGCAATTGTTTTTTTTCCTCTTCCGTGAAGTGGTTGCCGTGGTAACGACAAAGAACACATTATACAATCTCATGGAATGAAGGTCGCGTATTCAATTCAATGGTTTTATGGCTAAAATTAAAAAAAAATTATAACTCATTCAGTTTTTGAAATTTTCTCTCAATCTTTTGGGAATTGAATTATGGAAGCGAGATCTATATACAAAAAAAAAATAAATAAATAAATAAATAAATAAAATAAAATAAACGATTTATTTCTAAACGCTTTTGAGTTATAAAATGTTTTGTGAAAAATCGATGTTTCGTAAAATCTAAACATTTGGATCGCTAATTTGTATTTTGTAAAAATGTTTATATGGTTTGAAAGAGGATTAAATGACCTTTCCGAATATACCAGTTGTTAAGAAATTGAACAGTTACTCGGCCGTATAGGGCGTTTCAAAAAAGACGATCGAGAAACGAGAAATTTTCGACCGTTTTTAATTTTTTTTTAAAAATAAAAAAAATCCGTATTTTTAAAAAAAAAATTGTACCGTAAGAATTGGTAATAAATGCTCTTTCTCGTGGTACAGGTGTATTTTCGATATTTCCAAGAGATCGGCAGCTATCGCTTTACAAAACCCACGAAATTTTCCCTCTTTGCTTTTCCTTTTGAGGTACGCAGTTCTAGATAAAAATGGCGGTCGCCTCCGATTTTGAATCGTTTTCTCGTTCGACATGGGTCGACGTTTTAATTAATATCTCCGCTAATTATGGTCGCATCGTTTAGCAAATTAGATATCGTACATCTGTGATAAATTCTCTGTTCGCTGGTACCTTTTCGAAGTCCGTGCGACCATTAGCGGCGGAGCCTGAGCTGTTTCAATCCGTTTCTCACAGACAGACAGACACACACACACACACACGCGCGCGTACAGATTTTAATAATATAAGAGATTTTTGGTTTATAAGTCAATTCTAGGAAATCAAGCGGAAATTTCTCGCAATTAAAAGGAATCACAATATTCATGATATTGTTTCACCATCTAGAAAAATATAGACTAGGAATTCTCTATTATTTTGTTTATCAAAGTTATTTGTGTACCTTATAAGCATATCACGTAAATCTATATTGATGTAGTTTAGGGATTCAGAAAATGGTTACTTATTCCTTCTGGATGAAGATGCTATATTTTGTTTCTCAGTGTAATATCATAAATACAGATCACAGATTACTTCTTATTACTACTAATTACAGATTAAGGGGATAGATAACAGGCACTGTAGATAAACCTATATTAAAAAGTATTCAAAGTGTGTTTATAAACAGTCTTATTTGCCATATAATTCAGTACACTGTAAGAAAAATTCCGGCACTTTCCTGGGATATTTTGGACAGCTAATGTGTCCAATATTTACCAGTATTGTTCCTGGAAAATATCGGTAACTATAAAATATACACTGTAAAAAAATAACTATTACCAGCTGCCAGAAACTCTCTGTGATTGGAGAAAATAATTGTTTTCCCTTATCACAGAGAGTTTCTTGAAGCTGGTAGTTAATAGTTTTTTTTTCTTTTTACAGTGTACTCGCATTCAATATAATACAACATTCCTGACTTCAGGAACGTTTCATGGACGAAAACCTGTTATTCTCAGCAACCTGCTCCAAACTTATTAAAACCAGGGACGTATCCGATGTATAAGAGTAACGTTTCTCAATTTTCTTACAGTGTATGAAGGGGCTATTGTTCTCCTCCAACCCCAGTTTAAATATAGTTCCTACATTTATACAGCATTTAAAACTTTTATCAAATTTGAAAGTTTATTCCAAATTATTCAGACTTCACACGCACCACTTTTAGAAACTTACCACTCTTGATCAAACCTTTCTAGTAGTAGTCGCCTATACACTTAAAAATAAAAATTATTTCTTTTAAAGTTACTCTGATAACAGACATAAACAAAGATCAACCGTTAAAAAATTGACTATAATATTCAGGGTGTCTCAAAACGCGTAACTATGAAAAAAAAAAGTGCTTAAAATTTAATTTAAAAAATATTTACTTAAAATTATTTACTGCATTGGTGTGAAGAATTAATTTTCATTCCGGAGCAGTTTTTCTGGATAAGATACAACATGGTAAAACACTTTCATCATTTATATTTCTTAGAAGAGAATGTTTTCGCTTGCTTATATATAGCCCTGTATATTGTCTATAAATTATGTACAGACGGCATTGTGTACTTAAATATAGTCCCATATTAATAACACACAGAACAACCTGAAATTCACTTCCACCAATTTTCAAGTATATTCTTATTATATTGTACTTGTTTTGGGTAGACCTGTAAACAAATGGAGGATGTAATTTTTTATTAAAATCCACAATCAACTGATTGGAAGAAAACCATATTTATTGAAATTTTATTTTTTCCGACTGAGTGAAAATAATGCCTGGACCGGGAGTCGAACCCCGGATCATTGGCTTACAAGGTCACGTTTCTACCAATTGAGCTATCCAGGCCGACAACCGGCCAGCATTACTTACTCAGACAACCCGTTTGGCAGAAATATCTGGTCTATCATATAGATAGTTCAACAGAAATAAGCCGCAGGTAATGGAAAACACCATTAAACAATGGGAAAGAAATACATTTTTTATTAAAATCCACAATCAGTTGATTAGAAGAAAACCATATTTATATACTCCCGGTCCAGGCATTATTTTCACTCAGTCGGAAAAATAAAATTTCAATAAATATGGTTTTCTTCCAATCAGTTGATTGTGGATTTTAATAAAAAAATTTTATTTCTTTCCCATTGTTTAATGGTGTTTTCCATTACCTGCGGCTTATTTCTGTTGAGTTATCTATATGATAGACCAGATATTTCTGCCAAAAAGGTTGTCTGAGTGAGTAATGCTGACCGGTTGTCGGCCTGGATAGCTCAATTGGTAGAGCCTCGACGTTGTAAGTCAATGATCCGGGGTTCGACAACCGATCCAGGCATTATTTTCACTCAGTCGGAAAAATAAAATTTCAATAAAAATGGAGGAAGATTTCCCTACAATATTCTACATGCTTTTATACATTATAGATACAAAACATATAAAACCATTTCATTTTGTTTCGTGCAACTTATAGATGTTCAGCTGTACCTACCAAACATTTCGTCTATAGAGTTAATATGTATTTGAATTCTTTTGGATGTCTGTATGCACGAACCATTAACTTCATCTCAACGAAACGTTTATTGTAGCATCCATATTTGATACATACTTAGAATACCTGATGCTATTTTTTCTTGAGCTATATGAATAATAGACGCACAGACAGGCACATTTACAGACACACACACACCAATCGCTAAAAGTATGCTTTTCGGATTCAGGACGCCTCAAAACCTGTAAATGTATCAAAATCTCAATTTCGAAAATTTGATCAAAAACAATGTTTTCTCTATTCAAAACTATGTCTGTATGTTTTCTCTATCTACTACTCTACATGGCTAAAAGAAAATTAAAAAAATGATATACGTGAAATTTTAAGATTTTTACTCTGCGATGTTATTTTTAATAGAATATCAATATTCTAAATCTGCGTATCAAAAAACAATCATATGCGCAAATATTTTTTAATTTGAGGACATGATATCTACATATCTATTTTATGATAACGATTTTAAATTTATCATGCATGTTTCATTCGTTTTTCGGATCATTTTCTTTAAATTGAAAGATGTTATGAGAAATTAAATTAAAATCACCGAATTTGTAATATCCAACTTTTGGTTTACATGAATATTAGTCATACATGCATGTGTATATATGCATATAAAAGTATGCGTGTGTATATGTATGTATAAATAAATAGATAGGTAAAATGATAAATGATAGATAAAAAGATACAGATAGACAAATAGGAAAAAGGATACTTAAATTTATAGTTAGATAGATATTAATTTTTATCGAACGGTATATACATTTTTTGTGTTTATAAAATAAAACTATTAGCAGAATTTTATTAAAATTCAGTTTTTTTTTTTTTTTTTTTTTTTTATAATTTTTGTAAATGATAATAATATTAATATACAAGAAAATAAGCAGATTTATAGAGAATAAAATAAGTAAGTTTCATTAAAAAAATAATTAATGTTTTTACAAAAAAAAAAATAAAAAAAAAGAGAATATATATATATATATGATTAGGATTAAATAAAAGAAATTGCAATGTCTGAGAATTTTAGTTTAAGTATAAAACATTATTATTGCAATTTTTTGAAGACTGTGAATTCGGACAAAAAGAGTGATAAAATAGAATTCTCAATAGTGCTTTATCAAATTTATATCTAAAACTTAAAGAAAAAAGCATTAGATACCATATAGTTCATGTATTTTAAAACTGTATTAAAACAAAGCTTGTGGTTTTTAAAATTAATAGAAAATAACCATTTTCTTTTTACTTTGTATATTATAGCATAATATTTTTATCTGAACTTTAAAAATCCATTAGTTATACAACTATTATACGACAAATTTGGATTAGTGTGATTTCAAATATATATATATATATATATATATATATATCAAGATAAATTTATAAATTTGATCAAAATCATAACATAACTCAAAAGTGTTACTAATACGAATTTATACTTCATTTTATGCAAATTTTTATTTTTTATATGTTTCAATTATTAGACGTATAATTAGTTAATTAATTAATTAATTTTTTATTTTATTTACTAGAACCATTATTTTTAGTTTAAAATATGACATACACAATCATACATATATAAAAAAAAAATATATATATATATATATATGGTGTGAAACAACCACACAACTTCTATTACCCACTACAGTGCGTTAAGAAATTATAAGACCACAAGCGTATTGATACATTTCTGAAGAAGAGAGCATAATATGCAAATTTTTAGTTTCGTATTTAAAATTGATAGGAAAATGCATATTATACTAATTCCAACTCTTTAAATTAAATTAAATTTCATTAAAACTTATTCATTTTTCTAAAAATTAAAGACTGTGACTGTTAAGAAATTATAAGACCACTTGAGAAAATTAGCATATTATACATGACGTCAAACTCAATATAAAGCGCATGCGTCAGCATTTCGTAAAAGCATTACCTAAGAAGCAAAGACTTAGGTTTTGAATATGTTATCTACGATTAATTTGACGATGCCTCGAGGTAAAGAATTATCGGAGTGCGAAGTGAGAAAATTTTTAATTTATAAAGGTTCTGTTAAATCTGAAAGAGATATTGCGAGGTTAATGAACCGTTCTAAAATGGCCATTCATAATGCCATAATTAGAAAAGAATATTCAAAAAAAATAAAACGATCTGGTAGAAAAAATATTTTGTCAGCACGTGATAATAGACAAATTTTTCGACAGTCAACTAAAAAAGGTGTTTAAACTCGCGAAATTTCGAAACGTTTCTGCAAGAAAACTCCACATGTAACAGTCTGGAAGAATCTGGAAGAGTCTTAAATTAAATATTAATACTAAATTTATGAAATTGAAGAAAAACCCAAAGTTATTGAAATGCCATCGAGAACAAAGTTTAAAATGGGCTAAAAATGCCATGTCATGGAATGATGAGTGGAAACAAATTATATTTTCTAATGAAAAGGAATTTAACCTTGATGGTCCGGATGGTTACAAACACTATTGGCATGACTTGAGGAAGGAACCAAAATAATGCTTCAATCGACAAATAGGTGGAGGATCAGTAATGATTTGGGAAGCTTTCAGTTATGAGGGGTTGTGTGATTTACAGCGGATTTCGGATCATATGAACTCTACAGAATATCAGTCTATAATATATGATCATATGATACCGTTTGGACCTTTATTAGGTGGTGCTAACTGGATGTTTCAACAGGACAATGCTGCTTGTCATACATCTAAATCCACACAGGAGTGGATTAAAAAGGAAAAAAATAATATTTTGCCATGGCCAAGTCGAAGTCCAGTCTTGAACCCCATGGAAAACCTATGGGGTAAATTATCTCGCAAAGTTTATGCTAATAATAAACAATTTTCATCTGCCAATGAACTGGAATTAGCCATTGTAAAAGAATGGTACAATATTTCTATAACTGAACTTAATCACCTGGTTACTTCAAGGAAAAGTGAGTGTTTGAAGTCATCAGGAAAAATGGAAGGCCAATATCATATTAATTTTTTATACAATTTTGTTTTTTGACAAGTGTTCTTATATTTTCTTAACAGGTTATTTTTTACCTACCGTAATTTCGCGTATATAACCCGCGGGTAATCTATTAAAAAACCTAACTTTGTATGTCTTGCGGGCTGTCATCCGATGCGGGGTACCTATCGCGAACAAGGAGAAAATCAAAGCATCTCTAGTGAAAGTAGCTGAATGTGTAATAAACGTTTGGGGCTTCATTACTATCAAAACGGTAAAATCTGAATTAAAAATGTCTAGATTATTAACGTAAAATGACAATGAAATTGAGGACAGTGGAAAGGAACTTGATGAGAAGGATAATAAGGATGATGAAGATAAACTGTCCCAATCAATATTGCAACATTTTAATTCGGATACGGAAAAATCCAAATTTGATGGATTTGAATGAACTTTGCAAATGAATACATTATTAATATATAATTTTTTTATAAATTAAATAAAGGTGTTAATCATTAGAAGTTACTCCAGTTTATATAGTAATTTATATAGAGATAAAGAATAATAAGTTATGATTATTTGCTCTTTCACTATAGGTAAGTATATTTATTTGTTTATTATTTATATTTATTTGTATACTTGTTTATTATTTGTATCTTTTCCTACTTATTATTAAAATAATAGCAATTATTATTGAAATTACAAACGGTGATTGCCGACCATGTGATTTTAGAAGTGGGGGCTATCTTATAGTGCGGGATATCTTTCGGTAATAATTATTTTTAGATAAATGTTTTGTGCTGCGGGTTACCTTCCGCCGCGGGTTATATACGCGAAATTACGGTATTTCTAATATATATTTTAATTAAACACTTATTGCATTATACCAAGTTATTGCAAACTAATTATAAAAAAATATACAGCAATATGTTATTTTATGTATTTAAATTATGATTAGAATCTTTATTTTTCTTATAATTTACAAACTTAAAGTGGTCTTATAATTTCTTAACGGACTGTATTACACGTATTATAGGCATTTTTGGAGATATTATGTGCATTTTTTGGAATTTCCAAGTAAGAGAAACTTGATACACGTGTAAAGACATATAAAACATAATTTACATAGCGAGTTAAAAAAATAACAACAAAAAAAAAAAAAATCTTTATTTTTAAACACAAATTTCCGAGATCTAAAACTGAACTATCTAATGACCGTTAATTTTCCTGTAATAACCACTTACTACATGAGAAAGGGTACCTAAAATGGATTTATGTAACAAATTTCAAGAAAATCGTTAAAGCCCTTTTTGAGACACCAACTTTTACCAAAACTTGGCAAACTCAATTGACCGGAAAACAATAATTACATACAAAAGAATAAGTAAAAACTGGTTAATATGACGATTTTGAAAAAAATCCGTTTTTAATGGAACACACTTACAAAACCTGAAATTGAGCTATTTATACAGGACGACTGTCAATTTTAGTGAACTAACCAACTATATTATTCAAAAGGACATCTAACAGAGTGTTTATATAGCAACTTTTAAGAAAATCGTTAAAGCCGTTTTTGAGATACGCACATACGTTCCCACTTCCGGTTTCCGATGACCCACTTCCGGCTTTTCACCATTTCATCAAAATTTGGAAGATCCATCTGTACACTAGACCTGTGTCAGCTGTGAAGTTTCGTAGTTCAATCTTTATTAACTTCTGAGATATGATAGCCAGAATATTCCACACATACATACACACACACTGACCAAATGCCAAAAACTAATTCTTTGGACTCAGGAGGCCTTAAAACGTGTAAATCGGGTGAAAATTCGATATCGAATTTTTGAACTGAATACAATACTTCCATTACCTACGGTAGTAGGGTAATGGAAGTAATAACACCTGGATCTAGTAATGAAAGTTTTATGATATAAACGTAAAAGTAAAGTATCGCAATTGTAACCAACGTAATATTAAACTTATCAAAGGGGATAATAAGCACATAAAAATAATAGTTGAGCCTTCTAGTTTTCTTAATATTTATTTATCGCCAAAAATATTTTTAAAAGTAATAAAACTAACGCATCAAAATAACTGTTGGATGTACTTAAGATAATATTTTGAAAAACTTCCCATAAGGTTTTAGATACAAATTTTTAAAATAAAGTTTTTTTTTTTAGTTTCTTTAAGTAAGAAAAGAAAGAAAACATACTATAGCATTCGTTTATATTAATCTTTTATGAAACTATGATGAAAGCATTATTTTAAAAGTGAATAAATACATTTGGAAACGTAACGGTTAACAGTTATTAAATTATTAACAGAACTTTTGTTATGAAATTCCATATTATGTAAATATACATTTTTTTTTTTTTTTTTTTTTTTTTTTTTAACAAATGCATGCTATTCTTCTATTCAATAAATATATTATTGCATTTATTTTCTAGCTCGCCTCATATATGATAATTTATACTTTTTAAACACATACAAACATTTTTATTATTACTTTATGTACAGTAGATTTCCGAAAATACACTTCTTGTAATGTTTATTCTTGGTCATTATGTTTTATGTCTTCCTCTTTGTACTTCTACCTCATCAGTTTGATGAAAAATGAAATGAACTAGTAGATACTAGAAGAAAGCGAAGTACGTTACAATAAATTATGCTTAGGATTATTATTTTTTTCTTCGTTATATTAAATATTTCTTTTATTTGTATGGCGAGAGATGTGGTTAAAATAAATAAATAAAGACCAACATAAAATGATTCTCATTATGCTCCAAACTGAATAAATTCTCTCCCTTTTTACTTTCTCTTACCCATAAGGTAGAGAAAGTATTGTTTTTGGGTCAAATTTTCGAAAGTGAGATTTAGTTATATTTACATGTTCTGAGGTCCCCTGAATACGAAAATCATGATTTTAGCAAATGGTCTGTGTGTATGTCTGTGTGTGTGTGTCTGTCTGTGTATCTGTCTGTTATCAGCATATCTCAAAAACAAATTATGGCAGAAGGTTCAAACTCTGTATTCTAAATGTGTATCATATAGGGATGCTACAGTAAGCTTTTCGTTGAGATGAAGCAAACGGTTTGTGTACAGAGACTTTCAAAAGTATTCAAATACATTATGTCTATGGGGGAAATTGCAGGTAAGTAGAGTTTAACATCCATAGACTGCACTAAACCAAATGAAACGAATATATATTTTTTGTAATAGACATAGTCAAGTAGGGAAAAAAATTGTGTATGTAGGAGCCTCGCTTCCCCCCCCTGGGGGGGAAGTCCCCCCTCGAGGGGAGTAAATTTTCATGATGGGTATCTTTCGAAAGAGCTCGCCAATACCTTTAAAACGAATGGTTGAACCATCGATCTGCGATAATTTCAAACAAAGGTATCGATTTTTTTCTTTTTCTTTTAACGAAAACAAACTTAGAAAAAAAATCGTATTTATTTTTATTTATTTATTTATTTATTTTTTATTGAGAATAAAATGGATTTTTTTGGACATTTTGTGTTATACTACTTCTCTAATATGGAAATTGTCTGCATTATCATAAAAGATAATTTTTTTAAATAATAATTTTAATAAAATATTTTTTAAAAACAGAAATATTTTTTAAAAACAGAATTATTTTTTAAGAACCGAATTAAGTTGTTTATAAATGTAGATGCATACTTGTTTCACAACTTTAATATGTTAGCTTATGTTCCAATTCATATAAATGTTCCCAATGTGATCTATTTTTATATAACTATTAAGAAATTTCAAACAAAAACTATTGTTTTCACAATATACATCTAAGGTAAATTTTTTGTATATTCAGGATTAGAAATTTTTAATTTTGAAAATGTTCAAAAAAGTATTGCTTAAAAGAACTCGTCAGTTCCTTTAAAATGAGTGAATGAATCATACATTTGTAATCCTTTAAACAAAGTTATATATATATATATTATGAAAAAATATCTAAAAACAATATACGATTTCTAACATGTCGCAGATAGGTCAATGAAGGCTTCCTCTGGGAAATGTAGTTTTAAAATACTTAAATTGTAGTAAAAAATCATAAAAGTGGGTGGCTGTGTTTTAGCATACATTTCTTGAAAGTGCTTACTAATTTTTATAAAATAAAGCTTTGTGATGGCCACACCAAGTAATGATTTTTTAATGTTTATTGCATCAAAATCACAGATTATTTTTATTTTATGAAATTATCCTAAAATTTTAATCGAGCAACTGATTTAATCACTTTCCAACAAAGTAGAAAAATGTTTATGACTTTGGTTTGTCCTTTCCGCGCTCTAACTCCTGTAAATATTGATGAAAGTTCTTTAAACGGATATATGTATGCCCATCAGCCTGTTTGTCCACTTTTCTGCTCTCTAACTCCTGAAAATATTCATGGCAATTTTTGAAACTAATATATGTTATTCAAGTTCACTATCACTTGTTTTCTATAGAAAATAGAGTGAATAACTCAATTGGTTTGTGCACAAGGACACCCGAAAAAATTTCAAAGCATTGCGCTCTACATTGAGAAAAACACGTTTTGATGAAAGTGAATAATATACATAATTTTGATTTGCTCATTTATTTCCATTCTTTTGACTTTTCCTAGTTTTACCTTGTTTAGCGGTTTTGCTAAACTGTTTGCTGAGAAAATAGTTGATATTCATGCTTGTCTCAAGTCCAAGAAGCAATTGTTTAGTCTTTTTTTATTTTTTGAAAAAGAAAAAAAAAAGTATAGTTTTCTTATTAATGTTAAATTATTAAATAATTCCCCACATAATTTAAATTGTATTCCAAAATACATAATAAACTTATAGGTAACAATTAGACATGCCCAATGAAGCTTAATTAATAATAATTTACTTAAAAAAGACTATAATTAAATCGATGTTTTTTGAAGTTCTAAGGGCCGTATGTCCCTATATATGGAACTAGTACTTTTACGAAAAATATTGCATTTGAATCATAAATTAAGATTAGAACTATATTCAAATAGAAACTGAAAGTGTTTAACTATTATGTTATATAATGCTTCTTAACGAGATTTTACTATAAGAAAAAGCTGAATATTTTGGCGCCGCAGGATTATTTAACAGGAATCCACTTAAGTGTTTTAATCCGAATTCGTGAAGTGAATTTAAATTACATTTTCAAATGTTAACAATTATTTAGTTAGTGGTGAAAATCAGCATTAAAACGGATCTAAAAGCTTTAATTATCTCTTAATTTATATGCACAGAAGATTTACGAGAATGCTTTTATAGAATTATATTCAGTGGCATAAACTTTTCATTATTTTAGTCTTTAGAACTTTAATGTTTGAGGAAATTTTGATTATATATATATATTATAATGTATAGTATATATTTAAGTGAGATAAAGGTTTCAGTTGAAATACGCAAAAATAAAAGAACTCGTGTAAATGCCCAGATTGAAAAAAAAAAAAAGAAAAAAAGAAAAAAAGAAAAAAAAAAGAAAAGAAAGAAAGAAAAAGAAGAAGTTTATGAGGTTTCAGTGTAAATTAAAATAATAATAGCAATTTAATACAAATTTCAAGGATTTTGTTTTTCCATTATTGTTCTCTACAAATGAATAATGGCTTATAATGGCTAATTTGAAGTCAAGTTTTAAACAATTCAAATTTTAAATAGTGATAAATAATTTTTGTTTATTTTATAGAGTGAATAAAAATAAAAATAATCTATTTAAAAAAAAAACATTTAAAACCCAGATTCTTAATGTATCGTGTCACATAAATCTTTTGGAAGTTAGAATAAAATTTAATTTCAAATTAATGTATCCTGTGAACCTGTCATGAATCAAATCACCCCCCAAAAAAAATTTCTGAGGCATTTGAGCCATTGACCGATGCATTGCTATGATTGGCCATTAGTTATTGCTCTGGTTGTGCCATCTATCGGTCATTACAAACGTAAATATGCATAAAAACTTTTTTTTTTTTTTTTTGTAAATAACTGCATAATTGTTTTAGAATTATAAAAATATGCATACAATGTTGCTTCCTGCAAACAATTTTTTTTTTTTTATTTTGAGTTTTGAAAAATATTTTAAGTATGTTTGTGTACTACTTTGTGAACTTATCGATGAGTTAATTAAAAAAAAAAATTATGTTTCAATACTAAATTTTTGCCTTAAATTTCAGCATTCAAACTTAAAAAAAAAAGGCTTCTTAAAACAACTCTTCAAAAATTCTTAGAATACTTTGTAGTCAACGAAATATTTTCTTTTATCAATTGACATTTTTTCTACGATTTATCTGCAAAAATTAACACTCCGGTGAATCGAACGCTCGACCACCGCGTTTCTGACATGGCGCTCTAACCACCTGGGCCACAGAGAGACAAACGTGCATGCTTATATTTACCATAAAATGGAGGCGCATTTTTTATTAACTTGATATTCACAAACATACCGTAGTGAATGTCAGTAAGTACATAAGAATTTGGGGATAAAATAAAAAATCATTCATTTGGAAGATATTACTTTATTTGAAATCTCCGTATATGATTTTATATTCTACAAATAAAATTTCCATCCACTTTAAAATCATGAAAAATGCCACTCTTCAGAAAAGCCGAAAAGTTTAAAGCTTCTACTTTAAAAATATTTCTACGCGTCTTTCCCTTGATATCGAAAAATGTATGTCTCTTTTTTGAGAACTTTTCTTTAAAAGCACATGCTTCTTAAAAATGATGCTTTGTAGATACTAAAAATGGAACAGAGCTTTTCAAAAATTTATTACACATTTCTTTTATTCAATTTGTCAATAAAGGAAATCAAATTGATTTTCTTTTTTATTTATATTTAAAGGGAAATTTAACCAGATAAATGGAAGAACCCAGAGAAGTGCATCGCATTATATATTATTTTAAATCTGTTTCATTAAATATTCATTTAAATGATATGAATAAAAATATCTAAAACCATTTTATATATAAGAAAAATAGAAGAAAATGTTTTTTATTCTTATTTTTATTCACTTTAGTAAAACTTTAATTATATACAGTTGATGCAGTTGACAGTTGGGTTGATGTTTAATTAGTTAAATAGCTTTTATGCAAAGCCAAATTTAAGGAGTTTTATGTAAAAATTACTTTCAATAAATTAAATCGTGGGAAACGTTTGAGGTAATTTGTGATTGATAATAAATTTGAATATAATTATTTACATAACATTTAAAATCATAGTCTATAGAATCAAGTCAATAATAACTTAATATATATAATTTCAAAAATCTTGCTCTGTGATTATATATGTATATAACCATGAACTACGCAAGATATGTTTAAATGTATGATTTTAAGTTACCCACACACCTTCGTAGGTGATTTTTTAAATTAAATAAAACTTTGATATCAATTGAATTTTTTTAATAAGAAATGATATAAAACACCAACAAATATTTAAAAAAAAGTTTCTCTTAAAACAAAAAACTTGAAAAAATAGGAAAAAAATATTAAAAATATGCAAAAATAACTAATCCGCGAAACACAAAAACTCAAAAAACAAACCAATTTACCAATATTTTGTAAATCAAATAATGAATTTAATAATATTTTCATGGGAATAGACCATACATGTAATAATATTTTATGAATTTGGGGAGATACAGCTGCTTGAATTTTTATATATGGAAAATTTAGCAAAATACTATGTTAAATCAAACTTTATCATAACACAAATTAAAAAATAATTAATATATAATCTTGTGAGTATTATATTCCTTTTATAAGCATTTAAAAATCATTCCTGTGCGATTTCAGGACATTTCACGCATTAGGTTTTTCTATATAGTGTTTTGCGGAAAGGGAAACGACAAAAATATTAATTTTAAGAAAAAGCAAAAAAACAACTTCTAAGGGATTTTTTTTTTTTTTTTTTTTTTTTTTTTTACAAAAACCTACTTTATAAACATTAATGAAAATTTTATATTTCAATTTAATATTTTTTGGTGTTTTATATCATTTCTTATTTTAAAAAGTGCAAATAATATCAAAGTTTCATTTATTTCAAAAAATCACCTCTGAAGGTATGTGGATACCTTAAATCTATGTAGCAATACAAAACTGCTAAGCTTATTATATTAAATATATTTCGTTTTTTTTTAATTAGAACATACTGTTATCTTACTACACAGGAAAAGGTAAAGGTGTTGTTTTTAAAGTGAAACATGAAACTGACCCTAACTGAATTAAACAACGAATAAAGTAATAACATCAAAATGGACATAGAGTAATATATGGAGAGTATGGAAAATATAATTCTGTGACTGTACCGAGTGATTGCTATACCTCATTTTTATTAAAACGAATGTAATATACCCTATAGTAGAAATTTATGAGAATTAGTATATAATGGAAACTTAGCAGAGTCCATCTATGCCAGCTGTTTTTTGTACAGAAACTTGCTGTATATGTATAGTCTGATTGGTAGAAATGAGTTTCCTTGTTAAATATCATGTAAAGTATATAAAAAAATAAATAATTATAAAATTCCATCGTTTTGTAAAAAGCAATAAAAATACTTAAACCAATAACTAAAAAAAAATCTTTAGTAATTAAGTATATAAATTTAAAGTAAAATTACAGTTTACTACTCTGGTTTGACATACTTTTTTATTAATGCAGAAGTATTAACAAGTATGAAATCCTTACAAGGAAAAATGAATTATTAATACACACATTTGTATATTTACCAGCTTTTATTTTTTATTTTTATTTTATTCTTTTTTTTTTAAATCTCTCTCTCTCTCTCTCTCTTTTTTTTTCTTTTTAATCTTAAAAGATTTTCCTTGTACCTTTCCGAAAACTGATTCATAAACATGTTAGCATTAAAAAAAAAAAATCTCCATGTAAAAGCAAAATATTCGTATTTTACATTTATACCATTAACAAAATATTTGTGAACGGCAATCTACAAAAATTCTTGGGATATTTTGTTTCTTTCATAAAACCTACTATAACACAGATTTATTTAAGATGACAGAAAGAAATGAAAAATCACGTCTATCTGTCTCCTTGTAGTTCATGGCAATATTTTGGAAGAATAAATATGTACATGGTAAAAGTACATGTTTTAGGGATTGTATCATCGTAATTTGTGGTTACACAAGTAAAATATTTAAAATAAAGAGACAGTTATACAAAACTAAAATACTTTTTAGTTTCTTAAAAATTAATACAAAATAAGTTAATAGTAAGAGATAAAAATACATAATAAGAATAAGAATATATTTATAAATAAAATATTGAGGAAATTTTCTAAAAAATAATAGCGATTAAAATATTTAATGTAACATGGAGATATACAGAATTGTATCTAGATTGATAAAAAAAAAAGTATGTATAATGTATATATGTATGAAGATTTTTCCTGCTTTTAGTTATCCATCGCCAAATGTCCTTTTAATAACATGTTTGTATTTTTTCAAGCGTAATTTTTATACTTTGTGCAGTGGAGAGTGTTTGCAACGAAAAATGAAAAAGTAAAATACGAAATAATTCTTTTCCAAAAATTTGCTATCTGAACAAATCTACTGCTATTATTATTTTGTTTTGTGTTCATAAGAACAATACTGGGCTCGTTTTAGACTTACTATTTTTCATCGTTTTATACATTTTAAGAAGACTTGAACAAATTTTATGCCTGTCTGCCTGGGTGCATATGTGAGAATATTTTTGTGGGAGATCTAGTTCAAGAAATAATGTACATTATTTTAAGAAATTTTATATTTAGTGGCAATTCGTTATAATCTAGTGTATATCAGTTTACGGTTCACTTTGCACAATAGATGGCATACTTGTTTCACAACTTTAAGCTTATGTTCCAATTCATATAAATGTTCCCAATGAGATCTATCTTTATATAACTATTAAGAAATTTCAAACAAAAACTATTGTTATAACAATATATATCTAAGGTAACATTTTTGTATATTCAAGATTGGAAAATTTTAATTTTAAAAATGTTCAAAAGAGTATTGCTTAAAAGAACTCGTTAGTTCCTTTAAAATGAGTGAATGAATCATACATTTGTAATCCTTTAAACAATGTTATATATATATATATCTATATATATTTATGAAAAAATATCTAAAAACAATATACGATTTCTAACATGTCGCAGATAGGTCTATGAAGGCTTCCTCTGGGAAATGCAGTTTTAAAATACTTAAATTGTAGTAAAAAATCATAAAGTGGGTGGCTGTGTTTTAGCATAAATTTTTTGAAAGTGCTTACTAATTTTTATAAAATAAAGCTTCGTGATGGCCGCACCAAGTAATGATTTTATAATGTACTTGTTTAATGCATCAAAATCACACATTATTTTTATTTTATGAAATTATCCTAAAATTTTAATCGAGCAACTGATTTAATCACTTTCCAACAAAGTAGAAAAATGTTTATGAATTTGGTTTGTCTGCCTTTCTGCGCTCTAACTCCTGTAAATATTGGTGAAAGTTCTTTAAACTGATATATGTATGCCCGTCAGCCTGTTTGTCCACTTTTTTGTTCTCTAAATCCTGAAAATATTCATGGCAATTTTTGAAACTAATATATTTTTCAAGTTCACTATCACATGTTTTCTATAGAAAATAGAGTGAATAACTCAATTGGTTTGTGCACAGAGACACCCGAAAAAAATTTCAAAGCATTGCGCTCTACATTGAGAAAAACACGTTTTGATGAAAGTGAATAATATACATAATTTTGATTTGCTCATTTATTTCCATTCTTTTGACTTTTCCTAGTTTTACCTTGTTTAGCGGTTTTTCTAAACTTTTTGCTGAGAAAATAGTTGATATTCATGCTTGTCTCAAGTCCAAGAAGCAATTGTTTAGTCTTTTTTTTTTTTTTTTTTTTGAAAAAGGAAAAAAAAAGGAATAGTTTTCTTATTAATGTTAAATTATTAAATAATTCCCCACATAATTTAAATTGTATTCCAAAATACATAATAAACTTATAGGTGACAATTAGACATGCCCAATGAAGCTTAATTAATAATAATTTACTTAAAAAAAGACTATAATTAAATCGATGTGTTTTGAAGTTCTAAGGGCCGTATGTCCCTATATATGGAACTAGTACTTTTACGAAAAATATTGCATTTGGATCATAAATTAAGATTAGAACTACATTCAACTAGAAACTGAAAGTGTTTAACTATTATGTTATATAATGCTTCTTAACGAGAATTTACTGTAAGAAAAAGCTGAATATTTTGGCGCCGCAGGATTATTTAACAGGAATCCACTTAAGTGTTTTAATCCGAATTCGTGAAGTGAATTTAAATTACATTTTCAAATGTTAACAATTATTTGGTTAGTGGTGAAAATCAGCATTAAAACGGATCTAAAAGCTTTAATTATTTCTTAATTTATATGCACAGAAGATTTACGAGAATGCTTTTATAGAATTATATTCAGTGGCATAAACTTTTCATTATTTTAGTCTTTAGAACTTTAATGTTTGAGGAAATTTTGATTACATATATATATATATATTATAATGTATAGTATAGATTTAAGTGAGAAAAAGGTTTCAGTTGAAATACGCAAAATTAAAAGAACTCGTGTAAATGCCCAGATTGAAAAAAAAAAAAAGAAAAAAAGAAAAAAGAAAGAAAGAAAGAAAGAAAGAAAAATTTCAAGGATTTTTTTTTTTCCATTATTGTTCTCTACAAATGAGTAATGACTTGTAGTGGCTAATTTGAAGCCATGAGTTTTAAACAATTCATTTTTTAAATAGTGATAAATAATTTTTTTTATTTTACAGAGTGAATAAAAATAAAAATAATCTATTTAAAAAAAACTTTTAAAACCCAGATTCTTAATGTATCGTGTCACATAAATCTTTTGGAAGTTAGAATAAAATTTAATTTGCAATTAATGTATCCTGTGTACCGGTCGTGGATCAAATCACCCAAAAAAAAAAATTCTGAGGCATTTGATCCATTGACCGATGCATTGCTATGATTGGCCATTAGTTATTGCTCTGGTTGTGCCATCTATCGGTCATTACAAACGTAAATATGCATATTTTTTTTTTTTTTTTTTTTTTTGTAAATAACTGCATCACTGTTTTAGAATTATAAAAGTATGCATACAATGTTGCTCCCTGCAAATATTTTTTTTAAGTTTTGAGTTTAAAAAAATATTTTAAGTATGTTTGTGTACTACATGGTGGATTTATCGATGAGTTAATTTTTATAAAACTTTTTTATGTTTCAATACTAATTTTTGCCTTAAATTTCAGCATTCCAACTTTTAAAAAAAAGGCTTCTCAAAATAACTCTTCAAAAATCCTTAGGATACTTTGTAGTCAACGAAAAATTTTCTTTTATCAATTGACATTTTTTCTACGAATTATCTGCAAAAATTAACACTCCGGTGTCTCGAACGCTCGACCACCGCGTTACTAACATGGCGCTCTAACCACCTGGGCCACGGAGAGACAAACGTATAAGCTTATATTTACCTTAAAATGGAGGCGCATTTTTTATTAGCTTGAGATTCACAAACATACCGTAGTGAATGACAGTAAGTGCATAAGAATTTGAGGATAAAATAAAAAATCATTCATTTGGAAGATATTACTTTGTTTGAAATCTTCGTATATGATTTTATATTCTACGAATAAAATTTCCATCCACTTTAAAATCATGAAAAATGCCACTCTTCAGAAAAGCCGAAAAGTTTAAAGCTTCTACTTAAAAAATATTTCTACGCTTCTTTCCCTTGATATCGAAAAATGTATGTCTCTTTTTTGAGAACTTTTCTTTAAAAACACATGCTTCTTAAAAATGATGCTTTGTAGATACTAAAAATGGAACAGAGCTTTTCAAAAATTTATTACATATTTCTTTTATTCAATTTGTCAATAAAGGAAATCAAATTGATTTTTTTTTTTTTATTTATATTTAAAGGGAAATTTAACCAGATAAATGGAAGAACCCAGAGAAGTGCATCGCATGACAAATTATTTTAAATCTGTTTCATTAAATATTCATTTAAACGACATGAATAAAAATATCTAAAACTATTTTATATATAAGGAAAATAGAAGAAAATGTTTTTTATTCTTATTTTTATTCGCTTTAGTAAAACTTTAATTATATAGTTGATGCAGTTGACAGTTGGGTTGATGTTTAATTAGTTAAATAGCTTTTATGCAAAGCCAAATTTAAGAAGTTTTATGTAAAAATTACTTTCAGATAAATTAATTCGTGGGAAACGTTTGAGGTAATTTGTGATTGATAATAAATTTGAATATAATTATTTACATAACATTTAAAATCATAGTCTATAAAATCAAGTCAATAATAACTTAATATATATAATTTTAAAAATCTTGCTCTGTGATTATATATGTATATAACCATGAACTACGCAAGATATGTTTAAATGTATAATTTTAAGTTACCCACACACCTTCGTAGGTGATTTTTTGAAATAAATAAAACTTTGATATCAATTGCATTTGTTTTAATAAGAAATGATATAAAACACCAACAAATATTTTAAAAAAGTTTCTCTTAAAACAAAAAAGTTGAAAAAATAGGAAAAAATTATTAAAAATATGCAAAAAAAACTAATCTGCAAAACACAAAAACTCAAAAAACAAACCAATTTATCAATATTTTATAAATCAAATAATGAATTTAATAATATTTTCTAGGGAACAGACCATACATGTAATAATATTTTATTGATTTGGGGAGTTACAGCTGTTTGAATATTTATATATGGACAAATTAGCAAAATACTATGTTAAATCAAACTTTATCGTAACATAAATAAAAAAATAATTAATATATAATCTTCTGTGTAATCTATTCCATTTATAAACATTTAAAAATTATTCCTGTGCGATTTCAGGACATTTCACTCATTAGTTTTTGCTATATAGTGTTTTGCGGAAAAGGAAACGACAAAAATATTAATTTTAAGAAAAAGCAAAAAACAACTTCTAAGGGATTTTTTGTTTACAAAAACCTACTTTATAAACATTAATGAAATTTTTATATTTCAGTTTAATATTTTTTGGTGTTTTATATCATTTCTTATTTTAAAAAATGCAAATAATATCAAAGACTCATTTATTTCAAAAAATCACCTCTGAAGGTATGTGGATACCTTAAATCTATGTAGCAATACAAAACTGCTAAGCTTATTATATTAAATATATTTCGTTCAATATTTTGTTTTATATATATAGTGTACAAGCTTTTTTTTTTTTTTTTTTTTTAAATTAGAATATACTGTTATCTTACTACACAGGAAAAGGTAAAGGTGTTGTTTTTAAAGTGAAACATGAAACTGACCCTAACAGAATTAAACAACGAATAAAGTAATAACATCAAAATGGATATAGAGTAATATATGGAGAGCATGGAGAATATCATTCTGTGACTGTACCGAGTGATTGCTATACTTCATTTTTATTAAAACTAATGTAATATACCCTATAGTAGAAATTTATGAGAATTAGTATATAATGGAAACTTAGCAGAGTCCATCTATGCCAGCTGTTTTTTGTACAGAAACATGCTGTATATGTATAGTCTGATTGGTAGAAATGAGTTTCCTTGTTAAAAATCATGTAAAGTATATAAATAAATAAATAATTATAAAATTCCATCGTTTTGTAAAAAGGAATAAAAATACTTAAACCAATAAAAAAACTTTAGTAATTAAGTATATAAATTTAAAGTAAAATTAGAATTACTCTGGTTTGACATTTTTTTTTTTTTTTTTTTTTTTTTTTTATAAATGCAGAAGTAGTAACAAGTATGAAATCCGTACAATAAAAAATGAATTATTAATACACACATTTGTACATTTACTAGCTTTTTATTTTTATTTTTATTTTATTCTTTTTTTAAATCTCTCTCTCTCTCTCTCTCTCTCTTTTTTTTCTTCTTTTTAATCTTAAAAGATTTTCCTTGTACCTTTCCGAAAACTGATTCATATACATGTTAGCATTAAAAAAAAAAATCTCCATGTAAAAGCAAAATATTCGTATTTTACATTTATACCATTAACAAAATATTTGTGAATGGCAATTTACTAAAATTCTTGGGATACTTTGTTTCTTCCATAAAGCCTGCTATAACACAGATTTATTTAAGATGACAGAAAGAAATGAAAAATCACGTCTATCTGTCTCCTTGTAGTTCATGGCAATATTTTGGAAGAATAAATATGTACATGGTAAAAGTACATGTTTTAGGGATTGTATCATCGTAATTTGTGGTTACACAAGTAAAATATTTAAAATAAAGAGACAGTTATACAAAACTAAAATACTTTTAGTTTCTTAAAAATTAATACAAAATAAGTTAATAGTAAGAGATAAAAATACATAATAAGAATAAGAATATATTTATAAATAAAATATTGAGGAAATTTTCTAAAAAATAATAGCGATTAAACTATTTAATGTAACATGGAGATATACAGAATTGCATCTAGAGTGATTAAAAGAAAAAGAAAAAATATGTATAATGTATGTATGTATGAAGATTTTTACTGGTTTTAGTTATCCAGCGCCAAATGTCCCTTTAATAACATATGTTTGTATTTTTTCAAGCGTAATATTTATGCATATTTGTGCAGTGGAGAGTGTTGAAAAAGTAAAATACGAAAGAATTTTTTCTAAAATTTTGCTATCTGAACAAATTTATTGCTATTATTATTTTCTTTTGCGTTCACAAGAACAAAATACTGTGCTATTATAAGTTTTACACTTATTATTTTTCATCAATTTATACATTTAAGAAGTCTTGAACGAATTTTATGCCTGTCTGCCTGTGTGTATGTGTGAGAATATTTTTGTGGGAGATCTAGGTCAAGAAGTAATGTACATTATTTTACGAAATTTTATATTTAGTGGCAATTCGTTATAATCTACAGATTGATTCAAAATTAGTGTGACCAATTTTAAACGCCTCTAACTATTTATGGTAAATTTTAATCACTTTGCTACCAGTTTTATTTTAAAAATGAGACGTTTAAATTAACAATCTAGCTATTTTTATTAGTGGGAGTAAATTATGGCTCCGAAATTAGATCCTCAAACCCGAAACGAAATTTGAAAACTTTTGAAGGAAGGTTGCTCAAATTCTGTTATAAATAACACACTTAAAAATCAAAAAAGACATTTTTCTAATGGATTACTATCTGAACTTCGAAAACAAATAAAATTTGGCTGGCAATCAAAAGTTACAGAAAAAGAATGTGGACGAAAGGAAGTCTTTGGTGAAAAAGAAAAAAAGAAGCTGAAAAGACTTATCTCTGTAGAAAATCCTCTGCCTCAAAGAACTTTAGCAAAGAAAGTACAGGTATCGCAATCGACACTACGCAAAAGTAGATACAAAACATGGATAACTTAGGATGAAGCAATGTTTCATATGTCATCCAATACTGGAAAAAAGAAGATTCAATATATTTCACGCGAAAAGCGTTGCAAAGACGCAGCTGTTTTGCAAAGGGCAAGTGCTTAACAAAACTATATTTTGTTGAACCAAAGGTTAAAATTGATGTTAAATACTATCAGAATGTAGTTTTGAAGCACATGATCAAAGAAAGTAAACGGCTTTACCCTCTATTAAATTTTGTTTTTCACCAAGATTCTTCACCAAGTCACACTGCAAAATCAGCTATAAAACGGCTGAAAGATTAAAAAATATATTTTCTTCCTTCTGAGAAATGGCTACCGACATCCCCTGACTGTGCTGCTTACGATTATGTTTTATGGGTATACTTAAAAAAACAATTAAGTAGACGTAAAGAAAGAACACTCCAAAGGCTTCAAAAGGCAATCAAAGAGGAATTTGGAAAAATGTCCCCCAAAATGGTCGAAAAAGCTCTTTTGGGCTTGGTTTAAACCTTTATGTAAAGTGTACTATGCTAAAGGAAACCACATTGAAAATTTCATGTAAATAACTTAATTCAATAAATATTTCTGATACTTTGAAATTGGTCACACTAATTTTGAATCAACCTGTAGTGTATATCAGTTTATGGTTCACTTTGCTCAATAGATGGCATACTTGTTTCACAATTTTAATATGTTAGCATATGTTCCAATCCATATAAATGCTCCCAATGAGATCTATCTTCATATACCTATTAAGAAATTTCAAATGAAAACTATTGTTATAGCAATATGCGTCTAAGGTAAAATTTTTGTATACTCAGGATTGGAAATTTTGAAAATGTTCAAAATGAGCATTGTTTAAAAGAAATCACGTGATAAGCGAGACGTAATAAACCCTCGAAGATAGCTTTAATGCCCCAACCCGAGTTCCTTTCCGCTCTTCTCTTTCTTTTTCTAGTACAAAAACCTACATTCAAAGTACCAACGGAAATCTTATTTCATTTTTAAATTTTATTTATAAAATGAAAATGGAGAGTTTTCTTAGGTTTGGTGGGGGAGTAACGGGTGGAGGAAATATTTTTTCTATTATCGGACTGACTCAAATTAGTTAAAAATAACACGGTCAACCTTTCGGTTATCAAACCTATTTGTGCATTTTTTTTTTTTTTTCGTACTTTTCTGTGTGCATAATAGCTTTATTATACTTTTTTATAATACACTTACACTTATTACACTTTTTTAATAATTAATAGAAATAATGAGAGAAAAAACAAAATAAAATAATTGTTTTAATTGTATTAATTAGTGAATAGTTTTGTTTTTAGTAGCAAACAGTAGTTTTATTTAAATAAGCCATTAAAAATAACAATTAATTATAAAAATAAGAGTGGGAAATTTATTCCATCTTCCATGTCTAAATGAAATAGAAGCATCGTATATTCTACATCAAACGAAGTCTGATAAAAAAAAATATTTAACGTGTCTTTTATGTCCTTCTTACAAAATATTCTTAAAATTAATGCTTTTTTAAAGGTATGTTGACAGATAATCGTAGTTTTCTAACAATAAAATATTTTAGATTTCTTTTTTTTTTTTTTTATATATATATATATATATATATATATATATATAAATTTTTCAGTGAATCTTTTTTTTTTTTTTTTCAACAAGGAATAAATCAATAAAAATAAAAATATTATAGTAAAATATTATAGCTGAAATGGAGGAAATAACATAAATTGGTATCGATAAAATAATTTAAAGTTTCTTTTTAAACTCAGAAATATTTAATTTCTGTGAGTTTAAAGAAACATCCTCTAAATTATTAAGAAAATATATAAGTACAAATTTCATAAATTTCCACATTCTGGAGAAAAAGAAATTTCATTATCTCTATATATTTAAAAAAAAAAAAAAGTTACTGTCACAGGCGTCAAATTTTTTTGTCTGCGACAGCATCTTCTCACGGAGGGCAGGGTCCTTTGTTTGATGTAGGGTCGTGAGAGGTATCAATGTGTTCCGAATATGCCAAGGAAGACATTTTAGCTGCTTAGAAATTTCTATCAGTTTAATTAAAGAAGTTATTAACTAAAAACAACAGCATTTCTGAATTAAAATTTCGTGGCCGTTTGGAGTTATGCCACATTCAAATTTGTCACTTGATATAGCTGCTTTAATCCAGACTCGGTGACCTTGCCAACGTAAATTATGTGAGAAGTGCCGAGCTGGTTATCAGCCAGGGTAGCTCAGTGGTTAGAGCATCCGCGCGTTAAGCGGAAGGCCCGGGGTTCGATTCCCGGCTCTGGTATTTTTCACATAGTTGGTAAAATAAATCAGCCTTCTACTCCATTCTATCAGAAATTGATATCCAGGTTGATGAATTAAATTTCTGAATTAAAATTTCGTGGCCGTTTGGAGTTATGCCACATTCAAATTTGTCACTTGATATAGCTGCTTTAATGCAGACTCGGTGACCTTGCCAACGTAAATTATGTGAGAAGTGCCGAGCTGGTTATCAGCCAGGGTAGCTCAGTGGTTAGAGCATCCGTGCGTTAAGCGGAAGGCCCGGGGTTCGATTCCCGGCTCTGGTATTTTTCACATAGTTGGTAAAAAAAAAATCAGCCTTCTACTCCATTCTATCAGAAATAAAAACAACAGGTTTAAGAAGGTACTCGGTTTGCCACCTTTGAAAAAAGTTTCTCCCAGTGACGTTGTTCTTCTGTCATGAAGTAATTTTACACGGGAAAATTAAAATACGATCCATAGTTGTAGGTAGGTATGTAAGTAGGTAGGTAGGTAAGTTGGGTTTAACGTCGCACCAGTACTGCGTGCTATAGATAATTTGCGACAGTCTGGGACGCACCCCTAGGGATATTCCGGAGACACGCCATCCCAATTTTGATACTCTACGGAGGGGATGACTTCCCCGCTTTGGTGATTCCCAGAGGTATAGTTTTTAAGGGAATATGGAGGACTTTGCGGCCACGGCTGATTTTATGTGCTCCAGCCGCCATTAGTGTACACGACTGTCTTTGGCCGGCTCAAGTATCAAATTGGAAATCTTCCAATTATCAGTTCGGCGTTTTACCACGGCCAGGAGCAATGGTTGCAAAAAAGAAAGAAAATAAATGTCAATGTTGCTATCAGTAAGTTTTTTTCTCTACTTTTAAAAAATTAATTTTTTTACACGAGAAAATTAAAATATGATCCATGGTTGTAGGTAGATAGGTAGTTAGGTAAGTTGGGTTTGACGTTGCACCATTACTGCGCTATGGATAATTGGCGACGGTCTGGGACGCACCCCTAAGGATGTTCCGGAGACATGCTACCACAGTTTTGGTACTACACAGAGGGGGTAGCTCCCCCGCTTCTGTGACCCCCAGAGGTATAATTTTGATGGGAACATGGAATATATTGCGGCCACGACAGATTTTACGTGTACCAGCCACCATTAGTGTCTACGACGGTCTTTGGCTGGCTCGAGTACCGAACCCCCAATCTTTCAATTACGAGCTCGACGCTGTACCGACTAGTGTACCGCGGTCCGGATCTACGAGGGTAAAGTGAAAAGTTCTCTGCCTGACAATGAAAGACAGCGGTTTTCAGTTAAAAAAATATTTTATTTTTTACATATTCTCCCTTGACTTCATCACACTTGGTCCAGTGTTTCTACAACATCAGTATTCCTTCCTGAAAGTGAGAGTTTAAAAGGCTGTGAAAATATTCATCTACGGCCCATCTGGCATGTTCTGTCGCTTTTGGCGTTTAATGGTGGAAAAATGTCTCTTCCATTGTGACAAATCGCTGCACAAAATCGGTTTAATCCTTAATCAGTCGTTCCAAACATTGCTTCGATTATTATTTGCGCATTTGCTTTTGATCGGCATTCAGCAAATACGGCACCCCTCTTGCGCAGAGCTTTCGCATCCCTAATTCTTTGTGCAAGGTGTTTTACACACTATCTTCTGATATCCCCAAAGCCTCAGCTATCTCACTCACCTTCATTCGCCTATCGTCCAACACGATATCATTCATTTTTTCGATGTTTTCCGCTGGGGTGGCTGTTTTTTGCTGGCCTTCAAGTGGGTCATTTTCGAGCAACGTGCGACCACGTTTAAAATCAACTGACCACTTTTTAATGGTTAACATGGAAAAAGCAGAGTCCCCGTAAATTTTTGTAAACTTCAGATGGATTTCCTTAGGGGTTAATCCATCCACAACGAAGATTTTTATGACCGCACTATATTCAAGTTTATCCATTTTAACGAAAAAAAATTCGTGTAAACAAACTACTTGAGAGAACAATTTGAAACTTGTCATATAAACTAATGACACGTGCACCAAGGCAATAAACACAATTTTTTGCTGCTTGGAACGCCATTTTTGTGTCAGGCCGAGAACTTTTCACCTTACCCTCGTATGATTGTAAAAAAGAAATAAACAGGGTCAAATACTAAAGCTAGATATTACAAGTTTCTTTCTCTCTATATATATATAAACTGATTTTTAACATAATTTTTATAAAAATAAATAAAAAATAAATGAGTTATCAAATATTATGTATTGAATATGGGGACTTTTATAGTAATTCTCTGCTTTTGTCTTGTGTGGTGCATTATTAATATTCCTATTCGATGAAAGGAAAGCAGCGAATAGGCGGGTAAGCTCTGCATGTATTAGTAAGTAAAGTGAGTCGGGAATTGGCGAGCGGGGCGAGCAAGGGGCAGAGCCCCCTAGTAAAAGAAAAACTGATTTTTGCTTTCTACTAATCGACACAATTCATTGCAAAGAACATTGTAATATGAAAGTAGTTTTTTAATTTCTGTTACCCATACAGTCGGTAGCAAAAGTATCCGAGCACTAGCAATAATCCCTATCTAAAAAAAGTACACTTAATACTGCTTTGTTAAATAATTCCTTGACGAGTCATGTTCTTACACTGACTAAGAATATGATTCGACAAGGATTTATTTAAAAAAAAAAAAAAAAAAAACAGTATCAAGTGTACGTTTTTGATATCGGAATTATTGGCTAGTGTTCGGATACTTTTGCTGCCGACTGTATAGTGTATATGTTAGAAAAAGAATTGTCTTTCAATCAATTACAGTTTTTGTTGCGTTTACAATCCGAAAATCAGATTTTTAACTGTAGCATAAGTCCAACAAGGTATTTTAAATGCCTATCATATAAAGATTTTTTCATATAAAGACTTTTTGTTGTAATCAAGCGAATGATTCGTATATAGTAATATCCAAGACAATTTACATACATTAAGTCTATGCGCGAAATGTTTAGTAAGTACCAGTTTAACATTTAAGGGCTGCACTAAACAAAATAAAATGAGCATACATGTTTTATATGCATAAACGCATGTTTTGTGTATAAAATGGTATGAGAATCATTCACCATTCATTTACTAGGATTCCCAAATAAAAGCTTGTGGGATTAAACTTGGAAATTGTTGGAAGTTCAAGTGGTGCGGTATGTTATTAATATAGGACTATATTCAAGCATAGTATGGTGTGCACATAGTTTATGGAAGATCTACATAGCTGCCTATAACCAAGCGAAATCAATATTTCCTGTTAAAAATGTCATTGGTAGAAGCGCTCTACTACATGTTTCCATGTCCAGGAAAAACTGATCCAAATACAAATTAATTTTTCATACCCATTTGGTAAGTGATGTATTTTTTCCAGTTAAATTTTCAGCACTTGATTTTTGTATAAATACGCGTTTTAAAGTTCCCTAAATACTAAATTCAAATTCTAGACATTTGTTCATTGTGTATGTCTGTTATCAGCGTAACATAAAAAGAAGCAATTGCAGGCAGTTAAAATGTTGTATTTTGAAGAAAATGTGAGGTTTTTGTTTGAAAGTTTTGATACTAAAACACATTTCAGGCGATTCAAATGTTGTATTTTTATGTTCATGTTACTTGAAAAGATTGATCAGTTACAAGTTACAAGGAGTAGTGTGGATTAAAGTTGTCTGAATAATTTGGAGTAAAATTTAAAATTTAATTACTGCCTTGAATTCGATATAAATATAGGTACTATGTTAAAACAGCAGATTGACGGGGGTCGTATCTCTCTCACGCCCAGTTATTTGTCAAATAAAACTATTCATAAATGTAGTTTTAATTATTTTGAACGTAAGTTTATATATAGTACTTGTTATCTTAAACTTTTATCTATAATCTATCTTCATAGAAATGAAATGCAGGGTAAGAGAAATTCGCACGAATGGCACACCATATTATTTTATTAATAAATCAAATATTTTATTGTTCAGTTTTTGCATCAAACTTTAAATAACTTGTTTGGTTCTAAAAGTATTAAAAATCTTTTTTCTGATGCGGTTCACGAAGAAGAGACACATCCGCATTTCTACTCCATTACAAAAAAGAAAAAATATATATATAATACTTATAGTTTTTATTCATTCATTTATTTTACTCTTAACGTATTTACTAAAATGAAAATTCTAGTTTTCACTGTTTTTGGTTCGTTTTTTAAAGCCACCAACCTGTACATCAATATCTATTTTAGAGATGCCATAATGTTTTAGAGTAATGAATGTTGTATTATTATGCATTACATGCATATTGTGAGAAACTTAATTTTATCATGAAAAAGTTTTTTTTTCTCTTATTTTACTTATTTTTCTTTTCATTCTCTTATTTTACCATGTCGTCGCCATTTTGTTAGATATTTTCAGTACTCACGAGACGCCGAGACACCGTTCTTCTTCTTCTTTTTTTTTTTTTTTTTTTTCTTTTTTCACAAAATTTAGTGAAAGACAAATAAACGATTACTCGTACATAGACATATTACACTACAACTACATTTTAAAAATTGCTCTACAGTCGGCAACAAAAGTATCCGAGCGCTAGCAAAAATTCCTATGTATAAAAAGCACAACTTAATACAGTTTTGTTAAATAAATCCTTGTCGAATCCTGTTTTTAGACTGACTAAGAACAGGATTCGGCAAGGATTTATTTAACAAAAGTATTAAGTGTACTTTTTTTATATAGGAATTATTGCTTGTGTTCGGAGACTTTAACAAATATCCTGTAAATTCAAAAAGTTATGAGAGATAGAATGAACATAATTTGAGTTCTCTCAAAATAAAAAATAAACTAATAAGGCTCTTATTCACAAGTTTATTTTGATTCAATCCATGTCCTATGGCAGCAGAGTTCGCTGATTTAAATAAATATTGATAAAACCTCCTATCAGCTTCCGTTTCTTTTGACAAGTACTGAAATTCTGTTCATTCTATCTCACATAACTTCTTGAATTTACAAGATATTTGATTAGGGTTTCCATATAAGTAGTTCAATACTTTTGATTATTAAATTATGCAAATGAAATTTTTTAAAAGCTTGCGGATGCGTAGTTAAAATTTATTTAGTAAATACGTCCATATTTCGTAATATATTTAACATTTTTGCATTCTGATTGCAGCCTGCTGTGTCTAATGTAGTGTGCCAAGTTTCTAAAAATGGCTTTCCACTGGGTGTATTCTACGCGTTATAAAAAAAAAGTGGCAATTATTTTGTAGTTTTTTAAATAAGCCATTATATCTCCATGAATATATGTGTTAGCCTCATAAAAATTTATACAAATATTTAAAACAATTCATAAAATCACATGCTGTAAAAAAAAGTTTATTTAAAGCATTACTTTTTACAGGGTGATCCAAAACATTTTGTCTTTTGTTTATTTTTTTACTGGTCCCATTTTTCTCTTCCGAACAAACCTTTTGCTGAAATATATGAGGTATAACATGCTGTTTATTCTCCCAAAGTTTCAAGGTAATTCCTGAAGATTTTTTCTAAATGTTTGATATAATGTGTACATTCGAAAGTATCCAAATACTTATTGCTAGACAGTATATAAAGATGCTTTTGGTGAGAGTCCTTACTCAGTATTTAAAATCAAAATATATTCTTATAACTTCGACATTTTCAGACAATATGTAAAAGCTGCACAAAATCAGACTTTTTTATTCCTTTTTCTTTAAAGTGAGGCTATAAAATAATTTTTTACAGTTTTCTTCCTCCACAATAAAAAATAATATTTATTTAAAATGTACTGACGAAGATAAAACACATCGTAAGTTAAACGACGTATTGGTAAGTACAGTTAAATACAGATAGAATTTATTTAAACATTAAAACTTCTTCAAACACAATAAAATCAATACAAGCGCAAGCATTGTGTTTGTGCTTGTATAGATTTTATAGTGTGTGAAGAAGTTTTAATGTTTAAATACTTACTGTACACTAGTTCTTTAATTTAAAATCAAATAGAAAATGTATATAATCGATGTGAATCGCATCCTATTATTTTCTTGTTTTTCAAAATATATATATTATTTTTTTTTTATTTGGAATTATTCGAGTTTTTGGTAGTTCTTATAACATTGATTAGGAATAAATATATACAAATTAATGCATGGTGTCTACATCATTACTTATATTCATATTAGGGGGACCGGAAACTAATGTCGTTTTTTACAATAAATTCCAATAGATGAATTTTTAACAAATTTTTATTTTCAATCACTGATGTAATAACCCTGGTTATCAAATTCCTTTTATCATCCAGCGTGCAAGTTTTCAACGCCGGATCGATAAAAATCAAAATATTTGGTTTTTGGCAAAATATTTGGCGGTCGCATTTTGGACAACATCCGAATTTTTGAATTATTTGACATTTAGAAGATGTTGTAGCGATGGGAATAAATGGAAATTCGATGGTGGAATATCAAGCGAGTGTGGTGAGAGATGCACTACCTCCCACCCCAATTCATTATTTTTTTTCCAGGGTTCGTCTTAAGCATTGCGGTCTTGCATTATTATAGGCAGAATAACGCCTTTTCTGTTGACATCGCCGGGCATTTTCAATTCAAATTTATTTAATTGTTCCATTTGGTCACATTAAAAAATCTGCATTCACAGTTTGTCCAGGTTAAGTACTTCAAAATGAACAACTCTGCGAATACTCCACCAAACACACAAAAGCGTCTTTTTGGGGTATAACCCTTTGCGGCACAAGACAATTCAGATCATTTAAATTTTACTACCACCGGAATTCATGAACTAAATTAAACTAAAAGAAATTTTAAATTTTAAGATTAAAAAACTGGTTTTTTCTGCTATGTTATAAACATAAATTTTTGCTAAAAAATTTCCGGGATAAATTCTTGCAGCTGGATCTTAAATTTTGCGTCCTCGCAGAGAGAGTACAGCGAGCGTTAAGGGGATAAACTTGATTTATCTGTAATTTTTGACGATTCACTGGGAGAGAAACTCTGTCTTCTGCTTTTTAAATTATTTTAAAGGCTACTTTTTTTTTTTTTAAATCTCTAGCGATTAAGAGATCAAAAAACGTTTTTGCAATGGGCCGATGAAGCAATGAGTCGCATATGGTCGATTGGTTGGCTTTGTTTTCTTCAGACAGATTATGGGAGACTCGAACAAGTGCCCTGGTAACTTTACCAGTCTTTTGCCAATGTTATCGGATGGTCGACCAAAGTTGATTAAGAGTTTTTGACAGGTCCTCGAAACACGCATTTCCTTCCATTCTCGCCTTGAAAGTACCATTAACTAATACTTTTTGGTCTTTTTGATCAATGCGCGTCGGAAAGATCAAAATAACCAGATTTGAACTTAGAAAAGCACCGTTGGTATTTACGAATATTTAATGCACTTGGATAAACATCGCAACTGTTTTTAATAGCTATTCTTGCGATATTACCCTTTCGAAACTCAAAAATCCTACAATGTCGGATATGCAGCTCTTCTGGTATTTGGCTATTTCCTTATAAATTGCAAAACAACGTTAAGCTTTACTTATGAGTAAAAAGGTCCCTCTAACCTTGAAATGTCTTTGGAACAAGTTTAAGAACACAATAAGCTAATAAAAAAACAATCAAATATCGATATTTACAAAAACGACAATACTTTCCGGTCCCCTAATATAATGTAGATACAATTCATCAACAGATTAAATTATCCGTATTAAAATATAACATAAAATAAATTATTATTTTTAATATTTTATGACTGAATGCGTGATATATTTATCATTTATGAGATTATTCTATTTTCATTTGAATCAAAGAAGAGTTTTATATAAATACAACCTTAAATATTTTTGCTAATTATTCAATATCGTTAAATATATAGCTTCATTCGACAAAATGAAATAAATTATAGCATATATTTTTTCAATAGTAATAAACTGACAATTACATTTTAGATTAGAATTTTTATTTTATAACTAAAAACCATTTATTATTATTTATTTCAGAAAATTTAAGGTATTGAGATATTATATATATATATATATATTATTTAGATAGATAGATAAATAAATTTTAAAGTTGTAATTGTTTATTATTGTTTTATTCGTACGAACAATATTGCAAAAATACACAAGGGATTAACAGATTTTCTAAATTACAACAAAAGTATAAAAAGAAAAAAAAAAAAAAAAAAAAAAAAAGTTAACAGGTCTTAATATATTTCAAAATTCAAAAAAATTTTTTTTTTTTAGAAAATTTAAGATATCCTCTTTGAATACTTTTGATAAAGCAATAAGTTTTATTTTATCTCTTGTTTTGAAATTTGGCTTATTCTAGTACATATTTCTCATATGTATGCTAAAAGCTTTTTTTTTTTTTTTTGGTAACTTTTAGATTTTTGAAGATAAAAAGGATTTTTCTCGTCACTTTTTAAAATAGCAGAAAATTTAAAAAATGACAATCCATAAATTTTGCAATCATGACATATAAAGTTATGAGAATTGTATTTTTTAACAAGTGCAGATAAGTGTTTTTTTTTTTTTTTTTTTTTTTTTTTTTTGGGGGGGGGGGACATAAAATGTTTAATTAAAAATAAATAAGTAAATAAGTAAAACTCTAGGCCTATTTTTGTTTTATAAGTAATAGATATGAAACTCAGCGCAAAACAAAATGTAATTTATTACGACAGAACTTCTTTTATGTGCATGTTAATTGTGTTTTGCGCCTGAAATAAAACACTTTTATTTTGCCTTATTTTCCTAAGTAAATGTTTGAATTTTTATAATTCGTCCTAGGAATTTCTATAGAACGACAGTGGTACAAAATAATTTTTAATTAAACATATTGCCTTTCTGCTACATTTAAATTAATTTGCTCTAATTTATTTCGGTTATCACCAGAAGCGACATACCTATTTTAAATAAATAAATAAAATACATTTATTCTTAAAGAGATTAAAATTAGTGTTGCTTATATGATTCCATATTACCACCATTCCAAGGCGGGTTGTGGATGACTTACTTCTTGAATATTATCTGAAAAGTACTATTTTCCTTTTTAACGACCCTCTTCACTCACCGTCGCCGGAAGCCCGAGCCAATTTTATTCTATGGGGAAATTTTCTTTACAAATAACTTATTAACTAATACATATTTTTAAATTCTGTTTTCACATTCAGAAAATTCCCAACTGTTAAATTGACGCACCTTTTTTAAAAATGTATTTTTTTTTATTTTTAATATTTTATTTTGAAATTGCAAAATGAAAAAATTTCACATATTGAAAATTCGTATTTTGCAGCTTTAAAATAAAATATTAAATATTAAATAAATAGTTTTTTAAAAAAGGTCCGTCAATTTAACAGCTGGGAATTTTCAGAATGTGAAAACAGAATTTAAAAATATGTATTAGTTAAAGGGTTATTTGTAAAGAAAAATTTCCCATAGCATAACATTAGCTTCGGCTTCCAGCGGCGGTGAGTGAAGAGGGCCCTTAAGGAGATTCATTTCCTTTATTATACTACATATTAGGCGAGACGTAGCAAACCCTCAACGGTAACTCCAGGGCCCCGAGCCCAATCCCTTCTCGAGTTTCGATGACTTTTTCTAGTCAATTTTCTCTTTATATTACTTTCAGTGTTAGCCTCTTTTTTTTTTTTTTTTTTTTTTTTGGTGCGATTTTTCTTCGAATTTTTAAGCCCCCCCCTTTTTTTTTTTTTTTTTTTTTTTTCATTTTAAAGCGTTGTTACTACCATCCACTCACTCCCGCGAAGTCACATATCAGCGAAACGTAGCAAATCATCGACGATAGCTTCAGGGCTTTTTTATTTTTAACACTTTTGTGATGGTGAGTTTTTTCGTTTTCATCCCATACTTTTTTCTATGTATTTTCTAGTCTTGTTCCTTCTAAGGTGCGATTTTTTAAAATGAATTTTTAGCCTTTATCACCCCCTCCCCTTTTTTACTTTCTTCTATATGTAATATAGAGAAAGTATTGGATTCGTAAAAATTTTCGACCTCGGGTTTTTGATGGATTTACACGGTTTGAGAGCTGTAGAACACGATTTGACTATTTTTAGAAAACGTCTGTCTGTCTGTGTGTGTGTGACAAAATTTTGTGGCAACTGTATCTCAGAAACTACTGCACAGAATTTCATACAAATTGGTATGTAGTTGCACCTTGACATAAATTAGTGCCTATCAACTTTTGGTAAAAATTGTCTTACAGGTTGCGTTGCCATCCCGCTTTTTCTAAATTTTTAACATGATGATATATTGGACAAAATTTTGTATAAATGTGCATAAAGAGAATTATTTTTTAGTAATCATTATGAAATTTACAAGAATTATTTATAATAGAGATAGTCAACTGGGAAAAAAAATTTGTATGTGTAGGAGCCTCGCCACCCCCCCCCCCCCTGGGGGGGGAAGTCCCCCCTCGAGGGGAGTAAATTTTCAAGATGGGTAGGTCTCATCAATACCTTTAAAACGAATGGTTGAACTATAAATCTGTGATAATTTAAAACAAAGTTATCGATTTTTTTTTACTTTTAACAAAAAAAAAAAAAAAAAACTTAGAAAAAAACTTAGAAAAAAAGCCGTACTTTTTTTTTTTTTTACTTTCTTCTATATGTAATATAGAGAAAGTATTGGATTCGCGAAAATTTTCGAAGTCCACTTTTTGATGGATTTACATGTTTTGGGATATGGAGAATACGAATTAATAGTTTTTAGAAAATGTCTGTCTGTCTGTCTGTCTGTCTGTATCATTTTATTGTGGACGCTGTATCTCACGAACCAATGAATGAAATTTAACCAAACTTGGTATTTAGTTGCACCCTGACATAAACTGGTGCTGATTAGATTTTGGGATCAATCGCTCAATAGGTGGCGTTGTAATCGCATTTTATGCAAATTTTTAACATGGCAGCATAGGAAAAAATTCCGTATAAATGGGCATAAAGAGAGTTATTTTACACTTGTGATTGTAAAATTAATATGAATTATTGATAATAGTAGTAGTTAGCTAGCGGGGGGGAAAATCCCCCCCCGGGGAAGTAAATTTTCAAGATGGGTATCTTTCGAAAGGTCTCGTTGATAATAGTAATAGTTAACTTGGAAAAAATTTTTGTGCATGTGGGGGCATCGGTTCCCCTCCCACCGGGGGGGCAAAAGTTTCAAGATGGGTATCTTTCGAAAGATCTCGTCAATACCTTTAAAACGAATGGTTGAACGATAAATCTGTGATAATTTAAACCAAAGTTATCGATTTTTTTTACTTTTAACAAAAAAATACTTAGAAAAAAAATCGCAATTTTTTTTTTTTTTTTTTTTTTTTTTAACGAAATTTAACCAAACTTGGTATTTAGTTGGTCCCCGACATAAACTGGTGCTGATTATGTTTGGGGATCAATAGCTCAACAGGTGGTGCTGTGATAGCATTTTATCTAAATTTTTAACATGGCAGCATAGGACAAAAATTCGTATAAATGTGCATAATTAGAGTTGTTTTAAACTTGTGATTGCAAAATTAATATGAATTATTGATAATAGTAGTATGTAACTAGGAAAAAATTTTTCTGCATGGGGGGTATCGCTTCCCCCCCCCCCCCTAGGGGGGAAATACCCCCCCAGGGGGGGGTAAATTTTCACATTGGGTATCTTTCGAAAGATCAGGTTGATAATAGTAGTAGTTAACTAGGAAAAAATTTTTGTGCATGTGGGGGCATCGGTTCCCCCCCCACCGGGGGGGGAAGTTCCCACCCGGGGGGGCAAAGTTTCAAGATGGGTATCTTTCGAAAGGTCTCGTCAATACCTTTAAAACGAATGGTTGAACGATAAATCTGTGATAATTTAAACCAAAGTTATCGATTTTTTTTTAGTTTTAACAAAACAAAACTTAGAAAAAAAATCGCAATTTTTTTTTTTTTTTTAAACGAAATTTAACCAAACTTGGTATTTAGTTTGTCCCCGACATTAATTGGTGCTGATTGTGTTTGGGGATCAATAGCTCAACAGCTGGCGCTGTGATAGCATTTTATCTAAATTTTTAACATGGCAGCATAGGACAAAAATTCGTATAAATGTGCATAATAAGAGTTGTTTTAAACTTGTGATTGTAAAATTAATATGAATTATTGATAATAGTAGTATGTAACTAGGAAAAAAATTTTCTGCATGGGGGGGGGGGCATCGCTTCCCCCCCCTGGGGGGGAAGTACCCCCGGGGGGGATAAATTTTCAAGATGGGTATATTTCGAAAGGTCTCGTCAATACCTTTAAAACGAATGGTTGAACTATAAATCTGTGATAATTTAAAACAAAGTTATCGATTTTTTTCACTTTTAACAAAAAAAAAAAAAAAAAAAAACTTAGAAAAAAAAAATCGTACATTTTTTTTTTTTTTTTTTTTTTTTTAAATATTGTTACTGATTGAATATGTATAGGTAAATATAGAAGAAAGTCTTGTGGTGGCCACAACATACTAGTTTTTTTTAACGAAATTTACCTAGACTTGGTATGTAGTTGGCCCCTGACATAAACTGGGGCTGATTAGATTTGGGGATCAATCGCTCAACAGGTGGCGCTGTGATAGTATTTTTTCTAAATTTTTATCATGGCAGTATAGGACAATATTTCGTATAAATGTACATAATGAGAGTTATTCTTAACCTGTGATTGTGAAATTAATATGAATTATTGATAATAGTAGTAGTTAATTAGGAAAAAATTTGGGGCGTCGCTTCCCCCCCCCTAGGGGGAAGTACCCCCCGGGGAGGGTATCTTTCGAAATGTCTCGTCAATACCTTTAAAACGAATGGTTGAACTATAAATATTTGATAATTTAAAACAAAGTTATCGATTTTCTTTTACTTTTAACGAAAAAAAACTGAAATTTTTTTTTTTTTTTTTTTGTGTGTGTGTGTGTTACTGCGTGAATTTGTATAGGAAAATATAGAAGATTGTGGTGGCCACAACATACTAGTTTTTTTAAGTAGATACATTTCTTGTATCTTTATCACGGACACGTAAAATGGCACTAAACGACAGTCAAACATAAAAATACTCGCTTAAGAAAATGGTTATTTTATTTTTATTTTTTATTTCTACAGTCTTCTCATTTTATGGTTAACATACTGAGTTTCAAAAATCGGATACGTTTCAAAAGTCGTCCGGCTATCGTTTAGTTATCAAAGGAAAAAGAAATTTTCTTGGATAAAGGATAAAAATAAAAATGTATCTAAATATGAATCAGTCCGCAAATTTTTCCTAGTTAAAAAAAAAAAAAAAAAGAAAGAAAGAAAGAAAAGAAAAAAGAAAAAATCTTATAACTTGCAACAAAACGATTCCTCCTAAACTACTAACTCAGACTAATGATACGAACACTATTGGTTGTCTTTAAAAGCGAATAATTATTGTATAAAACACTGTGCAATCTTAACTACCAAAATGGGAGAGTGTTTGCAAGTTTGCTACTGTATTTGCCAGTCATCACGCATTATTTCCGTTAGTTTCTATGGTAGGAATTATTACGCTTCTTTTTGCTAATGACGCAACAATGAAGATGAATGCATTAAATGCTTAGAACTGTATCAGGAGACAACTTCCACAAGTGACTGAACTGGATTAAATTATTTACTTGCGGCAGGTGGTTGCACAAATGCTGCACATTTACAGCTTTTAAATGCATCGATTTTAGACGACAAGATCTCAATTGAGCAAATAAGAAAAGCTGAAACTCTTTTGTTAGTTATCTAGGCTTGTTTTTACTGATTCCTTGACAATTTTTTTTAGTAAGTTATTTTAAAATTATTTTATTTTTCGGATTATTTAATTTTTATGTTGAAATATTCTCTACCAATACAATAATATTTGTTTACAAAAACCTTACAGAAATGTCATTTATGTAGAATTGCCGTTTATGTTAACAATTTAATTGTAGTTCTTAATAGTGGCAATCTCTCCTAAACATGGTTGCCGTCCCAATAGCTTTCTGTAAGGACATATTTTGCAAAATAGCTTTCCTGGTTTTATTACAGCTGTTGCGTTAAATTAAAGAATAACAACAAAATAGCAATAGAAACGCATGAAAAAGAAAGGAATTCAAAATTATACATGGATAGTAAAAAAAAAAAAAAATGTATATATATATATATATATATATATATAGATAGCTGTATTTTTTATATTATTCAGATAGATTGTGTGCAGCCTTTACTAGCTTTACATTATAGACTGATAGATATTAAATTTTTGTCGAAAGATCAGTGAATTATTTCGATATTTAAAAAAAAGTAAAATAAATAAATAAAAATCAAAATTTTACTAAAAATGACATTTTTAATATGAAATTATTCTTATTAACTTTATTATATACGAAAAATAATATTTGTATAGAAGAAAGTACGTATTTATTATTATTATTATTATTATTATTAATTAAAGGTTATATAAAGTCAAATCGATTTAAATGATTAGGTTTAAATTTTAAGGATTTCTAATAACTAAGAAAGGAATTTTGGGACTGAAAAATGACAAAGCAGAATTCTTAATAATAATATATCAAGTATATATTATAACCTAAAGAAATTTGCATAAGATATGACACAGTATAAAATTTTATGCCATAATTTTTAAATTTCAGATTTAAACAAGGACGAAAATGCATGTGGTATGCACTGATTATTAACGCTTTAACAAACAATGAACAGGAAGAAAGATAGAGAGGCAGACAGGTAGACTAAATGAATTCATAATCACTATTAAAAATTGTTGGAAAGTGTTAAAAATACTTATAAACAAACCGATATGCAGCCTTTAATTTCCAGTTTTCGAACTTATGTATTTGAATATTTTAGTGTAACCCTGTAAATCTATAGACTAAGCATATCATACTCCATACAAAACTTCCTTTTGGCATATTAACAATAAATGTTAATTTCGTTATGATTTTTGCTGTAGAAAATTATTTAAATGTGATTGACAAAAATCATTCCATTGTGAACCTGAATAACGTATATCATTTTCATGAAATTCTGAAAATATTTACGAACACTGGAGGCGGGCAGACGGACAGATATATACACTAATTCAAATTGTATTCACACTTAAAAATTGTTAGAAAGTGTAAAAAACGCTTAATGTAAACAAAAATGCAATTCCAGCAAATTTCCATGTGCGGCCCTGTAAATCTTAAAGCTAATCAGAATATATAAAAGGAATTCTATTGTGCATTTAAATATTATATTTCAATTTCAGTGAGATTTCTGAAAAGTAAAGATATTAAAATATGGCTTATAGAAATATCGCTCATAGAATGTATCGCTTTGGAAGAGTTTCGGGTGTCTCTGTACACAAACCAGAGACGGTATATACTCCATTTTCAATAGAAGACATCCATAAGTTAACTTAAATAAACTAGCACAATTTCATTGAGATTTGTACAAATTAAAGGTATTAAAATATTGTTTATAAAAATACCTCTCACAGCACGCAATGCTTTGGAATATTTTCTGGTGCATCTGTTCACAAACCAATGGTGGTATTTATTCCATTTTCAATAGGGAAAATGCGATAGTGAACTTGAATAACATATATTAATTTCAAAAATTGATATGTATATTTACAGGAGTTAGAGAGCAGAAAAGTGGACAAATAGACTAACGGACAGACAGACAAACCGAAGTCCTTAACACTTTTCAACCAATTGGGAACATTTTAAAAGGTTTTTCTTTGGTTAAAAAATAAGTAAATAAAAACTGAATTTTAAAATAACTCAAAGTAACTTTTTTGAGTCTTATATTAGGCGAGACGTAGATAACCTTCAACGATAGCCTCAGGTCACTACGGCCGACCCTTGCCCTGATCAAAGAACCTATAACTAGAACCTATGGTGAGTAAACCTATGTTATAGGTTCTTTGCCCTGATTCAGTTACTTTTTCTTGTCTAATCTGACCTTGTCTTCATTCTGGTGTTAGTCCTTTTTTTTTCACACTCTTCTCGTTGTGAGTTTTTTCAATGTTATCTTAAGATATTTCCTATAGTTTTTTGATATTTTTTACACATTTTTTACATTCTAAAGTGTGCTGGTTAGCCGTGAGGGAGTCTTATATTAGGCGAGACGTAGCTAATATTCGACTATAGCTTCAAAGCTCCTATGCTCGAACCTTTTTTAATATTTTGTGTATATTAAACCAGAAATTATTTATTAATTTTTTCAAAATGCTTTAATCGCATCAGTTTTATCCCATAAGACAGGACTAGTCTGATTTCAAGTTTAAATGTTAGAATTATGCATTTTGTTAAAATTATAACTTAACTCGAATTTGTTAATATGATAATTATTCTTACTACTTTTACAATTTCTATATTCTGTACGTTAGTTGAATCTATGTACTTCTTTGCGTCTATTTATTGTCAAAAAGGTTTTGAAAAACGTTAAATTTAATATATCCAAATGACTTTTAAAAATATTTAGCATGATATTTTGAAAAACGTTCTACAAGGTTTTAAATACAAATTTCTAAAATGTTTTTAGGTTTCTTAGTATTTCTCAAGTTAAAAAATATATATATATGTATATATATATATATATATATATATATATATATAATAATAATAATCGTATTTACTTTTATTAGCGTTTATGGAATTGTAAAAGAAAAAAAAACACTTTCATAAAAAGTGAACAATCATAACTTTAACATCTAAATAAGTAAATATTGAAATGTTAGTGAAATTCTATTGGCACCTAAATATATTTATAAATATAGTTTTTTTTTTTTTTTTTTTTTTTTTTAAATAAACATATTATTGCATTTATTCTCTTAATCTTCTCACGTATAATGTTTTTTTTAAATGCATACAAATATTTTTACTATTACTTTCAGTACAGTAGATTTCCAAAATACACTCCTTGTAATGTTTGGTCCTGGTCATTATGTTTTATGCCTTCGTCTTTGTGCTTCTACCTCATCAGTTTGATGAAAAATGAAATAAACTAGCAGATAATAGAGGCAAGCGAAGAACATTACAAAAAGTTATGCTGAGGAATATATTTTTCTGCATTACATTGAACATATCTTTTATTGGCATGGCGAGAGATGTGGTATTAAATAAATAAAAACCAACATAAAAAGATTCTTGTATTGCTTCAAGTAGATTTAATTCCATATTTTTAATATTTGTAAAAAAAAAAAAAAAAAAAAAAAAAAAAAATCTGGAGTGACTCCACTCGACTTTCCGAACATTGAGTAACTAACAGTTTTGTAGATAAAATAAAGAAAGTGGAATTGCTAAACAAACAAAAGAGAGAAAACCATAATAGAGTGTTTTTTTCTCCATATATCACACGAGGTTTTATTTAACGCTACTGAACTTTGAGCCCTTAGATCATAATGATAAAGAATTTTTCGTTTTGTCCCTGTAAAAATCTATAGATGCTAGATTCACCAAAATGCTTATAGTTAGTGCAACAGTGATTTATAATATTCATACAAATTTTCAGCTCAATTGAATAAGGCGTTTAGATGCTATCGCACATTTAAAAATTTGGTCTCATAGGCCATAATGATAAAGAATTTTTCTTTGTGTCCCTGTAAAAAAACTGTAGTGCTAGATTCACCAAAATCTATACAGTTGGTGCAAATGCGACCTATAACATGTGTACAATTTTTTTGCTCAGATTAATAAGGCGTTTAGACGCTATCACACTTTTAAAAATTTGGCCCCATTGGCCTTAATGATAAAGAATTTTTCTTTGTGTCCCTGTAAAAAAACTATAAGTGCTAGATTCTCCAAAATCTATACAGATTGAGTATCTGTGACCTATAATATGGGTATAAAATTTTTGCTCAATTGAATAAGGCGTTTAGATGCTATCGCACTTTTAAGATTTTGGTCCCATAGGCCATAATGATAAAGAATTTTTCTTTGTGTCCCTGTAAAAAAACTATAAGTGCTAGATTCACCAAAATCTATAGGGTTCGTACTATGGTGACTTACAATATACGTACCAACTTTCAGGTTAATCGAACAAAGCCTTTAGACGCTAGCGTGTTCACAGACATACACACATACACACATACACACACACATACATACATCATCGTAAAAATAGTGAAAACGGACTCAGGGGACCTCAAAACGTATAGAAACATCAAAATCTCGAATTCGGATTTTTGACATGATTACAATACTTTCCTCACTATAGTGTTCGGAAAGTAAAAAAAAAAATGTTAATACATTAATTGTAAAATAACACTGTGTATAAAAATGAACAGGATATTACATAATTCATTTATATTTTTATTTATATCTTTATTTATTTTTTTAAAAAAGATATAATATATTTTGGATTTATAAGCAGATTTTTTTCTAAAATGTACATTATCATCTTAGGTTAACAAAATAAAATATAGAAATAATTGTAATTGTATAGATTAACAATTGCATTGCTATTAACGATATTAATAATATGGCATATAATAATGTGTATTATTATGTTATAATTGACTAGCAGGCTTTGCCCGCTTTGATGGTCATTACATTGAAATGAATTCTCAAAATACCATATCATTAATAATTAAAAAAATCTAAATAAAATGTCATTGAAATCAGTCAAAATTTAAGTTAAAGTTCTCTTTATCTTTGGTAGTGGTTTTCCCGCTCTCCACACGTCGGGTTTTCGGAGCCCTAATGCCTTCGGCACGCCTTGCCTGCTTTTTACTCCCCCTCTCTCGCGAGTGAAGTTGAAAGTTTTGCAAACTCCCACCAAAGTGCATATTGCGTAATCAACATCCACACACCAAAATTCGCAATTCTAAGGTAATTTGGAGCAGATTAAAGCTCGAAAACGTGTTTTTTGCCCCGCCGGCCCCAAAAGGTGGAGAGTGAGTAATTTCACAAAATCCCTTTATAGTGCACCTTGCATACACATACCTATTTGACGCATAAAAGAAAACGAGATCCTGAGATTATTTGAAGCAGAGGTATGTTTTGAAATTTATTTTTTACACACACACCCGCTTTTAAAAGGGAAGAAGGGTGCGGGAATTTCGCAAAATATCTTTATACTGTAACTTAGATACATATAACTGACCCATACATCAAAAATCTCTTTTCTAAAATAATTTAGTGCAGAGTTACTCATAGATACATGATTTTTCCTCACCCCCACCCCAAGGGGTGGCAGGGTGAAATTTCCCAGAATCCTTTTGTAGTGTGTGTTGAGTACGAATAAATAGCCCACACATCAAAAATTGCCATTCTAAGATAATTTGAAACAAAGTTACACATGGACACATGTTTTGTATCCCCCAACCCCTAGGGGGGTCATGAGGGAATTTCAAAAAATTCCTTTGTAGTGCGGGTGTTGAATACGCATAATCATTCGACATATCAAAAAATCGTTTTCCTGAGTTATATTGGAGCAGAGTTACTCTTAAAAACCTGTTTTTGCCCCCTCATGCGCCCTTGAACAGGGGAAGGAGAAATTTCGCAAAATCCTTTTACATTGCATGCTAATTACACATGGCCAGCCCGCACATAAAAGATCGACTTTTAAAGATAGTTCGGAGCAGAGTTACGCATGGAAATACGTTTTTTGTCCCCCGTCCCCATCTCCAAGGGCGATAGGGGGGAATTTCACAAAATTCCTTTGTAGTATGTGTTTTGAGTACGCATAAGCAAACGACATATCTAAAAATTTGTTATCCTGCGATAATTTGGAGCAGAGTTACTCCCAAAAGTGTGTTTTTCCCCTCTTCCTTTAAAGGGGGGGGGGCAAGGGCAAATTTCGTAAAATCCCTTTATAGTACGGGTTGTGAAAGCATAAACAACCCACACATAAAAGTAATCTGACTGAGATAATTTGAAGAAAAGTTATGCTTGGAAACGTGTTTATTGCCCCCACCCTCCCACCCCTAAGGGAGAAAGGGGGGGTGAATTTTACAAAATCCTGGTTACAGTGGGTGCTGGATATATGTAAATAAGCCACACACTAAAATTTGTTACCTCATCTCCTATAGATTTTCCCGGACGAATTTAGCGCTAAAAGGGCGGGGCTCGAATTTGCCCCCTCGTAACTCTCCCGAAAAACCAAAAATCAGAAAAAAACAAAAATAAGTTTTTGGAAGTACCTTCAAGAAGAAGCTTGGCGGTTTTTTATATCTTTAAGCTATTACTGGTAAAGTTTTACTCGAAAATTCGTACTTTGCTGAATTTGCCTTCGAAAATCATTTTTACTCCTTCTCTCCTATTAAAAATCCCAAATTCCAAAATTGCAGAAAATGATTTTTGTATTCAAGTCTAGTCTTTCCATCTGCAATTTATTCACCGTGAAGGAATTTGGAGCCGAGTTATGCTTATAAAGTTGTTTTTGACTTCTGACTCTCCCGGGGGGGAACAGGGGGGTATTTTGCTAAATTCCGCCTTAGTGGGGATCAAGCACCTAAAACCAATTTGTTCACCAAAATTTGTGACTGTATCTCCCATAGAATCGTCACGGCTGAGTTGAGTTGGTGATCGGTGAATCAGCGAGTTTACTCTTTTATGTATATATAGATGAGTTTTGAGAAAGTAAATACAGTATGTGAATGCATTTTATTCATATATATGCTTAAATTCCATAAAAATAGGATGAAACGCCTTATCGCATGTCTCAAATTCATGATAATGCACCTAAGGTTATTTGTAAAGAAGAAAACTGTTCTATAAAATTATTAATGTGTTATTTTAGATTATATAAATAGGAATAGACCTTATATTAAGTCAGTTTTAACTATTCTGATTACGGAAGATTTTTTTTTTTTTGTAGTATTACCCGTTATGTTAATATTATGATATAGAATAAGATTTATGGCAATAGCAGTTAAATGTTCAACTGCGATAACTGCTACTGGTTTAATTTAGTTATGTTTTGATTACTTGAGAATATTTTATATAATGCTCGTGATTATTTTCATCTGCTAAAGAGACAGCAACGGGTAATTATTTTTCTAGTGCTTTTATTAATTAGTTTTTATATTTTTACAGAAAAATTTAATTTGTAGTACTAAAATTTGGAAGTGCATCGATTTTTTAATAGTCCTTTATCTCAGAAATTAATATATACTTTAATAAGGATAATCATGAAATTAATTCCTCTAAATCACCTAAATCGTTCATTACTATTCCTCACTATAAAAATATTCCTGAATCTATTGCCAAAGTTTTACGCACTGTTAATTTATCTGTTTCCTATAAATCCCAATTTCTAATTCGTAATTTCCTTTCTAATTTTAAACCAGTTATCCCCCTTTTTTCCGTATAGGTGTTATTTATAATATCCCTTGTAAGTATTGTAGTTCGGTTTATATTGGTGAAACTGGCCGCTCTCTTCATACTCAAATTCTGGAACATAAAAGAAATTTTAAATACCATGATATACGTTCGAAAATTGTACAGAATGCCATAGAAACTGACCATTTACCTGATTTTAACAATACTAGAATAATCATATCTAACTGTTTAAATTACCACTCAAGAATTTTCCTGAAGGGCTGATACACAAATCAGCATTTTTCACCACTTAATCAGTCATGTGCAGTTTCCGCTGAATTCTCTTAATGAATGTCTGCTGTTCTTCTCAGCATTTACATTTGATGTTTTTACGGATGAGGAGCCTGTAAAAGGCTTGGGACGTTTAAATTTATGTTTTGTGTTTTTAATGTTTTAAATTGTATATTTTTAGTGAATATTGTCTGTCTCAGTTTTTATCTGCCAATTATTTAACAACCTATCAATTTCTTCTGCAAAGTGCGATATACAGGAATACAGAATGAGATCGACCTAAATTGTGACCTCTTCCAGTGAATTGAAGATTGCGCCATCAAGATGCAGCTGCAAATCTGAAAACACATAAAAATTTGAAGGGGCCACGATGGATGTCGAATTAATTCGCACTCCAAACTCGCAAAGTGTTTGTTGCGTAATAACAAGTGGCTAGGCGTTATATTGCTGAAAGAGAATCGCTATTTTTCTGAATTCATTTCTTCATTTTTAACGAAACATATTGCAAACTTTGGTCAAAATGTTAGTGTATAATGCACTGCAAATAGTTATTTTGCTTTTCATTTACTCTTTGTAGAAAATTTTCCGTCAAACAATAAACAGTAACAAAGAAATTACATTGAAATGGCATATCTTTTAAAAATTGTTATTTTTTATGCATATATTGCATACATTTAATGCATCTGTGCAACACATTACTGCAGCAGTTACTGTTTAAAGAAATTATTGATGAATTAATACTTCATATGCATTTTTTAACATGATAAATGCTTCTTCTATATATACAAGGTGACCAGAAAATGAGTATGCATTTGAAAAATTAATAATTCACGGAATGATCTAGGTAGAGAGGTAAAAATTGATATACATGCTTGGAATGGCATGGGGTTTTATTGCAACCACAAAAAAAAGTTGAAAAAAAAATGGCCAACAGATGGCCCTTTATGTGACAGGAAAACGAATAATTAGCATAACAAATTATGACAAAGCAAAGACGATGTTCTTCAGAACAAATGCTCAACATGTCGACCGTCATTCCTAGACAATAGCTGGTAGTCGAGGGACGATGTTGTGAACAGAACTGTACAGCATATATGCATTTATAGTGAGATATTCGCGTCGAAAGTTGTCTTTTAGCATCCCTATTGATGTCGGTCGATCGTGGTAGACTTCCGACTTTAGGTAACTCCAATGCAAATAATTGCACAGAGTGAGATCTGGGGGCCTGGAAGGCCAAGCATAATGAAAGTGGTGGCTCAGCATGCAATCACCACCAAACAACGTGCGCAAGAGATCTTTCACACTTCTAGCACTATGGATGGGGTGGAGCGCCATCCTACATAAAAATCGTACGTTCCAACAGTTGTTTATCAGTCAGGCTAGGGGTGATGCGATTCTGTAACATATCGGCGTACCTCTCATCCGTCACGCTAACAGTTACAAAATCAGAAGCACGCATTTCCTCGAAGAAAAAGGGCCCGATAATGTTAGATGTGGTAAATCCACAACACACCGTGACTTTGTCGCCGTGCAATGGAGTTTGCACGACAGTTCTAGGATTTTTGTTAGCCCATATTCTGCAGTTGTGGGAGTTGATAGATCCTCGAAGTGTGAAATGGGATTCGTCGATCCACAACACATCAGACAACCAATCGTCGTCTTCCTCTGGATCACATTTTTAAAATTTAGAGCTAAATTTAAAATTTGAAAAATCAATAACAAATACTCTAATTCATATATTCTTCTTACACACAGTTTTCTATACAATATTGTCACATGCATTTAAAATTCATTTTAGATATATAAAGATCAAAATTCAGTTTAATTTCAAAAATACTTTTTCAAACACAAATATTTAATTTAACATTGTTAAACGAATATTTTGAAATTTTGATTTATAAATAAAATGATTCAAAGTAATAAAATGTATAAAAAGTAGACATCTTACGGTTTACTCCTTAAAGTGAAGGTTTAAATGTGATAGATCTGATTTATTCTGAAATTTATTATTTTATATTAAATTGTAAGAGTTTCAATTTCTTCATTAATTACATGTATAACACTGCGTAAAGTGAGTTAACTTATTTTAAATTTAATCAATAAAATACGCAAATAACAGGAGAAATATTTTTTTTTTTATTTATGCCTAGAAATGTGTTATTTTTACTAAATACAGCATGACCCTTTAATAATAAAAAATATATTTTAGAATATAAAATATTTTGTGAATAATGGGAATTTTTTTTTTTTAATGCTTGATTTGAAATCATAAATTGTACACAATACATTTTAGATAGGATACATTTTTACTTCATAGTGTAAAATAGAATACAATATCTAAATATCGCTAATTTTGAAAATATTACTTTGTCTGAAATCTTTTTTATGTAATATTATGCCCTGCGATTAAACTTTCTATCAGCTTTAAAAGCATTAAAAATGCAATTTTTCAGAAATGGCCAAAAAAATACTTACACTTAAAAAATATTTCAACACTTTTTCTCCTTTTTATCGAAAACTTTATACCTTCCTATTTGAGAACTTTTATTTTTATTTTATTTTTTTCCCAGCATATTCTTTATTAAAAAAAAAAAAAAAAAATGTTTTTCAGATGCTCAAACCTGAATAGAGCTTTCCAAAGTTTATTTCATATTTCTTTTATTCAATTTACCAGCTAATGCAATCAAATAGTTTTTATTATATATATATGCTCATAAGAGAAATTATAAATAAATAAATGGAAGAACAGGAAGGAATGCATAACGATAAAAAATGTTTAACATTTTTGCTCAAGATATGAATTAAACTGGCAAGAATAAAATTATGAAATCCGATATAGTCGAGAAAAATTTTTCTGTATTTTCTATAATATGCTTTTTTTTTTATCATTTATTTATTTGTGTGTGTGTGATTCTGTATTCAACAGATTATAGTTCATGTTTAAAATAGTTAAAGATTAGTTAAATTAAATAAATTAGATTTCAATATCTTAAAAAAAAAAAAAAAAAAAAAACTTTTACTAAAGTTAAACAGTTTTCTGTAAAAAAAAAAAAAAAAAAAAAAAAAAAAACTGGCTCAAGTAATAAATATTTATTCGTTTGCTTCAAAACTTAGTACGAGAACGGAAAATAAAATAAAAATATAGTAATTTTGAAGATATTGTACTGTTTTATATGATTTTATAATCTGGGAATAAAATTTTCACCCACTTTTAAATCATGAAAAAATGTAATTCTTCAGAAAAGCCGAAAAGTTTAAAGCTTCCAGTTTAAAAATATTTCTAGTCTTCTTTTTTCCTGGATATCAAAAAGTTTATTGCTTCTTTTTGAGAACTTTTCTTTAAAATCATATACTTCTGTAAAAAGATGCTTTGCAGATACTAAAACGTGAATAGAGCTTTTCCAAAATTTATTTCATATTCTTTTATTCCATTTGTCAGTATGTAAAATCAAACTTATTTTCTTTTTTATTTATTTTTAAAATGAATTGTAACCAATTGAATGGGAAAACACAAAGTAATGCATCGAGTAGTAAAACAATTAATACACTTAAAATAATAATAATAATAATAATAATAATAAATATCAAAAGCTATTTTAAACCAGTTAAAATTGAGAAGAAGAATTTTTTTTTTTTTTTAATTCTTGTATTTTTTTGTTATGCTTCTTTTGTAAATTTTTAATCAGTTGATTAATACAATCTTTCTTTCTTTTTTATTTTATTTATTTATTTATTTTTGCGGATACTTACTTAGTTAAATAGCTTTCCCAAAACTTAAGTAGTTTTCTTTAAAAATTGTATTCATGATAAACTTTCAAAGTAAGTCGCGATTGCTAAAGTATCCGAATTTAATTTAAAATAAGAATTTTTATTTATAACAGTTGAATTCCATTTAAGATAGGAATAAGAAGATTTAATGGAAAGGTATTTTTAAAAATCTTGCTGCTTGATGGAAAAATACATTCATCAACTAATAAGTGCAAAATTTTGAATAAACACCATAAAATGCAAGAAACTCGCAACAATTGTTTCGGGTGGAAAAAAAAAACTAAACTTTCGTTAAGCAAACAAAGTAGGCACGAGTGCTGCAATCACAGCGGCAACGCGTTGACAGTCGACGGCATTGCGTTGCCGCTTTCATTGCAGAACTCGTGCCTTCTTTGTAAGAATAATATATATTAGGGGAATTTAGTAAAACTTCTAAAGTTTCACCACTATATGCTAGAATTCTTTTGCGTGTTCATTCAAAAGTAAATTCCGTAATTTTTAACGTATTACCTAAAAGATAGAAAACGTTATTTTGGGAATAAAGTGTGAGTAAATTTCACCTATTCTACAATTTAAAGCGTTTAATTATCGTACCTGTATTCCTTTATATCTTTCTTTATTGTTAAATAAAATTTGCAGGAAAAGTATGTAATTCTGTGTAAACATAAATTATTTCATTTTGGTTAATTGTAAAACTTGTGCAATGTGTTATCAGATACTATCGAGTTAAGATTTTTAAATTAAGTGCATAACTTACATGATCATAAAACTGATTAGAGCAGCAACGCAGAACTTAATAAAATTAAAAGGAAGAAGTATTGAGATTTATTGTAATATTACAAAGAAATACGAGTAATATAGATAAATTATAAATAACAACCAGAAAAATATTAAGAAAAATACAAATAAAGAAGACAAATTAACCTCAAAGAGTACTTTTCCGCATATTATTTTATTTGTTATGTATAAACATGATGTATGGAATTTAATTTAAAGAAATGAATCAATAAAATTTCTAAATCCTACATATAATAAAAGAAAATGTATGTGTGTGTATGCCCGTCATTTAATTTAGCAGGGAGGTCCATTTTGGCCTCTCTTAATGCACCTCAAAACCCGATTTCTAAATTTTTTATTAGTTTTTAAAAAGTTAATTTAAAATGGATAAATTTCTGAAATAATTGACTCTGGATATAAAACTGTAAATGTAACAAAATCTTTCCATAGACAATTGGTGCAGTTTGTTTAGAGTTTCATGCTAATAACGTGAAGGTCGTGCATTCCATCCTCTATAGGCCAATATGTTACTTTTTTGCAGATAACACTGCTCTGGAAAAAAAAAATCGAGTTCTAATACTATTCTTTCTGATTCTCATGTAAAATGACCTCCTGAATCCGAGTATGAGTCCCATTTTGCCCAGTCGCCCACCGTTTTCTAGAACCCCCCCCTACACTTTTTTCCCCTGTTCGATAATTTTATGACCATGAATTTGATTTGATGAATGAAAAAGAATCAATATAACGCCTAAAAAAAAAAAAATACAATTAAAAAAATAATAATAATAATAATATTAACAGATTAAAAAATATAAGATATGTGATACATAATTTCAGTGGCAAATCTCCCCAAAATGTTTCCCTTGTCACAAATGTCCATATTTTACAATTTTCCAAACTCTGTAGGCCCTCAGAAGATATTTAATGGTTAAAATAATCCTCCCCCTCCTAAAAATCAAATTTATAGCCATAACATCACCGAAAAAGGATAAAAATAGGGGGCCGTTCCTAAAACACGGTGGGTGATAGGGCAAAATGGGCGTCATATTCGGATTCAGGAAGTCATTTTGCATAAGAATAGGCTGAAATGGTGTCAGAAGCAATTTTCATGCCCAGCAGTTTAATTAATAGAAAGGGTGTCAGTTGATAAAAGAAAATCTTTCACTGTCTTTACAGCATTCTAAAAAGTATGAATGGTGAGAAAGTGACAAAAAAACAAAATTAAACTTAAAGATGTGTTGCTTGTTTTGTAAGCGGAAACATGATCGTAAAATTACAGAAGTTTGAATGGAGAACCGTCTCGACCTCTCTTTAAGCATCTCAAAGAACAATCTTCGTATTTTGTATTAATTAAAATTTTTGTAGCTAAGTACACTTATGTCCATAAATTAAGAATAATGCTAGCTAATGCAAATAAAGGTTCAGAAGCAAAACAAACATGACTTATTCATAAAGTCCATTTATAAAACAAGAGATAAAGAACAAAAAAAGGTGGTTTATGTAGGATGCCATTTATAAAAACTACGATTTTTGCTCCCTGAAGCAACTACAAAAAATTTCTCCCTTACAAAAAGTTAACATTACATGGTTGGTATGATGGTTAATACATTGTATGTCTCTCAGATGATGAAATACAGTCCTTACAACGCCTAGGAATGCTGAGATGGAATATTAAATTATTGATCTGATCTTGGGGAAGATTACTCTACTCAGTAAGCAGTGCTCTCCGAAGTTCCGGTACACATGTAGGAGGTGGTTGACGGACTACAACTCGTCGGAAAAGCATGTCCTACACATGCTCTATCGGATTCTAGTCAGGTGAGAATGCTGGCCATTCCATGCGGGTGATAGCTTCAGATTGTAGGCATCCGTGTACAACGTTTGCACGGTGAGGACGCGAATTGGCATCCATAAATACAAATTCTGGGCTCATGGCACCCCTAAACAAACGTACATGTCGTTCCCGAATGATGTCCCGATAAATTTGGCCCATCATTCTTCCGATTTGAACATGCAGATCTGTTCTGGTGCCCAATATGATCCCCCCCCCCTAAACGAGCACTCCTGCCCCACAGTAACGGTGTCGTTCAATGATGTTGTTTTGGTGGTAACGGGTACCTGGCGTTCTACATACGAAAGTGTGGCGTGAATCACACTGCAAGCTAAACCTGGGCTCGTCGGAAAACATCACACAAGCTCACTGTGCCGCTGTCCACATTGCATTTCTCTATTCCAAGTTAACCTCTGGCACAGTGCATTGCCGTGAGTGGAACGCATCTAAAAGGCCTTGCAGCATATAGACCAATATCTCCCAAACGTCTATACACGGTTTGTCTTGAAACTGTGGCACTCGTGGCTGCAGAAAGCTAACGAGACAGGTCTGATGCTGTGCTTTATCTGCTTATTTTGGCAGTTACGGCCAAATACCGGTGGTCATTCGGCATTGTAACTCGGGGCCGACCAGTACTGTAACGTCGACTAGCATTTCCATCATTTTGGAATCGTTGCCAAAGCCTAGAGACGACACTTTGGGCGATTCTAAGTTCCCCCGATACTTCTATCTGTGTACGCCCACATTCTAGTCGGCCGATAATTCTACCACGTAAAAAATTATCTGCATGCATCCTCTGTGTCATAACCATTTGGTTGTGGCACTGAGGGGCATACAAAACGCTTGTGAACGATTTTCCTTCTTAGCTCCCATTCCTTATCTACCCCCTTCTTACACTTTCGTCATTGTAACATGATATCGGCGTCATCTGGTGGCTTCCTACAATTTGCATATTATTCTTAAAGATGTGTGTGGTATTTCTACAGGTGAAATTTTTGCATTAAAGTTCGTTTTCAAAGTGAATCTGAATTATCCTTAATTTATGGGCATGAGTGTAGATTAGATTGTCTGGTGCTGCCTACATTCTGTTGTCATAGAGTCATGAAGATAATCTGTCCGAGAAATGTCGGTTTGGAAAACGTAGTTCTTGAACAATAGCAGCGCCACTTATCATCCAGTCAGTATAGTGTAACCACGTTTTTAAAGACTACCAGGGAGGACGAAACCATAGGCTTGGAGGGGGGATTGTGATTTCGTAAACATTCAGTCATTCGGATTTTCCTTATCTCTTGCTTTCTCTCAATGACATGGTTATCACCACTAGTTTAACACTGGACTTGTTCAATCCGCACTTGCACAGAGGCTTACGTAGTCGGAAGATATGTGTTTAAAGAATACTTAACATGAAACGCCCGGTTAAGGCGCAAATCCACATAGAGGAAACGAGAAGAGAGGTTTCAAACGATTTCAATGCAATTTTTTATTTTATTATTTTTATTTTATTATTTACAAAGTGGTTTAAAACATATTGATTTATATAAATATATATATAGTGATAATTTCTTTAAATATAGTGGCTAGCGAATTAGTCAAGATCTGGCCCACACTCTACCCCCCCCCCCCCAAAAAAAAAAAAAACACGATGTGATTATCACTCTTCTAAGAACATACATACAGTGGTGGACATAATTATAAGACACCTATGTAATTTGACAAACAGTGAAAAAGATTCAGAGCTTAAAAATGTTTTATCAAATACGCCAAAAACATAAATTTATTCTGTTATCATATATATTTATTTTATAACAATGATATTTTCATAAAATTTAATGAAAAAACTTAAAAACATAATGGACAAAATTATAAGACACCAACCGTTTTCTCCAAATGCAGTGGTCAACATAATTAGCAGACACTAATGGTCTAAAAGAAAACCTCTAACATGGTTATTCAATATTTGGCTGAGCAACCATTTTTTTTTATGACATGAAAGATGTGATTCGGCATTGAATCTATCAATTATAACAAAATATCGCCAGACAGTTCTTCCCAAGCCCATTTTGTAGCATTCTTTAGGTCTTCGACGCATATAAACTGCCTCCCATTTCGGTAAACCGCACGAGCTAAGATCCCTCACAAGTTTTCGATGGGATTTAAGTCTGGGGAGTGAGAAGGCCACGGAAGAACATTCATACTTTGCTCTGAAAGCCAGTTTTTGTTTCGTCTGATGCATGAATCGGCGCGTTATCGTGCTAGAAAGTGTAGTTTTCGCCACAAAGAATTTCTCCATATATGGCTAGTTGATCTTTAAGAAGATTTTTATACTTTTCGGAATTCATTCTTGAATGCACAAAAACAATATCCGTTTTCCCTTGAGCCGAAAAACCAGCCGAAACCATTACTGAGCATCCACCCATTTGGCGGCTCATTAGTACATGAGGAGACTTCCGTAAATCATGCCAATAATATTGAAACCCGTCAGGACTATCCAGGTTAAACTTTTTTCATCAGAAAATAACACAGAGTACCATTTGGAGGTCCATGCCATAGTTTGTTTAGCGAAGTTTAAACGCTCCATTTTGTGCCGGCTTTGAAGCGGTGGTTTTTTCTTCATTTTTTTATATTTCACATAGGAAGCATTATACAACACCCTGAGAATGGTTCTCCTTGAACATTCAGTTTCAAAGCATTTTTAATGCCTGTACTGTCATCTTATTCTGTGTAGCGGGCGAAAGCACATGGCGTCTGTCTCTCGAGGACAAGCAAGGAGTATTTCCAGATCTTTTAATCACCGATCCATTAATTCCTCTTTTCGAAACATTTCTAATTGCACATCTAGAGCGTTTAATAACATTTGAAATATTATTAATTGAAGCACCAGTTCCATTTAATCTCCAAATTTCGCGAATTTTACATTCATTTAATTCTGTACCTCGTGGCATGTTTGTAAATGCTTGAAGTCGGTTATCGTCTGCTTTAGTTAACTACTGACGTCATAACAGCGTGCAGAAAATTTGCATATTGCACATTATTTTCGAAAAAAAAGTAGGTGTTTTAATTAAAATGTTAGGGTGTCTTATAATTTTGTCCATGGTATTTTTAATTTTATTTTTATTAAACTCTATAAAAATATCATTTCTGTAAAATATTTACGTGTGATAACAGAATAAATTTATGTTTTTGACGTATTTGATAAAACATTTTTAAGCTCTTAATCTTTTCTTTCACTATTTGTCAAATTAGATAGGTGTCTTATAATTATGTCCACCACTGTACTAGGCTAACACACAAGCATGTGCTTTTTGGGGAGGCGGAACCTTCTTGTCCATAATGTCATTATAGTTTACTTACCATTTGCCATATATTCACTGACTGCCCTTGCCTCCGACATTTCTACAGACATTTTTTTACTTTTCCTCATCAAATCTGACAAGCCTCCTTGGTCCAAAATCTCACAATCAAATGACAAACTTCTTAAAAGTAGCAGGTTTTTATTGTAATATTTAAATTTATTTTTCCTTTACTATTAACATTTTTTCAGTGAATTTTAAATAATGACTGTCTAGATGGGAGCACCCATCCAGAAATTTGGTAATTCTTTTGTGAGAATGTCCTTTTTCGCAAAATGTCTTAAGAATGTCCTTTTTTGCACCTTGTGCCCCCCCCCCCCAAAAAAAAAAAAAAAAAAAAAAAAAAAATAAGATTTGTTAGTAATATATATATATATATATATATATACAAGGTGTGGCTATTAAATAACGAGACTATTGCTGCTACAGATGAACTACATATGCGCCAAATCCGAACGACCGACAGCTGTGCAGCGTAAAGCCTTCTCTTTCGATTGCAGCACCTCCCGTGTTTGTAGAGAAATCGGTCTGGCCGTAACCTTCGTTTGTGCAAGAGGTGTTTGTCTCGTTTTGCCGAAAACGTGATAAGTGTAAAAGTAGAGCAACGAATTGCCGTGAAATTTCACGTGAAACTTGGTAAAACAGCTAGTGAACCTTATCTTTTATTAAAACAAGTTTATGGCGATGAATGTTTATCACGTGTGCGAGTTTTTGAGTGGTTCAACCGTTTCCAAGATGGCTGAGAAGACTTTGGAGATGATGACCGAAATTCAAAGCGATGATGATCCTTTTTTCGACATTCATGGTATTGTGTACCTTCACTGGGTTCCTGAATGTCAAACTATTAATCAACATTACTATCTTGAGGTGCTTGCTCAACTCCGTGAAGGGGTAAGGAAAAAACGACCCGAATTGTGGAAGAACAAGTCATGGGTTCTCCATCAAGGCAACGCGCCGGTTCGCACGTCATTGTCTGTCAAGACGTTTCTAGCCAAATACAATATCCTAGTTTTAGACCATCCACCTTATTCGCCTGACCTGGCCACATGTGACTTTTATCATTTCCCTAAAGTTAAATCTGCATTAGAAGGAACAAGATTTGTGTCAGTTAAAGCTGTGAAAGAGAAAGCGGCACGCCACATGCAGGAGCTCACAGAACAAGACTTCCAGCACTGTTTCGAACAATGGAAAATTCGCATTGAGCGTTGTAGGGATAGAGGAGGGGTGTATATTGAAGGTGATAATAACTAAATATGTATAAATTTAAAATAAAATGTTTTACAGCAATAGTCTCGTTATTTAATAGCCACACCTCGTATGTATATAAATTTTAAAAAAAGTATTTACTTGAAAATAATTTAATAATGATGTATATAAATTTCAAGTAGAAAGAATGCTTACTGGTCTGGTTAAAAATGCAGTGATTTTAACACTAATGTAATCATTAATTTTTGTTTCTAACTAGTAAAATCTCGGTAAAAAAATATAATATATATACTAATATCTACATTTATATACATACGAGTACTATAAAAAATAAGAAAAAAATAAAAACAGAAATTTCTATGCATCTTGTCTAAATCTTAAAATATTTTTCTTGTATTTTTCTCAGGCAACTGATACATGGTTATATTTTCAAAAGTTATCTTTCTCTATAAAAGCAAAGTATTCATGTTTTATGTGTATACAAAACATGATAAATGTTGGTGAATGATAATTTACTGATTTTTTTTTTTTTTTTTTTTAATACTTTGAGATCACATAAAGCCTACAACAAGACTGCTTCTTTCAAGGTGACACCTAGAAATGAAAAACCATGTCTTTTTGCCAAATTTTGATTCAAAGCAATACTTTCTAAGAATGAATATGTATAGGATAAAAGCATGCCTTTTAGAGTATGTATAATCCTAATTTGTTGCTAAATATTTAAAGTAAAAACGTGTTTTGAAAAAAGTAAGTAGAATCTCTGTAAACGACATGTATAATATATATATATATATATATATATATATATATATATTATATAATATATAATATTATATAACATATGATATAATATATATATATTTCATAATAAAAAAATTTATAAATTAAAAATCGAGGATAAATTCTTTGAAAAAAAAAGTTATCAACCGTAATACAGTAGTATGAGAAGTACACTTATAAAATAAAAAAATCTGGAGTGACTCCACTCGACTTTCCGAACATTGAGTAATTAACAGTTTTGTAGATAAAGTAAAGAAAGAGGAGTTGTTAAACAAACAAAAGAGAAAAAACCATAATAAAGTGTTTGAGTTTTTTTCTCCATATATTACACGATGTTTTATTTAACGCTACTGAGCTTTGAGCCCATAGATCATAATGATAAATAATTTTCGTTGTGTCACCAAAATGCTTATAGTTAGAGCAACAGTGATTTGTAATATTCATATAAATTTTCAGCTCAATTGAATAAGGCATTTAGATGCTATCGCACTTTTAACTAGTATGTTGTGAAAAAAAAAAAAAAAAAAAAGCTGTGCGCACTTTTGTGTATATCAACAAAAAAGTTATAAAATAATAAAACACAATAAAAAGGGTGGCGGTTGGGTGGGCAGATGTTTGATTACGGAGGTGGGGTGGTGTTGTAAGGATTGATGGTTGGATGGGTTTGTGAAATAAAAAAATAAAAAAAAAGCAGAAGGCTTGTTGCATATGCTTTGTATTACTATGCAAACTTTCTTTTTCCACTAAAATTTCAGTTTCTTCCTTTTTGAGTTGTCAACTATATTTAAAATTCTAATCAATCGGTGAATTTCATTGTTGCTTCGTGGTTTCATTGTTATTCATCTGCTTTGAAATTTTGCTTTTTCAAATCCATATGGTTCCTGTTCTGGTCGTGGCAGGCTGGGTGAGTGTTGCCGGCGTGAAACTAGTTTAACCCCATAGGCAATTCACAAGTCTTGCCGCCTGCCTCTTTCCTTCCTATCTTGTGTTTCTTAGGTTATTTTTTCATTAATTTTGATAAGTTTATGGTTTTGAGTAGGGATTTGTTGTGTTACTTTATTGATTCGTTTGTTTTGCAGGCTGTTGATTAGTGGATCTGGTTTTTTTACATTAGTCATTAGTGTATTTCATCCACTGATAATTTTTTTTTTTTTTAATCTTATTGTTCATTGGTGTTTCAGTGATCTTGTATCTGTTGCTTGGCTTCTACTATGCTTAATAGATCATCTATATTATATATATATATATATATATATATATATATAATTGAAAAAAATCGATAACTTCATTTTAAATTATCGCAGATCTATGGTTCAACCATTCGTTTTAAAGGTACTGGCGAGCTCTTTTGAAAGATACCCATCATGAAAATTTACTCCCCTCGAGGGGGAGAAGGCGATGCTCCTACATATACAAAATTTTTTTCCCAGTTGACAATCTCTATTATAAATAATTCTGGTAAATTTCATAATGATTATTAAAAAATAATTCTCTTTATGCACATTTGTACAAAATTTTGTACTATACCACCATGTTAAAAATTTAGAAAAAGCGGGATGGCAACGCAACCTGAAGACAATTTTTACCAAAAGTTGATAGGCACTAATTTATGTTAAGGTGCAACTACATACCAATTTGTATGAAATTCTGTGAAGTAGTTCCTGAGATACAGTTGCCACAAAAGTTTGTCACACACACACACGGACTGACAGACAAACAGACAGACATTTTCTAAAAATGGTCAAATCGTATTCTACAGCTCTCGAAACTTGTAAATCCATCAAAAACCCGAGGTAGAAAATTTTTACGAATCCAATACTTTCTTCTATTGAATATAGAAGAAAGTAAAAATTTGGTCCCCCAGGTCATAATGATAAAGAATTTTTCTTTGTGTCCCTGTAAAAAAACTGTAAGTGCTAAATTCAACAAAATCTATACAGTTCGTGCAACTGTGACCTATAATATGTGTAAAAATTTTTTGTTCAGATTAAATAAGCGTTTAGACGCCATCGCACTTTTAAAAATTTGGCCCCTTAGGCCATAATGTTAAAGAATTTTTTTTTGTGCCCCTGTAAAAAAACTGTAAGTGCCAGATTCTCCAAACTCTATACAGATTGAGTAACTGTGACCTATAATATGTGTATAAATTTTTTGCTCAATTGAATAAGGCGTTTAGATTCTATCGCACTTTTAAGATTTTGGTCCCATAGACGATAATGATAAAGAATTTTTCTTTGTGTCCCTGTAAAAAAACTATAAGTGCTAGATTCACCAAATTCTATAGGGTTCGTACTATGGTGACTTACAATATACGCACCAACTTTCAGCTTATTCAAACAAAGCGTTTAGACGCTAGCGTGTTCACTCACAGACATACACACACACATACATACACACATACATACACACACACATACATACATACACACATACATACATCATCGTAAAAATAGTGAAAACGGACTCAGGGGACCTCAAAACGTACAGAAACATCAAAATCTCGAATTCGGATTTTTGACATGATTACAATACTTTCCTCACTATAGTGTTCGGAAAGTAAAAATAATATACGTATACGTTCATATTTATAAATATATTTCTACATTCATACAAATCTAGTGGTGAATATGCATGTGTTTCTACATATCTAAATTTTGTATACATTCTTTTTTATTGGAGAGTGTTTAAATGTGAAAATAACTGATGAACTAATATGTACAAAAAAGATTAGTTTTATTCAACAGTTTTAGAAAAAAAAAAAAAAAAATATATATATATATATATTTTTAAATAATAGTTGTCTACTAAGGTAAAATTTTCGTATACGTAAGGATAATGCTTCAGTAGAAATTTTCTACATGAGTATTTTTTAAATGAACTTCTCAATATCTTTATAACGAGTACTTGAACCATACATATGTGATAATCTGAAATAAAATTATCTTTTTTTTTTCACAATATATATATACATATATATATATATATATATATATATATATATATATATATATATATATATATCTGAATATAAAATACATTTCCTAAGATATCATCTAAAATTTGGTAAGGAATGATTCTGCTCCTTAATATATATATATATATATATATATATATATATATATACAAAGTCTGTCCAGAAAGTAATGCGCCCCATTTTCTTCTGCCGCAACTATCCGTCGCACAGGGTTACCGCTTGCAAGAAAGGGTGGGTAAAGTCTTGGGAACACAGCGCCACCAGCGCCAGTCGGTTCTGAGCGCCTGCAGAGTCACATAGCCTGTTTCAGTGAACCCTTGTGTGAGTGCTCGGTCGAAATCTAGATCGAACAAACTCTCGAGTAGAATTGTTGCAGTGTTGTGAGGACGATCCGACTGTTTTGTACAATGTGGTAAGGGATGACGAATCTTTTGCCTTCTTGTACGACCCAGAAACATAAAGACAGAGCGTAGAGTGGCACACGACATCGTCCCCATGTCCAAAAAAGCAAATGAGCCAAATGAAACCAAAAGCAAAAGCCAAAATGAGCAAATCGCAGGTCAAAGCGATGCTCATTGTTTTCTTTCGAATCCAAGGGAGTGGTCCATTTTGAATTTGTTCCACCTGGCCAACCAGTCAACGCCAAATTTTATGTCGAAGTACTCAAACGGGTCAAACGTGTCAAGCGCGAGATAAAGTATTCCTGGAAGCTGCACCAGGACAATGCTCCCAGCGTCTCAATGCTCCCCCAGCCGCCTTACAGTCCTGATTTGTCCCTGTTCGACTTCTTTTCGTTCCCGAAGATTAAAAAAATCCTCAAAGAACAGCATTTAGGGACCTTGGAGAACATTAAGTCGGCTACGACAAGGTTACTAAGAGACTCTGTGACGGACTGCCAGGACTCATATAAAGCATGGAAATCGAGTCGGAACAAGTGTGTTGAAGCAGGAGGGATGTATTTCGAAGAATATTGAGTAAGTGTACGAATCTGTTCAATAAATTTCTTAAAATAAAAATGGGCGCATTACTTTCGGGAGAGACCATATATATATATATATATGTGTGTGTGTGTGTGTGTGTGTATTTCTTATTGCTTAATAGTTGAACCATTGAATGTGTAATAAATAGTAGGTGACTGCGTGTTAGTGCATATTATGTGAATGTTTATTCTAAAGTGTAGAACAAAGCTTTGTGACAGCCACATTATACTGGAATTTTTTGGATAATTATTAATAAAATTTTCAACATTATACATTGTTTAAATATTTCACAATTCTCTTTCTAAACTTTAACATGCATCTGTTCATTTTTATTTTATTTTATTTTATTTTTGGTGTATGAGATATTTACAATGCATTTATATTTTGTTAGATATTTTAAAAATATTTATATATATATATAGGGAAGAGTCGGGAGGGATGGAACATTGGGCGGGATGGGACACCTAAAATTAGTCTTAAAATAAACGTTTTTAATTTTTGACACTTCCACCAGGTGAAGTAACTACAGCCCCATACTTGTTCCTATGTATCATTTTAGTTGGGGGACTCTGTAAGTTTATGTAACAAAAAAAAACTATTTTCTAACACTAAAAGTAAACAACTGCTTAATTTTCAACGTCACTCACTGATGTCAGCATAATCACTTTTCATATTTTATATACTTAATAATATAACTGTTATGAATTAGTAACTAAATTATACCTAAAAGTAGCGTGTGTCTAATAATAAATTATTTTATGAAAAATAATGAAAAGGGGAGGATGGGACAAAGCAGTTCAGGGAGGAATGGGGCATGTAAGAAAAAGAAGCAGGATGAAGATTCTGATACTTCTTAAACATATAATATCAAGAGACAAATGAATGAATAGATGGAAAGAAAAAATGCCCGAAACAAATTCAAAATCATGGAAAATAATTGGTGTGGCATTTTTTACTTTTGTAATACTTTTTTTTACCATATATGTATAAGGAATTCCTATTCATTCCTGAGCAGTTTTCCTGGACATGGTAAAATATACAAAAGAAATTACATTCACTAATTATAGTTAGGATTTCTTGGTAATATTTGTTCTTGAGATATGCTAAAACAGACCCAGACTAGCCACTAAAAACCTTATTAATATTCAGGAAACCACAAAACATATAAATATAACAAACGCTTAATTTTGAATATTTGAACTAAAAAACAGTATTTTCTCATCTAGGAAAAAAGAAAAGAAAAAAAATAGATGAACTGATTGAGCATTAGAAAATTTTTATTTAAGTTGTACATTATACTCTAACGTTTGATAAAATAGGTGGTATTCGTAATTAATTAACCTTACATACATCGTGTCCCACTGTTTTTGTCATTTTTCATAGTATGTCTGTATATTATGTATTTATTTAAGAAAAATGTATGTGCATGTAGGAGCATCGCTCCCCTCGGAGTGTGTAAATTTTAATATGGGTATCTTTCGAAAGAAACTGGTCAATACGAAAATGAATGTTGAACCATACGTCTGTGATAATTTGAGCCCCTTAGCTCCCAACTTTTGTAAGTCCAAAATTTGCGAAATTGATTTAGAGGTATAGATCCTTGAGGTATTGTTCTATATGTGAGGTATTCTTCCTCGAGGGGTCCGCTATTCATTTGTCAAGTGGTGCAAGTCCTAGTTTATATTTATGCCTCTGAGAGCAGCACATTGTTCGTCAACTGAACAAAACTGCTGCGCAATTTGGGAACAAGTGGTGTAAGTCCGTACACGTGGTACATTTTGGACTTACACCACTTGAAGAGACTCATTTAAGACAAAGTTATCGGATATTTTTTTTTTCTTCTTCTTCTTTTTTAACGGGAGGAAAAAAAAAAAAATCCTTGGCTGAGAGGGGGAGGGGGGATCACATTTCTTCTGATGTTGGCACTAAATGAACTTTCTTTCGGAACTTAATGTTATAAGTCTCAGAGATAAAAATCGTCTGTATTCAGCATGGAAAACAATTTTAGTAATCAATAACTTAATAAGTAATTTGTGCTGCGTGAATTCGTGCAAGATTGCGCAGAAAAAAGTCTTTGCGTTGACCACAACATACTAGTTCTGTTTAACGGCCCTCTTCACTTACCGTCGCCGGAAACCCGAGACAATGTTATTCTATGGGGAAATTTTCTTTACAAATAACTTATTAACTAATACAGATTTTTTAATTCTGTTTTCACATTCAGAAAATTCCCAACTGTTAAATTGACGGACCTTTTTTAAAAATGTATTTTTTTATTTTTTAATATTTTATTTTGAAATTTTAAAATGAAAAAATTTCACATATTGAAAATTCGCATTTTGCAGCTTCAAAATAAAATATAAAAATTTAAAAAAATATTTTTTTAAAAAAGGTCCATCAATTTAGCAGCTGGGTATTTTCAGAATGCGAAAACAGAATTTAAAAATATGTGTTAGTTAATAAGTTATTTGTAAAGAAAAATTTCCCATAGAATAACATTAGCTTCGACTTCCGGCGGTGGTGAGTGAAGAGGGCCCTTAATATCTACATTTCGTTGTAATAATACAGCTATATTTCTGTCAATGAAAAATTAATAAAAACAATGAGTGAGAAAAACAAAAAGTAACTGCTTTTTGCTATCATTCGTACATAGTATAATTTTTGTTAGAAGGTAAAATTTTTATATTTAAATATATAAAAGCCATTATTATTATTGAAATTAGCCTTTTTTTTTGTTTGCGGAGAAAATGATAACGTGATATAAAATGTGTTATACGTCACTTTTTTTTTTTTTTTTGGACGGAGGACTTTTATTTTCAATCTGGATTTTTTAAGACCAGTTTTGTGTAGCACAAAAATAAATTATAATAGAAATATCAGGTCTATCGTTACAATTCGGTACCAAATGAAAGGGGCAATTTTTTCAATTTTTTTGCAAACAGTTTTTCGACACGACAATTATATTTTTTAAAAGTTAACTAAAGTATGAAATTTTGGGGGTAACACTTCATTTTTAATTAATTTCAGTCATTTTAGAAAGTACGTGGTCCAGTTTTACTGTTAAAAAATGAGAAAAAAAATTAAAATTAAAAAATAAAAGTAAAAAATTTACAGATTGAAATTAATAGTGCTCTGTACTAAACTAAATTCGGTATTTGACAGAATTTTTAATGTTTTTTTTTCTTTTCTTCTTTTTCGTTAAATGAATATATATATATAGCCGTTAAAGCTCAAAATCCGTTAATGTGCAGATTACCTAGCTAATTTGCAGATTAACTAAAATGACCCGTTAAAGTGCGGAATTAAGAGTTTTCTGCATTTTAACTAGGTAATCTGAACATTACCGGTTTCTGCATCGTTAAAGTTCAAATGTTTGTTTCGAGCCTTAGTTTTTTTACATTCACTATGACGTCAAATAGCCATGTGATACAGATACGCGAATGACCTTCAAAGTTCAAACATAAACTAAAACCATAGTAATAGAATATCTCTTCTATATCTTCATGACTAAAACTTTTACCCCTTCCGCTACGCTATGATGATAAACGGTAAACGCAAAATGTGGAGGAGTCAGTGAATTGAGTGTTTGTACTCTTATTTTTATTTTTATTTTTTATTTTATTAATTAATTAATTTATTTTTTGTATATCTTTTCTAGCAAAATATTTTCATGGTAATAAGTAGAATATTTATAAGCAATTATCAAAAATTTCAAAATTTTGCAGCAGTCATTCGTTCTATTATTTGCGCCAAAAGTAATTCTGGCAAGGTTTTGCAATTGATGGTGTTTGTTTTCAAAATTTTAATTAATTATTTTTTTAATTAGTAGGAACATTTCTTCACATTTTTTAACATATGTATGATAGTTTAAGATTTTTAAAATTGACGTAATATTGTTATTTTTTTTTATAGTGACATTGCTAGTAAGGATGAAAATCTTAAAATTAGGCATTTGTGACACATATTTATTGAAATTTTATTTTTCCGACTGAGTGAAAATAATGCCTGGACCGGGAGTCGAACCCCGGATCTTTGACTTACAAGGTCAAGGCTCCACAAATTGAGCTATCCAGGCCGACAACCGGTCAGAGTTACTCACTTAGACAATCTTTAGGCAGAAACATCTCTGGTCTATCATGTAGATAGCTCGACAGAAATAAGCCGCAGGTTGTCGGAGTGAGTAATGCTAACCGGTTGTCGGCCTGGATAGCTCAATTGGTAGAGCCTTGACCTTGTAAGTCAAAGATCCAGGGTTCGACTCCCGGTCCAGGCATTATTTTCACTCAGTCGGAAAAATAAAATTTCAATAAATATGATTTTCTTCCACAGTTGATTGTGTGATTTTAAATAAAAATTGTATTTGTGACACACACGCGAAACAATTTTGAATTCAAACGAAGCATGAAAAGAAAAAGTTATTAATTTTCTGCACCATGCTGTTTTTATATAAATATTTACTGGCTTATATATTTTTAATTAATGAACTTAAAATCAATGCATATAAATTAAACAACTGCGCAAAAATATGATTTTTTTTTTCTCTTTTAACACGGTTAAAAAAAAATGCACTTTTGATTTATTGTAATCCTCTGCATGGATTTCTTTATGGAAACAATATTTTATGAAACGTTTTAAAATGTGAACAATTGTATAAGCGTAAAACAAATAGTAATTATTAATATATATATATATATATATATATATATATATATATATATATACAAATATTTATTTTGTTGTTTTTTGTTTAACGAGATATATATGATTCCTAATTATTGAAGGTAAAAAACGTTTTTCGTTTTTTAATTCAAAATTTGCAATGTATCACGTCGTTTACAAAATTTACAGTCAATATTAAAATGTATAGTATGTAAAATATGTATAAATTTTCGTAAAAGTTAAGAATTTTCTAAAGAGAATTTCAAAATCGTACAAATTTTTTGTCACTAATATATATATATATATATATATACTAGGGTGCTCTGCCCCCTGCTCTCTCTGCTAATCAACTCCCTACGGGCGCTTCGCCACCCCTCCCATCTCTCTTCGCTGATTAACCCTGCGGTCCATCCGCCTACTCGCAGATCGAAAAAAAAAATCGAACAGTTGCAGCAGTTAATTTAATTTAATTTAATTTAATTTAATTAATTATTTATTTATATATGTTTTACATATAGAGAAAACGTATCTCCCAAATTTGAATTATAAAATGTTTAGAGAAAATTTCGAAGTTTCGAAGTATGTTAAAAAAAAAAAAAAATGAACCGTTAATCAGTATTTTGTTAAAATTTGTATAAACAATTGGAAAGAAAATCAAACGGCCTTGATGAAAATACCTTATAATCAAGAAATTGAAGAATTATTTTTTCGAACAGGGTGATTAAAAAAGAAATATAAAAGTTTTTTTTTTTTTTTTAGCTAAAAATTATTATGTATCCGTATTTTTTTAAAAAAAAGTGTACATTGTTGAAATTAAGAAGAAAATGTGCTAAGAACGGTGCAGATGTATTTCCTGTATGTTTATTTGTTTACACGGTATTGAAATTTATAAACAAAGCTTTTAAAGAAAGAGCTCAAAATGAAAGTTTCACAAAATCCCACGCACTCGTTTCACAAAGAACTTCCTAACTTCCGAAATCAGATTTCAGCATTTTAAAGTTTGTTTCTCTCATCAAGGTGATGGAAAAAAAAATCCACTGATGGAAAAAAAAATCCCAACACCAAGAAAAAATTATTGTACAGTAATGAAATTTCAGCAATACATTTGTCTAGGTAACATATTTAATTGATTAAAGTTTCAAGATCACAGGTAGAGCCATTGGCGAGAAGAGCCATTTCAAATGTGAAATGTTGGTACATTAGTTACCGGTGTAACCGCCAGAATTTTGAATGCAAGCATGCAAACGTGCATGCATTGTGTCCTATAGGTGTCGGATATCAGTTTGTGGGATGGAGTTCCATGCCTGTTGCACTTGGGCGGTCAATGCAGGGACGGTTAATGCTGGTTGTGGATGACGCTGGAGTTGTCGTCCAATGATGTCCCATACGTGCTCGATTGGAGAAAGATCTGGTGATCTAGCAGGCCAAGGCAACATGTCGACACTCTGTAGAGCATGTTGGGTTACAACAGCGTATGAGGGCGAGCGTTATCCTGTTGGAAAACACCCCCTTGAATGCTGTTCATGAATGGCAGCACAACAGGTTGTATCACTAGACTGACGTACAAATTTGCAGTCAGGGTGCGTGGGATAACCACGAGAGTGCTCCTGCTGTTATACGAAATTGCTCCCCAAACCATAACTACAGGAGTAGGCCCTGTGTGTCTAGGCCGCAGACAGGTCGCTAGCAGGCGTTCACCTGGCCTCCTTCTAACCAACACACGGCTATCACTGCGACCAAGGCAGAACCGGCTTTCATCAGAAAACACAAAAGATCTCCACTCCGTCCTCCAATGAGCTCTAGCTTGACACCACTCACGTCGCAAACGGCAGTGGTTTGGAGTCAGTGGAATGCACGCTACAGGGCGTTTGGCTGGGAGTTGTCCTTGAAGTAACCGATTTGTAACAGTTCGTTGTGTCACTGTGGTGCCAACTGCAGCTCGAATTTCAGCTGCAGACGCAGTACGATTAGCCACAGCCATACGCCGAACACGGCGGTCTTCCCTCTCAGTAGTGCCACGTGGCCGCCCGGAACCCGGTCTTCTTGAGTCAGTACCATCCCTTGACCACTGCTGCCAACACTCATGCACAGTGGATACATTCCTGCCAAGTCTTTCGGCAATATCGCGGAAAGAAAACCCACCTTCTCGTAGCCCTACTACACGACCTCGTTCAAATTCAGTGAGCTGTTGATAATGGCTTCTTCGTCTTCTTAGAGGCATCCTTGACTAACATTAACCCACTACGTCAAATCGCAACTGTAAATAACGATCACGAACCTTACAGCGCTTATTTAAAGCAAACCTCATTTGCATGTTCATAGTGGCGCTACTAGCGCCACACTTATGCGCGTAGCTCGAAATTTGAATCGAAGTCATCTTTCAGATGTATAAACACGCCTACCAAATTTCGTTTATCTAGCACAGCTCCTTCCTGGTGTTGGGATTTTTTTTTCCATCAGTGTATATCAATAGATTTATCTTGAGAACTTTTTAAGTTGTAAAATGTGTAGTGCAAAATTCTATATATATAGAGTTTAAAAAAAAAAAAAAAAAAAAAAAAGATCACTTATCCGTGTTTTTTTTTTTTTTTTTTTTTTTTTTTTTTTGTACAGTTGGAAAGAAAATAAATGGCCTTTCTATAGGTAGGTACATTTTGTTAAAATATACCTACGAACGATTAGTTTTTCGTACAGAGCGATTTGAAAAGTGATGAATGTAAGAAAGGAAAGTTTGGGACATCTTTAAAAATAAATAAATAAACTATAAAAAATCAGCATTTTTTTTTTAAATCAATTACAGCGTTAGAATCGTGAATAAACGTTCTTTCGAATGGTATAGATGAATTTTGAATATCTCGATTCTTTACGGTGGGATTGGTTTTAAATATCGCACAAAAGTTTCTACCCTCCTTTCTTCTCTCCACAAAACGCTTTCTGATGAAGGAATAATGACTTAAGAAAAAAAAATATTTTTTTACGTTGGCAATCGGAATAGCCTATGAACACGAAGTTTTTAATTAATAACTTCGTTGAATAAATTGATAGAAATTTCTAACGAAGATAGATGAACACGAAGTTTTTAATTAATGACTTCGTTAAATAAGGTGATAGATATTTCAATCGAATGTAGACGTATACCTTGGACTATTCGGCAAACATCGGTAGCTTTTGCGAAGTTGAAGACCCTCTTATTCGCGAGGCGACGCTGTCACAGAGCGAAAAATCGGAAAGTGGTATGTATATATGTGTGTGTGTGTGTAGTAAAAAATTGAAAAGAAACGCAAGAAAGAAACTTAAAAATAAATAAATAATTAAAACGCAAAAGCGAAAGCAAATAGCATGCAATCTTTCATTGAAAGTCTTCCCTGACAATGTCCACCATGCTTTTTTGGGTGTTAACTATTATTTTCTAATTGCTTTAATTCCATAGAATTTTAAGATTTTCCCCTGCATTTATTTTCAATTTTTTACTAATATTATATTTACATACTATCTATTTTGCTGCATTTTTTTTTTTTTTTTTTTTAGTTTTTTTTTTTTTTTTTTTTTTTTTTTAATTTATTTATTTATTTCAGTAGTTATTGGTTGTAAAATTTCAAAAATTTTCCATATATATATATATATATATATATATATATATATATTAATAAAATCAGAGTTTTGTCTGTAAATTTGTCGGAATCGAAAAATTTTGCGATATCTTCACGTTTTACACCCCATGAAAGCCGAAAATGACTTCAGAAAATTTTGCCTGTGTGTGTGTGTGTCATCGTGTCCGAATGTCGCTTTTTTTTGTCCGGGCATCACTTAAGAACGGCTGGACGGAATTCAACGACACTTGGCAGGAATTTAGGTCTTCACCCAACTTAAAATTATATCTATCAACTTTTTAGAAATTCCTCCCCGTTCCCCCCTGGGGGGTAAAAGACTAAAACACGTTTGTCCGGGCATCACTCGAGAACGGCTGGACGGAATTCAACGGCGCTTGGCAGAAACTTAGGTCTTCACCCAACTTGAAATTATATCTATAGAAATTTTCAAAATTATGATTAGTGTTTAAATTGTGGGTAAAAAACGCCTGCGCATGCGCCATAAATATTTTTCACTAAAATGCTTTGAATGGAAAAATAAAATATAAAAATAATTTTTTAAGTTAAAGACTTTTGTATTCGCGTGATTCGCACTACAAATTATGAAAAGATTGAAATGAAGTGTTGCCATCTAATTTTCATACTTTAGTTAATTTTAAAAAATCTAATTGTCGTATCGAAAAACTGTTTACACCCCAGGATTCAGAAAAATCATCTCTTTCATTTGGTACTGAATTTGTAACGATAGGTCTGATATTTCTAATTTATTTTTCCCTTTATCCGTTTTTCCGTTGCCACTTAAATTTTATACTTTAGTTATTTTTTAAAAATCTAATTGCCGCATCGAAAAAAAGTTTGAACCCCTGGATTCAGCAAAATCGCCCCTTTCATTCGGTATCAAATTTATAAATATAGGTCTGAGATTTCTAATTTATTTTACCCTTTTTCCGTTTTCAACCCAGATTCGATATGGAACAGCTTTAGTATTGGATACCTTTGGCAAAATTTGAAATTCGGAACCGAAGTAGCTCGGACGTTTCTCGCCAAGATCTTTAATTGCACAATTGAGATAGCCAATTCAGTTCATCGCAGAAATGGCTTAAAATATTTAAAGTCACCAAAGGGTTCCCATACTAAAGCTGTGCGTTTTGTATTTATTTATTTATAATATTTTCTATTAAAGACTTCTGTGGTCTCTAAATTTGGTGCGTAAATTGTTTGCTTGCATCCGGCACTTATTGTAACTGGATTTCACGAAATTCGAAATTCCCCCCCCCCACCTTCTCGGAGTCGGAGGGCAATAAACGGTATAACTTTAGTATAACCCCACAGCTGAATTTGGCGATTTTTCTTTGGCGCCGTTTTGAAGGATAACGATGTCGTTCTGGACTGTTTGCGATATAATATGGCAGCCTAATATGTTGTTTATTTTGAATTTTTGATCTTATGATTTACATTATGATTTTATGATTTAGATTATGATTTTATCATTTATCATATATGATTTATGATTTTTAGATTTATGATTTAGCCATAAGCGCCAACAAAAAAAATCGCCAATTATCGTTGTGGGGTTATACTGAAGTTGTTCCCAATAAACATGGGTAAAAACATGTTTTTCCGTTTGAATTCGCTTTGAATTACCTTAAAATGGCGAATTTTTGTGCGCGGATATTGATTAAGTGTACGCATTATGTACATTAGTGGGATTTTGCAAAACTTTGAACTCACCCGCTGAGGAAGGGGAAGTAAGGAAGTGTGTTCCGAAGGCACTGGGGACCCAGACTGGATATTGATTAAGTGTACGCATTATGTACATTAGTGTGATTTTGCAAAACTTCGAACTCACCGCTGAGGAAGGGGAAGTAAAAAGTGAGTAAGTTGTGCCGAAGACAGTGGAGACCCAGAGTCCTCACTTTGCGAGCGAGAAAACCTCTACCAATCACAGCGAGAACTTAGGTTATTAATAAATATATGGTATTTTGAGACTTCATTTAAGTTTAATGTCCAGCGAAGCGGGCAAAGCCTGCTAGTTTAATATAATTTCTTATACTTTAGTTAACATTTCAAAGAAAAAAATACAGGAAACAAGGACATAAATATTAAAATACATATCATTAAATGTTTTATATATTGAACTCCTGGAATAAAAAAAAAAAAAAAGAAAAAACATGGATGTATAGAAAATTAGTTTGAACATTAATATTCTACTAAAATCATATTGTAAATCTTCGCAATATAAAAATTTTAATTAGTGACACAATTTCTTGCAATTTTTCTCATGATATGAAATTAAATTATAGCTAAGTCAATAATTAAAATAAAATATAATTTAAAAAAAATTAAGTGCTGTCACCCTCTGTAATAACTCACATAACGTATAAAATTTATTTATTTAGTAAATATTAATGGGATACAAAAATTTCAAATCATTTATTTTATTTCTGGACAAGTTAATTTAGCCTCTTTATATATAGATTTTTTAAATATTAATTGTTTTTCATTCTTTCATTCTTTTTTTTTTTTTTTTAAGATCTTTTGCTAATGGGGGAAAAAAAAAAAAAAAAAAAAAAAAAAAAAACCATAATTCAAAGGATTAGATCTGTAATATTCCGGGTGATCTAAAAGTCAGGACAAACTTTAAAAATGAATAATTCGAAAACGAATCAAGATACAAAGATACGGTTTGCACCAAACGGATGGAGAAGAAGCCGGGTTTTGTGTGGTAACGAAAAAAAAATCGTTCTGTTGGCGACCAATAGATGGCGCTGTCGGATTTCTGATGTAGGATTATGCAAAGCCACAAACGATATAAAAAGGAACAACTACATAATGTAATGGCAGTCGAAGCTTATATGCATCGAAATATCGCATTCTCAGTCACTACTTTAATCACGCATAGCCTCCAAGATCTCCCGATCTGGCACCTTGGGACTTTTGGCAGTGGGAATTCTTGAAGTCAAAAGTGTACCGCGACCAACCGGCATCACTAGCTGCTCTGAAAGATGCCATCCGCCAAAATGTGTCCGCCATAACGCAAGAAATGTTACTAAATGCTCTGAACGATGTGGTGAATCGTCTCACAGCTGTACTTCTGAATGATGGACATTGAACAGTTACTGTTGTAGTACTAATTAACTGTAATTAAGCTGACTTGTAAGTTGTCAAAAAAAAATTTTCATTTGTAAATCTTCTTTTGGTGAAATAAAACACTATAGCGCCAACTGTTGGTCGCCAACAGAACTATTTTTTTTCTTTGCCACAAAAAACCCGGTTTCTTTTTCATCCGTTTGGTGCAAACCATATATCTTTGTATCTTGATTCGTTTTCGTATTATTCATTTTTAAAGTTTGTCCTGACTTTTGGATCACCCGGTATATCATTTATGCATATATACATACATATTACTTTTTGAAGGATCTTTTAAATTATACATTTTTAGTTCAATAGAATGATTATAATTATAATTAAAATGCATAAAAGCAACAATTATATCATAACTGAAAATGTTTTTAATTTAACAGTGATTACTTGTTACATAGAATCTAAGATATTTTTATTCTTATCATTACTAACGTTTTGTTACTATTTCTTTTTCCATAACTTTATAAATAACTGATTATTCTATTCTTCTAATTTTGTTTTCTTATCCTTAATGCAGCAGACAATGTTCTTTAATATATAATGATCGTTCTGAGTCATTATGTATTACATTTATTTTGTATTTCTTGATCATAACTTTATCACAAAATAAAACAAACAAATAAACATTTGTAACAAAATTGTATTAGCAATGTATTTCACGATTTTCAATTAAAGTTCTTTAAGATAAAAATATTGTTCTCGAAATGAAATGATTTTTGAAGACATATAGCAAATAAACTGAAATTTTTGTTTAATAAGTTTTAAATTTGGCCCCGAAATTCTATTTTTTTACTTTCTCTTACCCATAAGGTAGAGAAAGTATTGCTTTTGGGTCAAATTTTCGAAAGTGAATTTTTGTTATATTTACATGTTTTGAGGTACCGTGATCCGAAAATCATGTTTTTAGCGGTTGGTCTGTGTGTGTGCCTGTCTGTTATTAGCATATCTCAAGAATAAATAGCAGCAGAAAGTCAAATATTCTAAATGTGTATCATATAGGGATGGTACAATAAGCTTTTCATTGAGATGAAGCAAATGGTTCGTGTACAGGGACATCCAAGAGAATTCATATACATTACGTCTATGAAGAAATTTGCAGTAAGTAGAGTTTAAAGTCTATAGACCGCACTAAGCCAAATGAAATTAATATATATTTTTTATATGCGTAAAAACATTCCTCATGCAGAAAATGGTAGGGATATCATTCACTGTTCGTTTACAAGGCAACACAAAAGAACTAGATTATAGTGCGACAATAGTTGAAAATTGGTGGAAGTGTATTTCAGGTTGTGGTGTGTATTATTAGTATAGGATTATGTTTAGGTGCACTATCTCGTTTGTACATAATCTTCAAATAAAATATACAGGGCTGCAAATATTTAAGCGGTAGCATTCCTTTTTATTGTTAATGGAAATGCTTTACTAAATTATTTTACCATGTGCAGGAAAGCTGCTCAGGAATTGAAATGAATTCCTCATAGACATATGGTAAATAATGCATGTTTTTAAGCTAAATATTTATCGCTTGATTTTTGCATATTTACACGTTTTGAGGCTTCCTGATTACCAAAGTCAAGTTTTTTAACGTTTGATCTTTGTCTGTGTGTCTTAGAGTGTAACTTAAAAACGAATAATTTCAGGAGATTCAAAAGTTGTATATCCAAATTAATATAAGTTTGTTGCTGGAAAAGTTTGATCAAGACTATTAAGTTCCAAGAAATGTTGCGTGCGAATGTTGTCTTAATAATTTTAAGTGAACTTTTAATTTTAATAACAGATTTTAATTCTATATAAATGTAGGTGCAGTAATGAAACGGGGAGTTGAGGGGGTCGTATCTCCCCTCATACAGAGATAATTATCATATAAAACTCTTCCGAAGCCTAATTTGAATTGTTTTAAGATAGGTTTACATAACAGTACTCGTTGTCTTACCTCTTAATCTTAAACCTGTATTTATAGTGTAAAATTTCAGGGTAACAGAAAGTCGTGTGAGTGACACACCAAATTATTTAAAATATTTTATACATTTTGTCGTTATAACAAATGAAATTAATGAACAAAATAGAAAAAGTCACGCAATTTTCTTTTATTTATGAACTTTTTTTCATTGTAAACTTTCTATATTATATATTAAACTGTAGTTTTTAAAATATTAAATGTGAGATGTGACTTAAATAGTGGAATATCACTTTTTAAATGATCATCGGTCTAAAATGGAGAAATCATCAAATTCACGCTAAAATGGATCCAACCTCTAAAGAGTGAAAAGTCTGTTTTCGACAGAGTGAGACTTTTCACTCTCTGTTAAGAATGATAGTATTCCAACTCATTCGACATTTTCGCTACTTTACTCGCTCAGAAAAACGTCCTATGGTAGTTATAACGTACACATGTGTGTATTCACAGTGTAATCTGTAAGCTATTCACAGAACAAATTGATTAACTCCATAAAACAGAAAATGACCGAATATAGTGACAATTTCATTATATTCGTTCACTTTTTGTTTAAAAGTGTTAATCGATTTGTTCTCTAAACAGTCCATATATGTGTGTCACGGTGCTTCGATATGCTTAGACTGCGTTACTCGAGACACTGTCTAGTCTTATGATAGCATGGTGTTAAGTGAAAGGTGCTTCACTATACATTTCGTCTGACTATTTAAGTATTAACTATTTAAGTATTAATTTTTTAACTATTACCATTTTATTACATTAAGGATTAATTAATCAGGAAGTACAGCTTAAAGTGAATTGCGAAAATTTATATCTAAACCATGTAACGTATATCAAAGTTTATCGGGAGAAAAACAATTTATTTTAAAATAATGTCTGTTAAAGAAAATCACCGACAATAAATTATAGATTACGAAATCGGTTATATTTGATGTCTCAAGCACAATCTAAATAAATTTTTAATTTATTTAAAATATATATATACGTTGGAGTGCACATAGAAATCTATCACCTTTAAAATTTAGTTATTTCTTATTCTAAAGCTCAAACGTCCTTTATAAGAGCAACTGAAGTATAATTCAAATTAAAAATTATCTGGTGTGTGACTCACATGACTTTCTCTTACCTTGCATTTCAGTACTATAAAGATAGATTGTATATTAATTCATAAGAAGAATTGCGTAAGATAATAAAACTTAATGCATTTTTAAAATAACCTAAAATTGGTTTAGGAACAGTTTTATGTGACATGTAATTCTGTGTGATGGGGGGCTACCACCCCCTTCAACCCTCCGTTCAATTATAATGCATACAATTAAAAAAAAAAAAAAAAAAAAAAAAAAGCTGTTATTAATTTGCCTACAAACTTAAGTGGCAACCTAATATGGACTTAAAAATACCAAATTTGAATTTCTTGCATATATTTGGTTTTAATTTATGCTGATAACAGATATGCATACACATTGACCGCTAAAAATTGGACTTTCATATTCAGGGCACCAAAAAAAAGTGATTAAAAAAAAAAAAAAAAAAAAAAAAAAAAAACAGATTCGAAAATACTCCGTTTACAGTATGTGTATGAAAAATTAATTTTGCTTCCTGAGCAGTGTTCGTCAACATAATAAAATGTAGCAAAGTACTTCTATCAACTACATTCAATAGGAAAGAACGTTTAGCTTAATTTTGGGTAGCCCTGTATATTGTCTATAATCAATATGCGGTATAATCAATATTGTACTTAAATACTACTTAAGTACATAGTGTACTTAAATTTAGTCTTACTCGAAAAACATTAAACACAAAATAAAGTACAAATTCAGCAATTTTCAAGTATGGCCGCAATCTTTCCAAACACTTTGGGTAGCCCTGTAAATGAATGGTGAATAACTTCCATGGAAAAATCTTTACAATACTTGCTTTAAAGCATGGAATAAATTTTGTTGTTTTCGTTTTGTTTAAGTCAGCCTATAGATGTTACACTGTACTTACCAGTAACATCTCCATGGATATAATGTGCTTGAATACTCTTGGATGTTCCTGTATCCGATCCATTTGCTTGATCACAACGAAATGTTTAGTGTAGCATCCCTATATGATACACAATTAAAATATCAAGTTTGGTCTTTCGGCTATTATATGTTTTTGAGATATGCTGATAATAGACAGACACACGCAGAGACACATGCACACAGAACAGCCGCTAAAAACAAGATTTTTGGATTCAGGGGACCTCAAAAAGTGTAAATATAATGAAAACTCAATTTCGAGAATTTGACCCAAAAACAACTCTTTCTTTACCACTTGGGTAAGTAAAAGTAACAACAACAAAAAAAAAAAGTAATTTAAAATTTTATAAGAATAAAAAAAATCACTTACCTGTTTTAAATATAAGATTTGCTTTTACAAATTAAAAATTTATTCATACACAATAAAATTAATTTAAAAACTATCGGTTTCAAAAAGGCGTGTCTTTTCTTCTTCAGGTGCAAACAACACGTGCTACTACCTTGGAGGCAAAAGCAATATTCTGCTAACATTAAGATATTTTTAAGTTTAAATATATCTTGTACTCCAGTTCTTTAATAAGATTTTATGTTTATTATATTAACTAAATAACACTATTAATGTATGTTTTAATTATAAAAATTTTAATTAATATGATTAACAAAGATAAAGTAGAAGGTGTTTTTAGTTATAAAAAAAAATTAAATTCGTATATAAGCTGGCTGAAAACAAAAGCTGTAGTCTGTTTAATAGAATTACTAACAAATAATCCAATTAGGTAATATTTTTGAAAATTGAACTCTTAATACAATATTACTTTCTATTATATAATTGCATTTAGGAAAACAATTATTACCTTAATTTTAATCATCTGAAATTGATGATAATTACCGAAAAATAGATTAAATTCTCCTCTGCTAACATGGAAATTCGGCTTTCAACAGATGTACTAATTAATCGATCGTCATCAGTTCCAGATTATTTTGTGAATAATTACTATAGGGAAGAGATTGAAAATTTGCATTTGAAAAAAGTTTTAAATAATTATATAGAGCATTTATGGGAAATGAAAAATTACGAAATTATTTCAAAAAATTCTATTTATTCTTGGATATCTTAACTATAAAAAGGTTAATCTTTAATGTTGCAAATTTAACTATTAAAATTTTGATGACAATTTTTTAATATTCAGCAAACTTGCATGTTATAAGTACAGGCAAATATATGTCACAAGCATAGGTGACTTTTGTCGAAACGCCAGTTGAATGGAACGAAAAGTTAAAAAAGAAAAAAAAGAAAAAAGAAAGAAAAGAAAAGAAAAAGAATTTATCTTTAAATGAATGAGCTGTTTTTTTTTTTTTTTTTTTTTTTTAATCGAGATTTTCAATTTACAAGGTTTATATATATATATAAACACACACACACACACACACATATATATATACATAAAATGATTTTTTTAATGCGAATAAAATAATTGGATCTTTAAATTATATACGCGATAAGTGCAAAAAACCCTATGGATCTGTAACGCTAATAAACATTTTATTTATTTTCTATTATTTGCGATCACGTAAGGGCTTTATTTTATAATAATGATTTTTGCAATGTAGTTAAAATAATTCAATCTTGAAATTAAATTCGTGATATATGTAAACACTTGATTAACCCGTTAGCGCCCAGTGTATTTTTTGCAAAAAAGAACTTTTGCAATGAGATTGGAATAACTGGATCTTCAAATTAACCCGTTAGTGTCCAGTGTCCTCATTTGAGGACAGCTAATAAAATGGCACGTATATATACATATATATTTGTTTCTTGGAATGATTTCTGCTTTTTAGTGACATTCTATATCGCCACTCTAAACGATCCCTGAAAGCTTTATGTCCCTATTATTAATTATTATTTCCTAATTTGGATAGTCATTTTATGATTTTTCATTCTTCACACATATATTTGCTTTTTGCGCAGGTATACTAACTTAAATCAAGTTGAATAATTATAATACTTTACTTTCGAGATCTTTGTCAACATATAATAGGAAATTAATTTGTTATCTGAAAGTTTTTCTATCTCGAAGTTTTCTCGCTAGAACACTAAACGTCAATAAATGAGGATAGGCTTTAAATTTAAAACTATCAGAAGAATTGTTTAAGTTAATATGTTTTACTGTTAGTTGTATATATTAATTTAGAAGGGAAATAATCAGCTAATTTTATTTTGCAAAATTAATTCGGGCGTTAACGAGTTAAGTGTGAAACTTAGAAAAAGCTGAAATCGTACGCATTCTTTTGACGATAAATTTCCTAATTTTTATTTAATTCAACTGAACTTTTGAGATAAATTGTCTAAGATATCCAGCTTTTCTCCTGTGTAATAAAGAAGTGTTTTCTTTAGCGCAAATTTAAATTTATTCATTTTCTATTTCAAAATTATGTTTCTCTAACGTTTAACGATATTTCTGCAGATTTTGTAAAATTTTATTATGAGAAAAATTCTTTTTTTATTATGTGCACAATACATAAAATATTATAATAATAATAATAATAAATTTAGAATATATATATATAAACATGTCTAAATATCCGTAATATTCCTAGAAAAATAATCATAAAAATATTGTAAATAGTTAGTGAAATCATGTTTTAAAGTTACAATTCATTTATATTTTTTTAAAGAAGCAATGAAATTCAATGTGCTTTTGTTTTATTACTCCAATCCCTTTTTGATCACCAAATTCATTTCGTGACTTAATCGTTACTAGAAATTGTGGGTCCAGAAATGATTGATTGATTTTTCAAAATTGAAGGCCATTTCTTCCAGCATTTCTTGATAAAAAAATAAAAATGTCAATATATATATGTATCTATAAAATAACCATTGTGTACCTCTACCATTTTTTATTTTTGCACTTCTAAAACTTACGTAACTGGTCCTTTGGTACCACTAAATATTTATTAATGGTGTGAATATTGGATATTTGGATTTTTCATTATTTTCCATCTCATTCTTAAACAAAAAAAAATACATAAATATAAATAAATTAATAAATAGAATAAAATAAAATAAAAGTATGAAACCTCTATTTTATTTGAAGCAATTTTGCAAATGCAAAACATCTTTGTAACATACTTTTTTTAAATCACCCGGCAAATATAAGAAATTATTAATAATTGTAATAAAAAAAAAATATTAATAATAATGTTATTATTACTGTTATACATTTTCTTGAAAAAGCTTAATATCTTAATAATGTTCTTATAAATTTTCCACAAAAAATTCATTTCAGAAACATTTACTTTTCTTCAAATACATAATTGAACACATGCTTTTCAAAAATCTTGAAAAAGCACAAAATTTTACCAATTGTTACTACCAATTTGTATTAAATTTGCAAATTGGTACTAAAAATATTTTTACTAGAAATAGCCAATTTCAAAGCATTAATAATTCCATGTAAATATTAAATAAAAACTACATATAAAAATGCTCATATTGCAATAAAATTTATTTTAAATAACAATTTATTTTTTATTCAGTGTTAACATTCTCTTAACATTCAAAAATCTATTTAGCATCATTTATCACATCTTAGTACAGTAAAGAAATTTAATTGAACGTTGAAAATGCCAAAAAATAAATAAATGAAAATAAAATAAAATTCACAAATTGCAGTTACCGTAGCATTAAGCATATCGACATGTCACTCCTAAATAAAATGGAAGTGGATTCTTCCTCCAACGTAACAACCAATAGAAATGTAAGGTTTTTCGAGGAATTAGCCAGTAAGGAAATCGGAAGCACAGAGGTATCAAAATGGTAAGCAAAAATTGTAAAATAAATAAATAAAAGTAGATTTCATGTAATTTTTTCAAAAATAGACAGAGGGTGTACAGATAGGGTGATTAGTGCTATTTTTATAATTTTTATAAATGTGGAAGGCTTCAAGATAATCAATTTCTTGCAAATATTTAGACATGCAGATTATTTTGGATGAATTAATATTGAAAGGATGATTTGATTCCTCCTTCAGAAATGCTTAGCTATGACTGATTTGTTTATTTCTTGTTTCTAAAAAGAACCCATATCTGTATATATATATATCTGTATATATATATAAATTACGTGTCACGATGTTTGTCCGGGGTAAACTCCTAAACTAAGGAACCGATTTTAAAGAAATTTTGCACACTGTGTGCAGTTTGGTCCAACTTGAGAGATAGGATAGTTTTTATCTCAATTTATTGTCACAATATTGTTTTATTGCAATTATTTGTTAATTATAGACCTTTATTAAAGTTGCTCCAAAATATCTGTGAGTTCCATTAATTTAATTGTTGCAAAAAAAAAAAAAAAAAAAAAAAAAAAAACGAGTTCATTTTCTTTCAACATAAAAATAAATACATTTAATCAAACGTGAACGTTAAAAAATTATAAAAAGTTAAATTATGCATCTCACGAAAATTGACGTCATAATCAATTTAAAGATTTTATACACATTGATAAAGTGCTAATGTAGTTCTATCATAGATATAGTAATATATATAGATCTCCCATCCCCATGTTATCGTACAAAGATTTTTGATGCCGAAAAAAAAAATAAATAAAAGCTTTAGAAACAGCCATTAATTGGTATTGAAAAAAAAAAAAAAAAGAAAGAAAGAAATATGAATTTGAAACTGTATCTGGAGTCTTCCATTCCCTTTAGCAAATAAATTATTCATAAATTTTATTTGCTAAAATATTAGTATGTATTCCCGTGTGTATTAACTCGGGGAAAGACGGCCATATTTTGGTAAAAACGTCGTCTTTTCCCAAATGGAAAGGAATAACTTTTTTCTCCCCAATGATCACTCTATTCTATATATGCTATACTATATCTATGAGTTCTAGCGAGTGTGACTCACGCAAGCGAAGTGTGACTCACTGACCGTCTGTGCAGCCAGGAAAAAGAGTTCCTATGTTAATTGCCCACTGGATTTTTTGTAAGAAATTATTAAAAATCGAGGAAATTTATTTCCCGATTTTAATCCTTATATTTGGGTATAGATATGTATTAGTTATCGCGGGTGTTAGATTGAATTATTTTGCTGTCAAATTGACAAAATTTTAATTTTAAATTTATAAACTCTGTCGCCCTTGGCTTTTATTATTATTATTATTATTATTTGGCGATCAAAAGCGTAACACGAAAATATACATGCCAGATGTATGCATTGTACGAAATGTAATATGTATTATTCATTGTACATATGTATGACATGTAATATGTATTTACGAAATATTGTTTCATATTATTCATTACTCTTTTAATATAAGTAGTTAAAATAACCATGATTTTTGAAAGGAATTAAATATTTTCGCCAGATAAATTGGCGATATTCTTTTTTTTTTTTCGCCAAGGATGACAGAAATGAAATCTATTCCGCTGCAAAATATTAGTACCTTACATCAGATATTTTATTTAGACATTTGAAAACAAATTTGACTTCAAACTATGATAGAATATTTATCATTTTCCTTTTAATTAGTATATTATTAGTATATTAAAATTTAAAAGCATGGTATATAAAAAGTTTTTTTTTTTTTTTTTTTTTTTTTTTATCTTATAATTATTCTTATCTTAATCCTCAATGTTTCCCATCTTTATTAACTTGAATTTACTATTAAAATTTTAACATACTCAAAAACTTCTCATCACTTCGTTAAAATACACTAAACTTTTCCAAAATCTTTTTCTATTTAAAATGATACATGAATTTACTTTAAATGTCCAATATTTCATAAGATTTCCAATTTTAAAATTTTAAAATATGTATCAAATTTACTTATTTTTCTGGTTTAGCCTTATTGTTTTCCTTTTTATAACTACAGCTGTTGCCCTCTTTAAAATATTTAAAATGATGAGGTCATTTTATAGTAAAATTATCCATTATAGCATATATTATATTTCACTCCTCCATAAAAATTGATTTTAAAATCGTCTGTTTCTTTTATACTTTTATTTTAATAGAATTTTAATAGAATTTAATTTATATATTAGTCATTTTAGCAATTTTATCCAAAGTAGCATTAGAAATAATATATATCACTTCTCCATTAAAATTTATAGGACCCTACAATAAAATTAATTTTTGCTTAATATCAACACTACGAAAATTTTTATCAATCGCTTCCAAATTTTGACCTAAGTTTCAAATCTCAACCCTGTGGGTTTTTACATCGGCTACAACGTTTTCGTCTTTGTTCGTAAATAATAATTTGACTGTACTAAATAGTTTACAGCCGTATAATTCAACGTATAACTTAGTCACAGCAACGCGTGGCCGGGTCTGCTAGTTATATATATATAAATTACGTGTCACGATGTTTGTCCGGGGTAAACTCCTAAACTAAGGAACCGATTTTAATGAAATTTTGCACACTATGTGCAGTTTGGTCCAACTTGAGAGATAGCATAGTTTTTATCTCAATTTATTGTCAAAATATTGTTTTATTGCAATTATTTATTAATTATAGACCTTTTTTAAAGTTGCTCCAAAATATCTGTGAGTTCCATTAATTTAATTGTTGCCAAAAAAAAATAAATAAATAAATAAAAATTAAAATTAAAAATACGAGTTCATTTTCTTTCGACATAAAAATAAATACATTTAATCAAACGTGAACTTTAAAAAATTATAAAAAGTTAAATTATGCATCTCACGAAAATTGACGTCATAATCAATTTAAAGATTTTATACACATTGATAAAGTGCTAATGTAGTTCTATCATAGATATAGTAATATATATAGATCTCTCATACCCATGTTATCGTACAAAGATTTTTGATGCCGAAAAAAAAAAAAAATAAATAAATAAAAGCTTTGGAAACAGCCATTAAGTGGTATTGAAAAAAAAAAAAAAAAAAAGAAAGAAAGAAATATGAATTTGAAACTGTATCTGGAGTCTTTCATTCCCCTTTAGCAAATAAATTATTCATAAATTTTATTTGCTAAAATATTAGTATGTATTCCCGTGTGTATTCACTCTGGGAAAGACGGCCATATTTTGGTAAAAACGTCGTCTTTTCCCAAATGAAAAGGAATAACTTTTTTCTCCCCAATGATCACTCTATTCTATATATGTTATACTATATCTATGAGTTCTATACGCAAGCGAAGTGTGACTCACTAACCGTCTGTGCAGCCAAGAAAAAGATTTCCTATGCTAATTGCCCACTGGATTTTTTGTAAGAAATTATTAAAAATCAAGGAAATTTATTTCCCGATCCTTATATTTGGGTATAGATATGTATTAGTTATCGAGGGTGTTAGATTGAATTATTTTGCTGTCAAATTGACAAACTTTTAATTTTAAATTTCAAAACTCTGTCGCCCTTGGCTTTTTATTATTATTATTATTATTTGGCGATCAAAAGCGTAACACTAAAATATACATGCCAGATGTATGCATTGTACGAAATGTAATATGTATTATTCATTGTACGTATGTATGACATGTAATATGTATTGTACGAAATATTATTTCATATTATTCATTACTCTTTTAATATAAGTTGTTAAAATAACCATGATTTTTGAAAGGAATTAAATATTTTCGCCAGATAATTTGGCGATATTCTTTTTTTTTCGCCAAGGATGACAGAAATGAAATCTATTCCGCTGCAAAATATTAGTATCTTACATCAGATATTTTATTTAGACATTTGAAAACAAATTTGACTTCAAACTATGATCCGCGATTGTAATGAAATGCTCGCCCTCTGGCGGGCTAAGGTGAAATTATCACACCACTGATAGCTTTTACGCTGAAACAATGATAGAACAACAAGAAAGAGCAATAATAAATGCACGTGGATATTATAATTTACTAACAACTGCAGTTGAGAAAGTGCCATCTATCGATCATTACAAACGCGGATAGAATATTTATCATTTTCCTTTTAATTAGTATATTATTAGTATATTAAAATTTAAAACCATGATATATAAAAAGTTTTTTTTTTTTTTTTAATTATTCTTATATTAATCCTCAATGTTTCCCATCTTTATTAACTTGAATTTACTATTAAAATTTTAACATACTCAAAAACTTCTCATCACTTCGTTAAAATACACTAAACTTTTCCAAAATCTTTTTCTATTTAAAATGATACATGTATTTACTTTAAATGTCCAATATTTCATAAGATTTCCAATTTTAAAGTTTTAAAATATTTATTAAATTTACTTATTTTTCTGGTTTAGCCTTATTGTTTTCCTTTTTATAACTACAGCTGTTGCCCTCTTTAAAATATTTAAAATGATGAGGTCATTTTATAGTAAAATTATCCATTATAGCATATATTATATTTCACTCCTCCATAAAAATTGATTTTAAAATCGTCTGTTTCTTTTATACTTTTATTTTAATAGAATTTTAATAGAATTTAATTTATATATTAGTCATTTTAGCAATTTTATCCAAAGTAGCATTAGAAATAATATATATCACTTCTCCATTAAAATTTATAGGACCCTACAATAAAATTAATTTATGCTTAATATCAACACTAGGAAAAATTTTATCAATCGCTTCCAAATTTTGACCTAAGTTTCAAATCTCAACCCTGTGGATTTTTACATCGGCTACAACGTTTTCGTCTTCGTTCGTAAATAATAATTTGACTGTACTAAATAGTTTACAGCCGTATAATTCAACGTATAACTTAGTCACAGCAACGCGTGGCCGGGTCTGCTAGTATATATATATATATATATATATATATATATATATATTGTATATATATATTTAAACGGAGCTTGAGTCTGCGTTTAGTTTTATCAATATGTAGTTGTCCAGATAACCCAAGAATTGTGAAAACCAACTGGGTCATTTGCCCTTAAAAATGTTAATTTATTAGTAGAATAGAAATTTATTTTGAAATCGTATCATTTTAGAATTTTAGCGATAGCAACACTATATTCTGGTAAAAAAGGCAAAATAATACTAATATTCAAATAAGAAATAGATCTTTTCTATGGTTTATTTCCATTCTAAATTCCTTTTCGCCAATTCTCTGTATGTAACTCCGTCTCCTGCCTAGAAAAAATAAAACAAAAACAAAAATAAATAAAAATAAAATTAGATCACTTTATAGTTCCTCTCATACTATAGGCTTAGATAATCGTGAAAATTTTCGACCTCTTTTTTTTTAATTTTTACAAGTTTAAAGGCCTGAGGAATCCAAAAATCACACAATTCCCATGGTGTCTTTTTTTAGGATGTCAATTAGTTTGTTATTGGGCTAGTGGGTTAGTTTGTTAGCTTCTTAGTGTTTATACAAGATTTATCAATAACAAACAGTGCTAAAGAATTGCAGCAAATTTCGGCAAGAACCACATTATAATGAATTAAAGAACTGGTGTACACAATCAATATTTAAACTTAAGAACCTCTTCACACACCATAAAATTAATGAAAACAATACGAGTTTCGAAAGGACGTGGCCTCTCTTCTTCTTGTGCAAAACACTTGTTACTGCCTTGGTGGCAAAGGCCTCCACGTTAGTAGCACATGTTTTGGAAATGAAGGTGAAAAGCCACGTTCTATTGAAACCGGTTGTGCTTTCATTAATTTTAGGGTGTGTGAAAAAGTTCTTAAGTTTAAAAGAACCCTATTGATTTGTAATAATCTAATGTAAAAGCTTCATAAGTTATTCGAATTTTTTCTTAACTTCGGAAAATTATGCAAATTACCGCTTAAACATTCCCTTAACTCACCGATACGTTTTCTTGAGACGGGGTGTCTTTAGTATATCTTCTCCGTATGGATTAACATATATTGATTAAACTAAACGTAAATTCGAGTTTCGTCTAAAGAAAGGCATGGGTTGCAATCAAAAAGAAGAAATTTGGTTGGTTGGCTGATTGAAGGGTTTTAAGGTTGATTGACAACGCTAGAGGCCTAGGCATGTAGGTGAAATGCTCTGCATGGGGTATTTCTAAGGGGTCCTAGCACGTATTTATGCGAGTTTTGGAGAAAACTGAGGAAAACTCCGAATGGCTAAGTCAATGAGCACAATATGTGATCGAACCCGGCATTTCTCATCTACCAGCTTCGAACAAAGAATAATTCGGCTGCTGGTGGGCCCAAGAAGAAATTAGAAATCGACCATAGCTAAGCATTGCTGGAAGAGTAATCTCTTTTTTTAACTTTAATTCCGCCAATATAAACGATAAATCTAAATACTTACATTAACTTGGTTTTCTTGAAGCTTTTCATATTCATTAAACACATAAAAATGTTATTATTAGCGGTTTTGGGGTGAGCCTCCATCTAATTGTTTGAAATATTACACATTATATAAAATCATTAAAAAAAAAAAAAAAAAAAAAAAAAAATCTTGATTTCATTTCAAAATATATAAAATACACATTTCATTAATTTTTACCTATCATTTCCATAGCTCTGCATTTCTGAATTTCCTACTGACTAATTCCTTCACAAAATCTGCTTTCTCGTTACATTTAGGGGGGAAAAATCCGTTTTGCTGTTCTTAACTGATGGCAGTATGTTTAATGCTACCGAAACTGTAATATTCGAATATATCATACTTTTTTTTTCATTTTTAATGCTGAAGTAAATTTATTTTGCTTCAAATTAAGATTTCAAATGCAGGTTTCATACAAACTCGCCTTTTTTTTTTTTTTTTTTAAAGAACATTCCACCAATATTTTAAAATAATATCTTATTTTAAAATGTATAGGCAATTTTCATGACAAATATTGCTCTACAAAATTAGTGTTGAAGAAATTTAAGCAAATTCAAGGACTGCAAGAACCCTGTATGTACATATTTTAATATAATAAAGTTATTAAAGTTCCTGAATATTCAATTACATTTCAAAAATACATTCAGTATATAAAATACACTGCATAAAAAAAGTAGACGGATACTTCTTTGCAATTTTTTAAAACCCCGTCTTTGTTTAATAGGAAATGTCAATTAAAATTCTTTAACATGTTTATACTTATCAATCTTCATATTTTTGACAGACAAATAAAAATATTCAATTGTTTATAATTTTAATGTAGGGAAATGCAGAAAAGATAAAAGATATACATTTACACAATATTAAAAAAAAAAAAAAAAAAAGTAGACGGACACTGGTCAAAAACTGCAATTATCTTAGTGGGTGTTTCTTGAGAAATACCAGTTTTGCATGTACATGTACATTTGGCATTTTGCCAATTGTTAACGTGCTTGACAAGATGGTTTTACGCAGTTAAATTTCTTGGAGATAAATGCGCCATGCCACGAGGAATTCCTCTAACTGATTACCAGAAAGGTCAGATTATAGAGCTGAAAAATTTTAATAAAGGAGTCAGAGAAATTAGTAGGCTACTTCTTATAAGCAAAAGTAGCATCAGCGATTTTCTACAAGCTCCCGGAGCACATGGCGTAAAAAAAAAAAAAAAAAAAAAAAAAAAAAGAGTGGGCGGCCAAAGAAACTTTCGCTTAGAGACCAAAGAAAAATTTTTACTGAGCTGAAAACTGGAGCATCAATTCTCAGAGTTCGAATAAACACAGAAATTACTAACGTAACTTCTCAGACAATTTATAACCACATTTAGCACTCAGAGCTCTTTCAATATAAGAAGAGAAAACATGCTGGAAGGATCACCACGTGACAGAACGCCTACAGTGGGCTCAAAACCATATGTCTTGGACTACAGAATGGATATCTTTAGTTTTTTCAGATGAGAAAAAATTTAATTTAGACGGCCCAGATGGATATCAATATTATTGGCACAGTTTGGAGAAAGACCAAGTGTACTCTACTCGGCAAGTTGTTGGTGGTGGCATGATAGTGTGGCTAGCTGTTGGCTATGGTGGAAGGACAAATTTAGTGTTCCTAAGTAAGAAGCAGACACACAAAGATTATATTGAAACACTAAGCAGTGAGCTTTTGCCATTTGCGTGTGATCTTGGAGGAGAACACTGGATTTTCCAACAAGATGGAGCGCCAATACACACCGCTAACAACGTTAAAAAACGGTTTAATGAGAACAACTTCAATGTTTTACCCTGGCCAGCCAAGAGTCCAGATATGAATCCTGTAGAAAACATTTGGGCTATATTTGTTCATAAAATTTATAAGGGTGGACGCCAGTATGAATTAATTCACCAACTCAAAGAAGCTCTTACAAACATTTGGGAAATTTTCTGTCAAAAAAAGATTCAGAATCTCATTGATTCGATGCCTAACAGAGTATACGAATTTATTAAAGCAAATGGAAGACGAACCCCTTACTAAAAACGTTTTATTTTAGAGGTACAAGATGTGTCCGTCTACTTTTTTTAAGAAAAATTACAGTGCAAATGTGCACCATTTCCGTTTCCTGAATTTTTCCACTGCATAACTCAAAAGGATTGAATCTATATCCAAAAAATAATAATATATGATGTCTCAAGAATATAATTATATTAGAGAAATGAACCTCATATCTCTAATTACAGAAACAAACGGCTTTAAAGTATTACAAGTAAGTGTCCGTCTACTTTTACTCTGTGTATATACATATGTTTAAAAGAAAAAACTTATTGTAAATATAACAAATTAAAAGTAAAATAAAAAAAAAAATCATTTCCATGATAAAAAAAAAGTTAATAATAATAAATTAAATTAAAATAAAATCTATCGTGAAACAACCACGTGACTTCAAGATGTGATCAGAAGACATAAAATTGATCTAACGAAGTAGAAACCTCAAATATTTCCGGTAAGAGAAACTTAATAAAAGTATAAAAACATATAAAACAAAGTTTACATAGCGCGTTAAATAATAATAATAATAATAATAATAAATAAAAAAAAGAAGGTAGAATTATTTTTTGAGACATCAATTTGTAAGATCTAAAACTGACCTACCTAAGCAGGGTGACTGTTAATTTTCCTGTAATAACCACGTAATACATGAGAAAGGATATCTAAAATGGATTTATGTAACAATTTTCAAGAAAATCTTTAGAGCCGATTTTGAGATACCAACTTTTACCAAAATTTTGTATACTCAATTATTGATCGGAAAGCAATAATTACATACAAAAGGATATTTAAATGGAAATTAATATGGCGAGTATTAAAAAAAAAAAAATCTGTAGAGCCATTTTTAAAGGAACGCACTTTGTGATCTGAAATTGAGCTATTTATACAGGACGCCTATCAATTTTCCCGAACTAACCAATTATGTTACTCGAAAGGATATCTAATGTTTGTAAAGCAACTTTGAGGAAAATCGTTAGAGCCGTTTTTCAGATACGGACTTACGGTCCCACTTCTGAATTTTCAATTTTCACCAAAATTTGGAAAATTCATCAGTATACCATACCTGTCTCACTTCTACAGTTTCGTTGTTCTATCTTTGTTAGTTTCGGATATATGGTAGCCAGAAAATTCCCCACATACATACACACACGCATACATACACACACACTGACCCATTTTCTAAACACTACTTTTTGGACTCAAGAGACTTTAAAGCGTGCAAATCAGGTGAAAACTCGATAGCCCATTTTTGGACCGAACATAATATTTCCATTATCTACGGTAGTCGGTTAATGGAAGTAATATATATTATTTT